>CM065716.1:13119341-13231841 GCA_033310375.1 Conus canariensis
TTGCTGTAAGGTTCGATATCTCATCTCCTCTCCCACCCCCCTTCAGAGTTTCACGTCCTCTTCTTTTAGGTTGTGTGTACCTCCTCCCACCGCCCCTGCAATTTTCATGTCGGCTTTCTATAGGAGTTGGTCTCTTTTACTCCTCACTCTTGGGGTTTCATGCCCTTTTTCAATGAAGTTCCCTCAATTCCCATCCCCACCCCCAGTCTCATTTGGTTTTATATTCTGTTTCTATGAGTTTCGATGTTGGTTTCCCCCTTAAGCATTTTTGTCCATCTGTAAGATTCGGTGTTCCCCCACCCCCACCCACTCCCCCTACCATGTTTCGTGTGCTCATTCAACAACATCGGTGTCGCCCGACTCGCACTCTAACCACTGAGCCACTGGGACACCTGATATTTGTAGGGAAAGTTAAGCCTTATGAAGTTCACTTTTGTTCCTTCTTGACCAGATCCAGCTTGAATACCTCTCTGCCGCTTCTGCCATGGCTTTCATTGTTTGTCACGTCCTCCCCCCAGCTCCCAGGCTTTCGTGTCCTCTAACGCTTAGTGCCCCCTCCTGCTCCCCAGGCCTTGTGTCCTAGCAGGCTTAGTTTACTCCCCTCCTTTCAGCCTATCATGTCTTTTATATGGTTGAGTATCTTGACCCACACAGGATTTCACGTCTTTTTTCAATCTTTCAATAAGGTTTAGTGTTTCTTCCCTCCCTTACTCCCACCCCATGGTTCCGTGTCCTCTTTCTATAACATTCTCTGCCCATACCCCCCTCCCAAACCAATTTATCCCTGCTTTCCCCACACCTCATTTATATCTTTGTACAAGGCTCATGGTCCCCTCATGGGGTTTTCTGTTTTCTTTCTATAAGGTTCGGTTCTCTTTGCTTAGCCACAGGGTTTCGTGTCTTGTTCCCGCGAGGATTGATGTCTCTTCTCCCAAACCCTCTGTTTCGTGACCCGTTTCTGTAGAAGTTGGTGCGTCTTCCACACCTGTCCATCCTCTGCAGGGTATCGTGTCTTGTTTCCGTAAAATTCGCTGTCGCACCCACCCACCCACCGCCGTCTCTCTTGTCCTATTTCTATAAGGTTCATTGTCTCTTTATCCCACCAGAATTGCATGTCCTCTTTCTATTGGGGTTCGTGTCTCTACCCGTTCGCTCCCCCCCTCCCCCAACATACACAACCTTCGCTTCTTAGGGTTTTGTGTCATTTTTCTTTTAGGTTCGTTGTCTCTTTCCCGCTCCTGTCCACGTGGTTTCTTGTCTTTCGAGTCAGTGTTTCTTTTCGCCAACTGGAGGGCTTTCGTGCCCACTTTCTACATGTCTCTCTCCTCCCCAGGGTTTTGTGTTCCCTTCTAAGTTTTGGTGTCTTTTTCTTTCGTAAAGGTTTCGTGTTCCCCCCCCCACTCCCCCCCCCCACCACCCGCTTTTTGTTTCCTACCGGATTTTGCGTCCTCTTTTCATAAGGTTTTTTGTCCCTTTCTAGCCCCCCCCCCCCCCCTTCCCAAATTTTGTGTTAGCTTTCTATAAGAATCTGTCTCTCTCTCCCCCTCGCCCCACACGTTTTCTTATCCTCTTTCCAGGAAATTCTCTCATTTCCCTGCTACAGGATTTGGTGTCTTCGGTAAATAGCGTCTCTTCCTGTATTGTTTGGTCTGTCTTTTCCCACTCTTTAAGATTCCCTGCCTCTTTCTATAAGGTTCGGTATCTGTTTCACCCCTACCATTGTGGTTAAAAAAATTTCTGTATAATGTAAGGTGTATCTTTCCCTTCACAACCACCACCATCCCCCTCCCGGAGTATTCACCGGCTCTGGATCCTCCTTTCGTGTAGTTGAATGTTTTCTTGTCTAAAGAGTTCATGGTCTCCGTCGTTACAGTTTATTGTCCTCTCTTAAAACGTTTTAGCGTTTCTGTCCCACAGGGTGCACTGTCGTCTGTCATCACGCGCAGTGTCTTTTTGGTAGGGCTAGTGGCTTTCTTGAGTAGGGTCTACAGCGATTTTTTTTTTTTTTTTTTTGGGGGGGGGGGTTAAAGATATTTTCGTTCTCTATTTCAAAAGGCTGTTCTGTGTAGGACATAGATTCAGATCATGAGATTTAGAATGTTATTCTTTCCCATTGTTTCGTGCCTTATTTTCGAAGGTTTTCAGTGTTAGGAATGCGTGCGTGCGTGCATGCGTGTGTGTATGCGTGTGCGTGTGCGTGGTGTGTGTGTGTGTGTGTGTGTGCTTCCCATCTGCTGCAGAGAGAAGAACCGGACATCTGTGCGAAGATAGAGCTGACGCTGGCTGTACCATGCTGAGTTGAGGTACAGAACTTGAGCTGGGTGGGTCGGTGGTGCGCCAGGTGCCCTGTGGATCTTCAGAGGACACCACAAATTTCCCCTTGGAGAGTGCGGGTGTGACGACCGACCAGAAGACGGCTAGTCCAGGGTTACACAGCAGAGATGACAAGGTAACACACCACTTCAAATGGTGAAGACAATTAGCTTACTCTAGAACAGTTCGTTAGGATCAAATGAAAAGAAGCGGAACGGTTTTCAACGTCGAAATAATGGCAGTTTGATGAATACAGAAGTAAATACTGTACAGACACGCATGGATGATTAGAATGGGAATGTTGATGCTTTCCTCTTTTTTCCTTTACAGGCTATTGTCATCCGGTATTTCACCAAATGAACCTTTTCTTTTGATAAAAAGCGTGACGAAAGTTGTAACCGACAGTGACACTATGCTTTCCTCTCCACCACCCTCCCGTTGCTGCTCCCTCCTCCTCCTCCACACAAACATACACATGCATGCGCAACATATGCACAAACACGCACGCACACTCTCTCTCTTTCCCTCACACACACACTCTCTCTCTCTCTCTCTCTCTCTCTCTCTCTCTCTCTCTCTCTCTCTCACGCGCTCTCGCTTTGTCGCATATGCACTGTGACACACGCACACGTACGCACACACACACTATTTTGTGATGAATCAAATCTGCACGAGCATTCTCCCTGGAGAGTGTCATGGCAGTCCTAGTGTACAGTCCCCAGGCATTTGCCGACACAGACATCTGGAGCTGGAACTCGGCACGTGGAGAGGGAAGTGGAATTCAGGCCATTCTGAGAACAGGGCACGAAAGGTCTCATAATTATGTTTTTGTTTGTAAGATGATCTTATGCAGCTCTATTCTGGTCCATGTTGTTCATAGCGACCCTTTTTCTTATTGTGTTTAAAATGGAAAAAGTGTACGTTTTGATATGGAAGGTGGTGAAATATACTGTGCACAAAAAGAAACGCAAATTTTTGTCGCTGAAAATATTAAGGGAAATTTTGACAGAAACATGCCCCGTATAGCAGGGAACTCTGTCCAGTGTGAATAGTCAGATATAATGAATAGACATAACAGTAGATTGATGCCTTATTTCTTCTGTGGTTGTAATATTTTGAATGGTAAATGACGCATGAAATGACTGAAATAAAAATATGCGTTTCTTTTTGTGCATAATATACTTTAAATGTTCTTCACATGGTGTATCTTGCTAACCAAAGTATTGTCTTGTGGCCAGAGAACAAGAGATGAAAAAAATACTCAGAACAGATTAGCTTAAGTAGATAGATTTATTTATACAGAAAGTTAAGTGTTAAAAGAGAAATGCCAATGCATCTGTCAACAGGAGCAAGAACTGCTTCATTGGCTGCGGAGAGGGTGACCAGGACACGTGACTTGCAGCGGATCACAAGCATCAGCAGCATATTGTCCAAAGCAGTATTCATACCACCTGGTTCTTTGGAGGGGCTTGACGTCTTTTGTATGGTTTAATCGTCGCCTCCCCCCCCCCCACTCAAGGACTCCGTGTCTTTTTCAGTCACAGGATTCAGTCACTTAGTTTACATATTTAATGTCCCCTTCATTCAGAGTGTTCAGTATTTTCTTCATTTGAGAGGTTTTTGTGTGTTCTTTCCCAAGGGTAGTGCCCCTTCATTCACACGTCAGTGTGTCTTATTTCTCGAGGTTTAGAATTGTACTTTCTACAGTCTTTCTTTCATATGACCAGCATGTGTGCTCTGGGTTGTTATATCGGTCTTCTGTGGAACAAGGATACATCACACAGGGTACCAGAGCGAGTATTTTCTGGAAGGGCGTGAAAGATTGACTCAAAGCTTTGCAGCGTGAACATGATTCAGTGATCTGGAACGTGGACGCGTGTTTTCAGATAAACTGGGTCTGGCTGCTGTGCTGTTGAGGAATTTTTTGGTCCTCCCAAATGTTTCCTAGTGCGCACCTGGTACCTCCTGGTCTGAGTATCCATAAATCCACCCCCCACCGGGGTCTGCCCTGGGGGACCTGGGTGGGGTGTCTTATTTTTAGTTCTCAGGGTCACCCTCTTGTGCCCCTTGAGGGTGGGACTTTAAGTGGGCTTTCTTTTTCTCTGTTTTTTGTGTTTTTTCTGCCTACCCATGGTTCTTTCACCTGCATTTCTCTTTCAGCATTCTCCTTATTAATCTGCAGTTTTCTGTTTTGTCTATCTTCTGCCTTTACGGATCTTTACCCTATTCTTTTCCTTTTTTCACAAGTCTTCTGTAGCACTTTCTATTTTCTCTGTGGCCTCTTGGTCCACCGTGTTGACCGTGCGGTGCGGCCCGTGTCGGGGGAGAATGGTGTCCTGGTGGTTGAGAGGGACTCGGAGTAGGATCCGTGCCCCTCAACACGCCACTTTGGCCCGGACTTCCCCTAGACGAGGGGCAGCATGGGGCCCAATGCTGTCAACCGGTCGCCTTCACAGTGTGGGCATGGCATGGGTCAAACCGTGTGCCACGTTGCTTGTCCTGGAAGCCAGGTGAGTGGCCTCCTGTCCGTTCCCGGCAGTTGGTCATGAGCCTGGTGGATGGGGTGGAGCGCATGCCACGCGGTGTATACCTGCACTATAACCCTGGTGTTTCCCTTTGCTGGAGGACCGCTTAGGGGCATCGCCCTTGTGGGCACTCGATGGCGGGTGGGGAGTAGGGGAGGTGAAGTTTTTTCCTTTCATTATGACATCTAAACAATTACCCCCTAACAAAAAGAGAAGAAATGATGATGGACATGGCACGCTTATGGACGAGACTATGAATAGAGATTCAGATTCAGATAATGAGATAAGAGAAGTGGCAAAGAGAAAGGGTATCCAAAACACATGGCCAAGCTTCCTTTTAGTGGAAGCAAAAGATCCGAAAGAATCCATTGCTCGGATTTCTCCGTTCGCTGTTTGCAAGTGGTTCGAGGGAGTTTCGTCCACAGGATTTAAAATGATCAAAAGACTCCGATCTGGTAGTTACCTTGTTAACTGTGCTACGGAAGCGGCGTCTCGGTTGCTGCTGAAAAGGGATGGTTCTCAACTCATGCAGATCACAGTTAAGGTTTCCATTCACCCCTTTCTCAACTACTCGAAAGGGGTAATCAGATGTGTTGACTTGGCTGGAGTTGCTGAATCAGAAATTCGGACTGAGATGGAAAGTCAGGGTGTTCTGCAGGTCCATAGAGTTAAAATCTCTAAAGGAAGTGACTTAATCGAAACCAACACACTATTCTTGACTTTTGCTATGCCATCTCCCCCAGAGTTTGTCAAAGTGGGTTATGTCCGAGTGAAAGTTACGCCTTTTGTACCATCTCCTTTGCGGTGTTTCAAGTGCCAACGCTTTGGGCATTCCAGCCGAGCTTGTCGGGGTCAGGAGATCTGTCGTGACTGTGGACAGAAGAAGCATGATGAATCTTGTATAAATGCTGTATACTGTGTCAATTGTAAGGGTGATCATCCAGCAAATTCAAAAAGTTGTCCAGTGTGGAAAAAGGAATGCGAGATTCAAAAAGTAAAGATTGAGAGGAAATGTTCCTTTCTTGAGGCTAGAAGGCTAGTGGAGGCCAGGACTCCTTCGGCTGCGACTTATGCACAGAAGGTGGTTAACGATTCTGCGAACCGGTCATCGGGTGATGATCTGGGAGCAGCTCCATTCACTGCTCTGGAGAAGAAATTGACAGAATTGTTGTCATCGGTTTTGGATCGGCTTACTATACTTGAACAATCAGTTGAGGTTTTGTCTCAGAAATGCAATAGTGTTCCGTCCAGCAGTGTACAACAGGCTTCAGTCCCTGCTGGTGAGGGAAGAAGTGTTTCAGTTGCACAAAGTGCTGTGGATCAGAGGTCAGGGGTGAAGGATCGGAGGAAAGAGATGTCCCCTCGCTCACAGGCCAATAACAGCAGTACGAGACAGGCACGCAGTGAGGAGCGTCCTTTTCGGACTCCAGACCCTCCTAGGGGAAAATCTCGAAGTCAGGTATTTGGTGCAGCAGGTTTCAGTCCAGTAAGAGCAAATTCCAAGCATGGCAACAAACAACTTAGAAATTTATCAGGAGCATCGGCTTCTGACCTTGTCTTGAAGAACCGTTTTAGTTCTTTGGTGGACAGTGAAGTTTCTGGAGAAGAGGGCTGATAGATATTCTTTTAACAACCTAACATGGACATACTCCAGTGGAACATAAGGGGAGTTAAAGCAAACTGTCGGGACCTTGAGCTATTATTGACAGAGTATAGATCTTCGGTAATTGCTCTTCAGGAAACCCTTTTAACTGCAAGTAAGAAGCATGAGATTCCTGGTTTCTCCTGCTTACTCAAGCCAGCTTCTGCAGACTTTTCAAGGAGAGGCGTTTCTCTTTATATTCATAATTCGGTACTACATACAGAAATTCCACTTCAGACGGATCTGGAGGCAGTGGCAGCTCGTATCTTGTTAAACAAGGTCGTTACGATATGTTGTTTGTATCTGTCTCCATCTTCTGTGATTTCGAAGAGTCAGTTGGATGGTTTAATTTCTCAGCTCCCTCGCCCATTTCTTTTATTGGGTGACTTGAATGGCCATTCTCCACAGTGGGGAAGTAACTGCACCAATTCTCAAGGGAAAGTTCTTGAGGATTTTATATCGGATCATGATCTCTGTCTTCTGAATTCAGGCTCACCGACCTTTTGTTCTCCTTCTGGTTCTTTGACTCACTTGGATTTGTCCATTTCCGACCCTTCCTTATTTTTGGACTTAGAGTGGCAGGTTCATTCGGACCTAAGCGGGAGTGATCACTTTCCGATTTTTATTTATTTTACAAAGCAAATGCAGGAGTCCCCTCGGGAAACATGGAAGTTTCGCTCTGCAGATTGGAGTCTTTATCAGCAACAGATTTTAAGTAGACTGCCTATGAATCTGTTGCGGAGTTATGATGATCCTGTTTTGCAGTTCACTAAAGTGATTGTAGAGAGTGCTAAGGAAGCTATTCCCAAGTCCCGTGATAAACCAAATGATGTTAAGACCCCTTGGTATGATAAAGAGTGCAAAACTTTGAAGGGTAAGAGAAAAGGTGCTCAAAGACTTTTTGCTAGGTTTCCTATGGTGGGGAACAAAGTTAAACATCAGGCGTGTAGGGCTAAGTGTCGGTATACTTTTAAAACTAAGAAGAAAGAATCTTGGAAAAATTTTTGTTCAAATCTGTCCTTTAAGGTCAATTCAAGGAAAGTCTGGAAACTAATCCGTAAGATTAAGGGAAAGTCGGTTACATCAGTTATAAAATGTTTGCAAGTAAATGGATCGATTATTACTAATAAAAAGGAGGTTGCTAACTTGTTAGCTGTTACTATCCATCAAAATTCGTCAGCTGATCATTATTGCAAGGAATTCCAGCGTATCAAAAGATCAGCAGAGTCAAAATCTTGTTCCTTCGTGCCAGATAGTTCTGAGGATTACAACTGCGTTTTCAGCATGGATGAGTTAAAGGACGCCATTTTGAAAGCCAACAACTCAGCTCCTGGACCAGATGACATTCATTATCAATTTATTCAACATTTGCCAGCTGAGGGTTTAAAGGTGTTGTTGTCTCTGTTTAATCATGTTTGGTGTTCAGGGTATTTTCCACCTTCTTGGAGAGAGGCGGTTGTTATCCCTATTCCTAAACCAGGGAAAGATCATTCGGACCCTAACAACTATCGTCCTATAGCTCTCACTAGTTGCTTATGTAAAACTATGGAGAGAATGGTATATTCTCGATTGTTATGGCAGTTAGAATGTCTGGGGGCCTTAGATGTTTCCCAGTGTGGATTTCGGAACAACCGCAGTACTACTGATCACCTGGTTCGATATGAGTCTTTTATCAGGAATGCTTTGATTAATGGAGAACATGTAGTTTCTATTCTTTTTGATTTAGAAAAAGCTTATGACACAACATGGAGGCATGGAATTCTCCAGGATTTGAAGGCACTTGATTTCAAAGGTAATTTACCAATGTTTATTGCTAATTTTTTGTCTAACAGGCATTTCAGTGTTAGGCTTCATTCGACCTTTTCGGATCCTTTTGAGCAGGAGATGGGTGTCCCTCAGGGTAGCATCCTTTCTCCACTTCTGTTCAATCTCAAGATTAATAACATTGTCCAGTCAGTAAATTCTGGAATTGATAAGTCATTATTTGTTGATGACTTCTCCATCTCTGCCAAGGGGAAAACTTTGGCTGCAGCTGAGCGTCAACTTCAGTTGTGTGTTAATCGTGTTCAGCAGTGGGTTACTGAAAATGGATTTAAGTTTTCAGCTACTAAGACAGAGTGTGTTCATTTCCATAGGAAAAGATCTCGGGTCTTAGAACCAGCTATCAGTCTCAATGGTCAAGTAATTAAAGTTTCCAAACAAGTGAAATTTTGGGGGGTTATTTTTGATAATAAGCTTTCTTTTTTGCCTCACATTAAGTACATTAAACAATCTTGCCAGTCAGGTTTGAATGTTTTGAAGGTTATTAGTCACACTGATTGGGGTGCAGACAAGCGAACTTTGTTGCGATTGTATCGGGCTTTGGTGAGACCAAAGCTAGATTATGGGTGTGTGGTATATGGTTCTGCAAGAAAATCTTACCTCAAAGCTCTTGATCCAATTGATCATCAAGGACTGCGGATTGCTCTGGGAGCATTTCGCACATCTCCAAAAGAGAGTTTGTATGCTGAATCTGGTGAACCCCCTTGGAGCTAAGGAGGTTGTGTCTTTCCATGAATTACTATCTGAAACTGAGGGCTAATCCAGAAAACCCTGCCTATGATATTGTCATGAACCCGCCTTTTAGAGCCAAATATGATCTAAAGCCAAATGAGATTCCTCCACTGGGTATTCGTATTTTGCCCCACTTCGGGGCAGCTGGCATTGACCTTGATGCTGTTGATGACGGTCCATTACAGACTGATGTACCTCCCTGGAAAGTCGCCAATCCAGAGATTAATTTATATTTAACTCAATTTCGAAAGGAGGTCACCTCGAGTGCTGCATATAAACAACTTTATCTTGGGCAATGTGAACTTTATCAAGATTTTATCAAGATTTTTACAGATGGTTCTAAAAAGGTGAGAGGGCTGCAGCTGCCATTGTGTGTGATAACAATTTTCAGGAGCCTACTTTGTTAAGATTGCGGGATTGGTCGTCTGTTTATACTGCTGAACTAAAGGCTTTAAATCTGGCCCTCAGTGCGGTGTCCAGGTCAGATCAGAATGATTTCCTTATTTTATCGGATTCATTGTCGGCATTGTCGGCTCTATCGACAAGAGAAGTTTCACATCCAGTTTTGGCTGATATTCATGATCTTCATACTCGGCTTGTCTCTTCGGGAAAGCATATAGTTTTCTTGTGGGTCCCCAGCCACATGGGAATCTATGGTAACTCAGTGGTGGACAAAGCAGCCAAACAAGCTCTCGGTGCAAGTCTTTCCAGGAGGCCTATGCAGTTTGTTCCTCACTCTGATCTACGTCATAAATCTAGTTTGTATTGTCGTGAACTGTGGCAGAGTGAATGGTGTAATCAAATTCATAATAAATTGTTTAAAATTTGCCCAGATTTAACTATTCCTTTCCCATCGGTGGTATGTAACCGTAAAGAGGAATCGGTTTTGTCACGGTTACATATTGGGCACAGCTATATAACGCACAGTTGGATACTCAGAGGGGAAGACCCCCCATTGTGTGTTGCGTGTGACAGCTTGTTCAGTGTTAATCATTTTTTGACAGAATGTGCTGATTTGATGTGTATCAGAGAGAAGTTCTTTTCCACCAGTGATTTATCAGTTCTTTTTCGTGAGATTTCAGTAGATCTTATTTTTTCTTTTTTGAAAGAGGTAAACTTATTTTATAAAATATAGTGTTTTAATTATGTATACAGGTGTCGTCGGAGTTGAACAGATAATTGTGCTTTTGTCCTCATAAATTTTAAGCGATGTGTTAATACTAGTGTGGGTATTTGTATTTAGAGACTTAGATATGATAGCTGAGGTCCTGATTTGGCTCCTAGTAGTCCGCTGGACCCTATAAACACCAACTAACTAACTAACTAACCATAAATCCACAAAAAGTCCGACAACGATAATCACGAGTCTACATGTGGATCTTTCCACATGTCTTTATTTCATAGGGTGTCGTCCGTCAAATGGTAAGCAGTGTTCTCCGTTCATAGGATTCAATATTATTTAGTTTAACATTCTTTCATAGTTGTTTTTGAGGGATTAGTGTCTTTTTTTCGTACGAGTTTGTGTCATTTTACAAGCGTTAGCATTCTCTTTCCGTTCGATGCGGTGTTCTGTTTTCGTAGGGTTTAGTGTCCTTTCAAAAGCTCCTTCATACAGTTAAATTTTTAATTTTTCTAGGGTTAGTGTCTTCTTTCCCTCGGATTTAATATCTATTCATATGGTTTGGTGTCATCTTTTTACAGGACTTACTGGGATGAGCTCCAAGCAGAAGGGACGTCCTCGTATCACACAGCCATGACGTCACTGCACGAACGCTTTGCCAGAGCCATTGTCAAGACTGTAGAGGACTGCCCGACAGACCGCACTTCATCACGGTGGAACCTCATCCACGATGCCACCTACCAATCCGCCTCGGACACCTTTGGGAAGAGAATGAGGAGGAATAAAGCCTGGTTCAAAGCAGGAATCGTGAAGATAGAGCCTGCCATTGCTGCTAAGCGAGCCGCACTCCAAGATCACCAGAGAGAGCCCTCGAAGAACACGCTAGCCACAATCCGAACAGCTCACAGCAACGTCCAGCGGATGGCCGGAAATGCGCCAGTGAGTACTGGCTGAACCTGTGCCAGGGTATTCATGTCTCTGCTGACTGCTGCAATATCCGCGCCATATGCGAAGGCACGATGAAGGCGTTCGGCTCTAGCGCCATCAAGATCACTCCTCTAAAATCTACATCGGGGGATCATCGACTGCAGCAACAACAGATGGAGAGATGGGCGGAGCACTACCAGGAGCTGTACTCCAGAGAAAACTCGGTCAACCACACAGCCTTCGAGAACGTCACCCCCATGCCTGCCATGGAGGAGCTCGACGCCCCACCCGCCATTGAGGAACTCGGTAACGCCATCGATATGCTGGCCTGTGATAAAGGTCCGGGTGGTGACGGCACTCCGCCAGAAGTCATCAAAGCCGGCAAGGAGAGTTCTATTCTCAAGTCGCCTCCATGAGCTTCTGCTGCCGTGTTGGGAGGAAGCGATCATACCCCGGGACAAGCGCGATGCAAAAATAATCATGTTATACAAGAACAAAGGGAATTGCAGCGTTTGCACTATTGCGGAATATCCTCCTCGCCGTTGGTAAAGCCTTCACCCGCGTCGTCCTCAACAGGCTGCAGCTACTCGCCGAACGAGTGTACCCTGAGGCACAGAGCTGCGAGGTGGACGATCGACATGATATCCTCCCTGAGGCAGCTGCAAGAGATGTGCCGCATGCAGAGACAACCCTTGTTCAAAGCCTTCATCGACCTGACCAAGGCGTTCGACTCGGTTAGTAGGTCGGGCGTCCTTCACCCTACCACATCGGATTGGATGTCCCCCCTCAAGCTCCTGAAGATGATCAAGTCCTTTCATGACAAGGTGAATGGCACTGTCCAGTACGATTGTTCATTTTCGCACCGCTTCCCAAACAAGAGCGGCGTCAAACAAGGGTGCGTGCTCGCTCCGACACTCTTAGGCGTCTTTTTTCCCTGCTGATGCGCTACGCCTTCCGACAGTCTGAAGACGGCATCTTCCTCCACAACAGAAGTGACGGAAGGCTCTTCAACTTGGCATGCCTCCGAGTAAAGACTAAGGTGCGGAAAGTCCTCATCGGGGAGATGCTCTTCGCAGACACCACCACCCACACTGCCCACACCAAGGAATCGCTAAACGGCTCATCACCTGCTTCGCTGATGCTTGCACCGAGTTCGGCCTCTCTATCAGCTTGAAGAAAACAAACATCATGGGCCAAGACGTCAGCAGCACTTCCCCCACCGGGGTCTGCCCTGGGGGACCTGGGTGGGGTGTCTTATTTTTAGTTCTCAGGGTCGCCCTCTTGTGCCCCTTGAGGGTGAGACTTTGTTTTAAGTGGGCTTTCTTTTTCTCTGTTTTTGTGTGTTTTTTCTGCCTACCCATGGTTCTTTCACCTGCATTTCTCTTTCAACATTCTCCTTATTAATCTGCAGTTTTCTGTTTTGTCTATCTTCTGCCTTTACGGATCTTTATCCTATTCTTTTCCTTTTTTCACAAGTCTTTTGTAGCACTTTCTCTGTTTTCTCTGTGGCCTCTTGGTCCACCGTGTTGACCGTGCGGTGCGACCCGTGTCGGGGGAGAATGGTGTCCTGGTGGTTTGAGAGGGACCCGGAGTAGGATCCGCGCCCCTCAACACGCCACTGTGGCCCGGACTTCCCCTAGACGAGGGGCAGCATGGGGCCCAATGCTGTCAACCGGTCGCCTCCACAGTGTGGGCGTGGCATGGGTCAAACCGTGTGCCACGTTGCTTGCCCTGGAAGCCAGGTGAGTGGCCTGTCTGTCCTCGGCAGTTGGTCATGAGCCTGGTGGATGGGGTGGAGCGCGTGCCACGCGGTGTATACCTGCACTATAACCCTGGTGTTTCCCTTTGCTGGAGGACCGCTTAGGGGCATCGCCCTTGTGGGCACTCGATGGCGGGTGGGGAGTAGGGGAGGTGAAGTTTTTTTCCTTTCATTATGACAAACAACAACCCCCTAACAAAAAGAAGAAACGATGATGGACATGGCACGCTTATGGACGAGACTATGAATAGAGATTCAGATTCAGATAACGAGATAAGAGAAGTGGCAAAGAGAAAGGGTATCCAAAACACATGGCCAAGCTTCCTTTTAGTGGAAGCAAAAGATCCGAAAGAATCCATTGCTCGGATTTCTCCGTTCGTTGTTTGCAAGTGGTTCGAGGGAGTTCCGTCCACAGGATTTAAAATGATTAAAAGACTCCGATCTGGTAGTTACCTTGTTAACTGTGCTACGGAAGCGGCGTCTCGGTTGCTACTGAAAAGGGATGGTTCTCAGCTCATGCAGATCACAGTTAAGGTTTCCATTCACCCCTTTCTCAACTACTCGAAAGGGGTAATCAGATGTGTTGACTTGGCTGGAGTTGCTGAATCAGAAATTTGGACTGAGATGGAAAGTCAGGGTGTTCTGCAGGTCCATAGAGTTAAAATCTCTAAAGGAAGTGACTTAATCGAAACCAACACGCTATTCTTGACTTCTGCTATGCCATCTCCCCCAGAGTTTGTCAAAGTGGGTTATGTCCGAGTGAAAGTTACGCCTTTTGTACCATCTCCTTTGCGTTGTTTCAAGTGCCAACGCTTTGGGCATTCCAGCCGAGCTTGTCGGGGTCAGGAGATTTGTCGTGACTGGACAGAAGAAGCATGATGAATCTTGTATAAGTGCTGTATACTGTGTCAATTGTAAGGGTGATCATCCAGCAAATTCAAAAAGTTGTCCAGTGTGGAAAAAGGAATGCGAGATTCAAAAAGTAAAGATTGAGAGGAAATGTTCCTTTCTTGAGGCTAGGTGGTTTGTGGAGGCCAGGACTCCTTCAGCTGCTACTTATGCACAGAAGGTGGTCAACGATTCTGCGAACTGGTCATCGGGTGATGATATGGGAGCAGCTCCATTCACTGCTCAGGAGAAGAAATTGACAGAATTGTTATCATCGGTTTTGGATCGGCTTACTACTCTTGAACAATCAGTTGAGGTTTTGTCTCAGAAATGCAATAGTGTTCCGACCAGCAGTGTACAACAGGCTTCAGTCCCTGCTGGTGAGGGAAGAGGTGTTTCAGTCGTACAAATGCTGTGGATCGGAGGTCAGGGGTGAAGGATCGGAGGAAAGAGACGCCCCCTCGCTCACAGGCCAATAACAGCAGTACGAGACAGGCACGCAGTGAGGAGCGTCCTTTTCGGACTCCAGACCCTCCTAGGGGAAAATCTCGGAAGTCAGGTATTTGGTGCAGCAGGTTTCAGTCCAGTAAGAGCAAATTCCAAGCATGGCAACAAACAACTTAGAAATTTATCAGGAGCATCGGCTTCTGATCTTGTCTTGAAGAACCGTTTTAGTTCTTTGGTGGACAGGGAAGTTTCTGGAGAAGAGGACTGATAGATTTTCTTTTAACTACCTAACATGGACATACTCCAGTGGAACATAAGGGGAGTTAAAGCAAATTGTCGGGACCTTGAGCTATTATTGACAGAGTATAGATCTTCGGTAATTGCTCTTCAGGAAACCCTTTTAACTGCAAGTAAGAAGCATGAGATTCCTGGTTTCTCCTGCTTACTCAAGCCAGCTTCTGCAGACTTTTCAAGGAGAGGCGTTTCTCTTTATATTCATAATTCAGTACTACATACAGAAATTCCACTTCAGACGGATCTGGAGGCAGTGGCAGCTCGTATCTCGTTAAACAAGGTCGTTACGATATGCTGTTTGTATCTGTCTCCATCTTTTGTGATTTCGAAGAGTCAGTTGGATGGTTTAATTTCTCAGCTCCCTCGCCCATTTCTTTTATTGGGTGACTTGAATGGCCATTCTCCACAATGGGGAAGTAACTGCACCAATTCTCAAGGGAAAGTTCTTGAAGATTTTATATCGGATCATGATCTGTCTACTGAATTCAGGCTCACCGACCTTTTGTTCACCTTCTGGTTCTTTGACTCACTTGGATTTGTCCATTTGCGACCCTTCATTATTTTTGGACTTAGAGTGGCAGGTTCATTCGGACCTAAGCGGGAGTGATCACTTCCCGATTTTTATTTATTTTACGAAGCAATGCTGGAGTCCCCTCGGGAAACATGGAAGTTTCGCTCTGCAGATTGGAGTCTTTATCAGCAACAGATTTTAAGTAGACTGCCTATGAATCTGTTGCAGAGTTATGATGATCCTGTTTTGCAGTTCACTAAAGTGATTGTAGAGAGTGCTAAGGAAGCTATTCCCAAGACCCGTGATAAACCAAATGATGTTAAGACCCCTTGGTATGATAAAGAGTGCAAAACTTTGAAGGGTAGAGAAAGGGTGCTCAAAGACTTTTTGCTAGGTTTCCTATGGTGGGGAACAAAGTTAAACATCAGGCGTGTAAGGCCAAGTGTCGGTATACTTTTAAAACTAAGAAGAAAGAATCTTGGAAAAAATTTTGTTCAAATCTGTCCTTTAAGGTCAATTCAAGGAAAGTCTGGAAACTAATCCGTAAGATTAGGGGAAAGTCGGTTACATCAGTTATAAAATGTTTGCAAGTAAACGGATCGATTATTACTAATAAAAAGGTTGCTAACTTGTTAGCTGTTACTATCCATCAAAATTCGTCAGCTGATCATTATTGCAAGGAATTCCAGCGTATCAAAAGATCAGCGGAGTCAAAATCTTGTTCCTTCGTGCCAGATAGTTCTGAGGATTACAACTGCGTTTTCAACATGGATGAGTTAAAGGACGCCATTTTGAAAGCCAACAACTCAGCTCCTGGACCAGATGACATTCATTATCAATTTATTCAACATTTGCCAGCTGAGGGTTTAAAGGTGTTGTTGTCTCTGTTTAATCATGTTTGGTGTTCAGGATATTTTCCACCTTCTTGGAGAGAGGCGGTTGTTATCCCTGTTCCTAAACCAGGGAAAGATCATTCGGATCCTAACAACTATCGTCCTATAGCTCTCACTAGTTGCTTATGTAAAACTATGGAGAGAATGGTATATTCTCGATTGTTATGGCAGTTAGAATGTCAGGGGGCCTTAGATGTTTCCCAGTGTGGATTTCGGAACAACCGCAGTACTACTGATCACCTGGTTCGATATGAGTCTTTTATCAGGAATGCTTTGATTAATGGAGAACATGTAGTTTCTATTCTTTTTGATTTAGAAAAAGCTTATGACACAACATGGAGGCATGGAATTCTTCAGGACTTGAAGGCACTTGATTTCAAAGGTAATTTGCCAATGTTTATTGCTAATTTTTTGTCTAACAGTGTTGGACTTCATTCGACCTTTTCGGATCCTTTTGAGCAGGAGATGGGCGTCCCTCAGGGTAGCATCCTTTCTCCACTTCTGTTCAATCTCAATATTAATAACATCGTTCAGTCAGTAAAGTCTGGAATTGATAAGTCATTGTTTGTTGACGACTTCTCCATCTCTGCCAAGGGGAAAACTTTGGCTGCAGCTGAGCGTCAACTTCAGTTGTGTGTTAATCGTGTTCAGCAGTGGGTTACTGAAAATGGATTTGTTTTCAGCTACTAAGACGGAGTGTATTCATTTCCATAGGAAAAGATCTCGGGTCTTAGAACCAGCTATCGGTCTCAATGGTCAGGTAATTAAAGTTTCCAAACAAGTGAAATTTTTTGGGGTTATTTTTGATAATAAGCTTTCTTTTTTGCCTCACATTAAGTACATTAAACAATCTTGCCAGTCAGGTTTGAATGTTTTGAAGGTTTAGTCACACTGATTGGGGTGCAGACAAGCGAACTTTGTTGCGATTGTATCGGGCTTTGGTGAGACCAAAGCTAGATTATGGGTGTGTGGTATATGGTTCTGCACGAAAGTCTTACCTCAAAGCTCTTGATCCAATTGATCAAGGACTGCGGATTGCTCTGGGAGCACTTCGCACATCTCCAAAAGAGACTTTGTATGTTGAATCTGGTGAACCCCCTCTGGAGCTAAGGAGATTGTGTCTTTCCATGAATTACTATCTGAAACTGAGGGCTAATCCAGAAAACCCTGCCTATGATATTGTCATGAACCCGCCTTTTAGAGCCAAGTATGATCTAAAGCCAAATGAGATTCCTCCACTGGGTATTCGTATTTTGCCCCACTTCGGGGCAGCTGGCATTGACCTTGATGCTGTTGATGACGGTCCATTACAGACTGATGTACCTTCCTGGAAAGTCGCCAATCCAGAGATCAATTTATATTTAACTCAATGTCGAAAGGAGGTCACCTCGAGTGCTGCATATAAACAACTTTATCTTGGGCAATGTGAACTTTATAAAGATTTTATCAAGATATTTACAGATGGTTCTAAAAAAGATGAGAGGGCTGCAGCTGCCATTGTGTGTGATAATTTTCAGGAGCCTACTTAAGATTGCGGGATTGGTCGTCTGTTTATACTGTTGAACTGAAGGCTTTAAATCTGGCCTTCAGTGCGGAGTCCAGGTCAGATCAGAACGATTTCCTTATTTTATCGGATTCATTGTCGGCTTTATCGACAAGAGAAGTTTCACATCCAGTTTTGGCCGATATTCATGAAATTCATACTCGGCTTGTTTCGTCGGGAAAGCATATAGTTTTCTTGTGGGTCCCCAGCCATATGGGAATCTATGGTAACTCAGTGGTGGACAAAGCAGCCAAATAAGCTCTCGGTGCAAGTCTTTCCAGGAGGCCTATGCAGTTTGTTCCTCACTCAGATCTACGTCATAAATCTAGTTTGTATTGTCGTGAACTGTGGCAGAGTGAATGGTCTAATCAAATTCATAATAGTTTAAAATTTGCCCAGATTTAACCAATCCTTTCTCATCGGTGGTACGTAACCGTAAAGAGGAATCGGTTTTGTCACGGTTACATATTGGACACGGCTATATAACGCACAGTTGGATACTCAGAAGGGAAGACCCCCCATGGTGTGTTGCGTGTGACAGCTTGTTCAGTGTTAATCATTTTTTGACAGAATGTGCTGATTTGATGTGTATCAGAGAGAAGTTCTTTTCCACCAGTGATTTATCAGTTCTTTTTCGTGAGATTTCAGTCGATCTTATTTTTTTCTTATTTGAAAGAGGTAAACTTATTTTATGAAATATAGTGTTTTAATAATGTATACAGGTGTCGTCGGAGTTGAACAGATAATTGTGCTTTTGTCCTCATAAATTTTAAGCGATGTGTTAATACTAGTGTGGGTATTTGTATCTAGACTCGGCAGATATGATAGCTGAGGTCCTGATTTGGCTCCTGGTAGTCCGCTGGACCTTATAAACACTAACTAACGTCAGCAGCACTCCTCGCACCTCCATCGGCGAACGCACCCTCGAAGTGGTAGACGACGAACTGGACTCCGCCATCTCCAGTAACCTCTTTCTGGATGCCGAGCTGAACGTGCGGATCGGCAAGGCAGCAACAGCGATGGTCCATCTAGCGAGGAGTTGGAGACAAACCATGCTAACGTTAAACACCAAGATGAAAGTGCACCAAGCCTGCTTGCTGTGAGCACTCTTCTGTACGGAAGCGAAACATAGACCCTGTATTCTCGATAAGAACGCAGAATGAACACGTTCCTTCTGTGCTGCCTTAGAAGACTCCTGGGCCTTACTTGGCAGGACCGCATCACTAACCCGGACGTCCTGGCCCAGGCAGAGATGCTTAATTAATATGTTTGCTATGCTGACACAGATATGCCTGTGTTGGCTTGGCCACGTCAGCCGCGTGTACCACGGTCGCATTCCAAAGGACATCATGTGCGGCGAGCTGGCTACAGGCTCCAGACTGACATGACGGCCCGCCCTTTGCTACAGAAGTGTGTGTAAGCGCGACCTGAGGGCAGGCAGCCTCAACCCTGCAGACCTGGAGACAGCAGCTTCAGACTAGATCAGCTGGCAGTCCACCACCAAGGCCGGCATCACGCAAGCAGACCAGAGGAGAGAGGCCCAGTGTAAAGAACGGAGGCGGCGCTGACGGCAAAGAATCGCGTTGGCACCAACAGACACTTTTGACCGAGACTTCACCAGCAGCAACTGCAATAGAGTCTGCCGCTCGATGATCGGGCGCTTCAGCCACAGCAGACGCTGCAACTCCACAACTGACTGATCCATGGCGCAGCACCATTGTCTCAAGACAGACGGATACCATCAAGTGCGATAAGGCCCTCTTCTGTGATTGGTTGGTGTCCCTATCTTTAGGGATTTATGGTCTTCTTTTGAAGGGTTATTGTACTGTTTTGTTTTAAAGTGTTCCATCCAGAGCTTATAGCGACTTTTTGCCTCCCCCCGTTCGCATAATCTAAGCGTTATCTTCTTCCAAAGTTTTAGCGGCAAAGGTTTTTCTTGGGGTTAATGTAACTTGTCAAGGAGTCTTAGTCTTCATTCACAGGATTTAGAGTATTCTTTCTCGAGATTAAATGTCTTTCACCGACTTTTAGTATCCTATTTCTTTCTCATGGTTTGGTGACCTCTTCTTCAGAATTTAATCTAAGGCTTTTCTTTCGGCAGGCCATAAAGAGGGACCACTCTCCGAGAATTAGTTATCAGCCTGTCGGAGAACCATTGTGCAACGTCTTCCAAGACAACTGTCGTCCTCACCAAGAACTTGCACGTCTCGGGAAGGGAATTACATGACACCACCACCCAAGTGCTATAAAGAAGACAACTGACGATGATGTAAGTGCAAATTTTGTACTTTGAAGCAGTTCTTACGCTGGTATTTAACTGGTCAGTTATGTTCTTGCAAGGCAGGTAATAAGTAGGCAGGTAGGTAGCCAGATAGATCTAGTTACATTAATTTGATTTCAGGACTTTGTACGGTTTTTGCTTTTTCTTTCAAATGCTTTCTTGTAGACCCATCTCCCCCTTTGTTACGCGTTGTGGAGTGGATCTCCCTCCCTCCTTCCTTCATCCTTGCATTTTCCCCCACTCCACCTCACCGTGCCTTACCGCCATTTTCCTTCCCAATTTTAACCGACAGCCTGACTAATCTGTTGCAGGGAACTTGGCTGTCAGTTCTTTGGTAACTTAATGCCGAGGTAAATATTTTATTTACTCAACCGAAAAACATAGACTTCAAACTCGTCTTCTGGAATGGAGAAAAAAACAAGATGCAAAGCATATGAAATAGAGAAGAAAAAAAGATAAAAAGCATATAAACGTACTCCCAGTTTATCCTGATAAGCGTGAGATATTCCATAAAGAGGAAAAACCGTCTTGGGCTGGTGTAACCGTTAGTAATGGCTATTCTGGTAAACATTGGCCATCATCTGTGACCAATAATGAACATACAAATTTTCAGAAAGATCAGCCAAGTACTTTTCTGAGATTTTCCATAAAGAAGAAAAACCGTCATGGGCCGTTATAGCCGTTAGTAACGACTGTAACGGTAAACTAAAACACTGGGCATCATGCGTGACCCATAATGAACATGCCTACAAATTTTCAGAAAGATCGGCCGAGTATTTTCTGAGACATTCCATAAAAAAAGAAAAACCGTTATGGGCCGTTATAGCCGTTAGTAACGGCTATACGACAAACTAAAACGTCGGGCATCATCCGTCGCCCATAATGAACATACCTACAAATTTTCTGAAAGATCGGCCCAGTAGTTTTGTCTGGAGCAAGTGGAACACATTTTGACCATGGACGGACAGACAAAACGCACACACACACACACACACACACACACACACACACACACAAGAGCATTTCTTCGTTCCCATTTTAAAGTACTTCCTGTTCTATAAGAACTGGGAGTACAAAAAGGGGTGGGGGGGGGGGGGATTTGTCAAAATTCCTACATTGATTTCAGTAACGGTGCAGAAATTAGATTTTCATTGGGGGTGAGAGATGGAGAAATGAGGCATTATGTAAGATTATTCTAAACCATGCGAAAGGGGGATGCTAAACCTGATGAAAGGAGAGAGCGCGTAAAAAATCTTAATTAAATTAGGCGCATGCATGCACGCACGCACGCGTGCGCTGGTGCACACAATCTCCCCACAAACATCGCCCCCCTCCACTCTACCGACGCACATGTGAACTCTAGTCTTTTTGTTTTACATGCGTAGAGATTGTGAGCATACGCAAAGGTAAACGATAATTAGTTTTGGTATTTGAGAGGTATTTGCACAAGAATTCACTTGTTAACAATATTTGTTTACATCAACAGGGGCAAAGAACTCCTGCACCAACGGCCGTGGAAAAGGGAGACCAGGATGAGTGAACTCGGGGAATGCAGCGTAGTAGTACGTTAGTTGGCGCGGTGGTCTTGTACTGAAATCTTTGTCTCTTTTTTCTTACTCCTTCTCCTGCACTTTTCCAGAACAGCCCCGAGATTTTTCATAGTTTTGTTGTTTCGTGGACTTAGAATCTTGTTTTCAAATGGAGTTCAGTATCTGGTTCTGTGGAGAGGTTCACCGTGTGCTTTTCAAATGGTTTGCCTTCATTTCCTGAAGATTCGGTCTTCTTCCTTCAGTGTTTGTCTTTTTTTTCAGTTGTTTTGTCTCCTTCATTAAATGGGCTTAGTGTCATCTTTGTCAAGGTTTGTCTTTTTGATTCACAAAATTTAACATTTTCTCTTTTGTGCGTCTTTCTAGCGTTTAGTGTCAGTTGTTCATATGCTTTATATAGTTGCTCGGGTTTATGTCGATGTTCTGTGGTACAAGGACACAAAACGGGGGGTACCAGAGGAAATATTTCCTGGAAGAGCGTAAATGGTTGACTCCGCTGCGTAGCAGGTCTCCTGTTTCAGGGATCTGGAGCATGGACGCATGTTTTAAGATCATCTGGGACTGAGCTGCAGACGTTATGGAAGTCCGTAGAGCTTTTCCAGTAATATTCCCTAGTGCGCACCTGGTACCTCCTGAGCCGAGTGTTCTTTGATACACAGAACCTCTGTGGCAGCGTTAACATGTGGATCCTTCATGTGTTCTGCTGCCCTTCTTAAAGTGCGATTTGGTGTCATCTTTCAAATAGTGTTTTCTTTTATGGGCATTAATATGCCCTTGTTTAATGTTCTTTTCATAGGGTTGAGTATCCTTTTTAAGTAGCGCGTGTTGTCCTTCCGGACGGCCTAGTTTCCTCTGTTCACAGACTTTACTATTCTCTTCCCCCAAAGGTTTAGTCTTCTCCTTTCATGGAAGTTGGTTACACTTTGCTTACAGCGTAGTTTCATATTTTTGTCAGGCTTAGCGTCTTTCCCAGAGGTTTAGTGTCCTTTCATGTGGTATCTTCTTGGGGCTTAGTTTCCTCTTTTCACAAGGTTTAGGGTCCTCCTTTTATGTTGTTCAGTGTCCTTTTTAAGGTTTCAATTTATAGTTTTCCTCTGTAAGTTTACAATCTTTCCTCTACAGGGTTAACAATCCGTTTTTGTCATAATGTTTAATTTCCTCCTCTGTCGTTGGTTCTAATGTCCGCCTCTCACATAGTTTAGTTAAGTGGCAAGTGGAGGAGACGGCTCAGTATGTCCTACAAGAATGCCCAAGCCATGCCGACCTGAGAGACGGTGACCGGCCAGAGGTGCGGCGATGTGCCGGTGACTATGTGGGTGCCTTGTGGGTCCAAAGGATGCCTCAATTCCTCTGACGGGTCTGCCAGTGAAACGGCGACCAAGAAAAATCATCGTGGGCTTCAAACCAGACTGTACAAAGCACAACACCGCCTCCAGTGGTAAAGTGAAAGTTTATTTCAGAACAGTTGCGTGATAATGGGATCAAGTGGTAAGGGGTGGAATAGAATGCAACGTTGATATTGGTCAGTTTCAAGAGCGGTGCAAGACACATTTTACAGATATAGACGGGTGTAAAATGGGGAAATTGCTTGGCTCCAAGCTTCCATTTCCTCTTTTTTCCTGTTGAGAGTCGGTACTCTGTATTTCACACAAAAAATTTTTTCTTGTCAAATGGATGACTAATTTAAAGGGAACCCCAATAACATGCCTTCCTCTTCTCCTCCCCCCCCCCCCCGCCCCCCATGTTCCCCTTGCTGCCCCCTCTCCTTGAATCTGCTCCCACTACTAACATGTGTATGCATGTACACACACGCGCACTTAAGCACACATACAAACACATACATGCGTACACGCATAAAACACACACGCACACACACACAAAACACAGCACGCACCCACGCTCGCACATTTACGAGGCAGGTCTGCATGAACATCCTTCTCTACAGAATACCGCTCCAGTCATACAGCCAAAGTCCCCATTAAGTTGACCATTCTGATGACTTGGGCACTTGCCCACCGGAGTCTACGATGACTGGTCAGTTACATGGTTTTTAAACGTATTTTTCAGGATTTTCTCCTTGAAAGTAGTTACTAGAGGTGAAGAGACATATAATGACTCGTGCATATCCCCTCTATAACTTTTGAGACCAGCTTATCCTAAACATCAAATGACAAAATATCGACATCAAATGAATATCTCCAACTGTACGCAAACAAAAACGTGTACGTTTTCTGAATTTTGCATCCCCATTGTCAATTCTATCTCTTTGGATCAAAGATTTTTTTTTAAACATCTTATAGTTTTAGTAGGATTTGTTCTTTAAAAAGGGGCATATGTGTTTCTTCACCATTGCAGATTTGACAGAAGAACTGTATGTTTCAGGACTGCTGGAACAGTGACACGTGTGCCAGAACTGTCGGTAAAGGATTCGTTCGGCATTTGGACTGGAACATTATGTCAGTCGACATGATGGCGTCTGGTTCATTAGGTTCATCGGTTTTCTAGGCACGCAATTGGTTGCGAGGTAGGAAAGACCGCGTGGAATACGAGGGTCATCTCTTTCTCTCTCCTCTCTCTCTCTCTCTCTCTCTCTCTCTCTGGGGTTCACTTCCGGCACGCAGAATGTAAACATCAAGAAGTTGGAGCTCTGAAATCGAACTGAATTTGTGTTGTCTACAGACATTCTTGTGAAAAGTCACTGTACGACCATTATAATGCCTGCAGTACCTCTTGCTTTTCGTGCTGTTTGTGGTGGTTTGGTGTCTGTATTTTTGGCTTTCATGCACCGACGTGTTTTGAAAAAGGCTGCTTTCGTCTTTCGGACATTGCAAGAACAACGCTCAAATAAGGCTCTAGTGGTGAGAGGAGTAAGGGAAAAGGCGGTGGGGGATAAGGTTGGAGCCGGGATGGATGTCAGCATTTTTGCGTTTCGTTTCGCATCCATGCAGCATCTGCATGTGTGGATTCTATCCCTTGGCTTACAGTATTAAGAAATGTGTGAATATACCACTGAAACAGATTTTTCAAAATGACCCTTTTCCCCCAGAGCTTGCACTGGAAACGAATGCCTACTATCCTCTCGCCTAAACACACTGTAATGTATATGCACACATGCGCGCGCGCACACACACACACACGCACACACACACAGGTGAGAGGCTGAGAAACTGATTTTTTTATGTTAATGAAGTCACTGGCTTACCATGTGTTGCTAAATGTTCTGCCACCGAATATCCAATTGACCACTCGTTGATAGCAATCTGTCTAGGCTACATACACTGAAAATGGAGCGTAAAAGGATACTGCACTGTTTTCTAATGGAAGATTATTGAAAGTTTTATGTTGTTCATATGATATATCGTATCAACCTAAAGATTGTTAGACTGCAAGATAACAGAATGCAGATACTCTGTAAAACCAAAATCATTTCGCTGAATTTTAGAGAGTCTGAATCATTTGCACAGAATATTCAATGTTCACAGAAAATATCGATGTTTTTGTCACCAGGGGCAAGGCACTCACGCATCAACGATCGTGGAAAAACGGAGCAGCAAGAATCAACTCGGGGAAGGCAACAGAATACAAGGAGAGTGGTGGCGAGCTTTTGTTTACTTTTTATATTTTTTGCCTATCTTCTGTGCTACTAAAGTGGCATTGAACCCAGACCGCTCGGTCCGACACAGATGCAGCCCTGCCCGGCCCGCCGCAGCCCCGGCATCGGCAATCCACAGGGAGCAGTCAGTGTCATGCCGTCAAGTGGCAACCCAACGGAGAAGATGCTGCACTGCTGCCGAGTCACTTCGGTGGTGTTCAGTGGCGCCTGTGCTGATCCAACATGCGCAGGACACCACCTCTTAGCCCCCTATAGACGATAATTGCTTAGTCGTGGAGCCGGCTTGAGTGACCTCTCCCTCTGGAGGGCGCCACCATGTTCGTCTAACGACAACCCCCATGGACTCGCCGATACCTGTGAACCCCGTCGGAATCAAACCAAGGCCACAGATGTGGAGAAGACATCGAAACTGAGGGTCACCATGAGAGCAGGGCATGAAGGGCCACAGAATTTGAGACTTTGTTAATAGTGATCGATGAGGATGATGAAGATGATGCTACGGATTTCCATTCCGGTCTGATACTGCATGGCAGGGCTGTATTATACGCTTATTTTCATAATGTAACCCGGCGTCAACCAGGCCCGAGATATGACACCTGCAGTGTTGTTCAGGATGTTTGAGCGCATCCATTAAGTGGATGAAACTCGACTGTGTGGGTCCAGTCTTCCCAAATGAGCCCGTAGCAAACACAAATCTGGGTAGGAGTCGGTCGAGGCATAAAAATCCCACCTGACTCTGATGGAAATCGAACCCACGACCTCCCAGCCGGGAGTCCGCGACGCTAACCACTTGGCCACGGCGGCTGGTTACTGTTCTTTATCCGACACTTCAAGTGCTGTGCAGTCAAAATCTTCTTGCCTAGTGTTTAGTTCGTGGTTCTTTGGACGTCATGGACGTGTTCTTTCGGATGGTTTGCATAAAAATCAGCAACATTAATTCATTTCAACCGGGTTACGACTGCTGGTTTGTAGATGATTTTGCCCACTGTGCTACTGGACGCTTGTACCCAAGTGTTCAGTGCAGACTCCAGCTTTGTGTTAATAAAACATATCTGTGGGCAGAAGAAAATGGCTTTACCTTTTCTGCTACTAAGATCCAGTATATTCACTTACATAATTTTCTACAGTTCTTTGCTGATGCTGAAATCCAAAATAGGGAAATCTCCCATTCCACTTGTAAAGGAGGCCAAATTTCTAGGGGTTATTTTCAGTCAAAAGCTCAGCTTTCTTCGTCACATTAAACACTTGAGAACTTTTGCCAGAAAGCTTCGAACATTCAGCGGGTCGTAGCACGCACTGACTGGGGCGCTGATAAAACTTTGCTGCACCTCTGCAGAGCCTTGATCCGTTCTGAACTGGATTATGGATGTGCTGTGTGTGGCTCTGCGAAACCCTCTTGTCTGAAACTCTTGGATCCTATTCATCATCAAGGGCTTCGTCTGTTTTGGAGAATTCCGCACCACCCCTGTGTACAGCCCGTTTGCAGAGGCAGGTAAGCCCTCATTATCCAACCGCAGGCTGACGCTATCCTTAAATTACTATCTCAGATTCTTCTCTGAATCGGAAAATCCTGCTTGTGACTGCGTTTTTAATCGTCATTTCAAAGAAAATTTGAAGACCTCAGTTTGGACTTCGTATGCAGCCCCATGGGCAGAATGCAGATCTTGATCTAGGAGTTGTGTGTGACTTCTCCAAGTTTCCGGATAAGCCTCCATGGACCTTTTTCACTTCAGAAACACGCTTTGATGTTGCTGCTTTTCGCGAAGAATTCACCAATGTCAGGCATACAAGGCATTGTTTGCCGATTTCTGTAGAAAATTCCCAACCTTTCAGAAATTGTTTACTAATGGTTCAAAGTCCTATGATGGAGTGGTTTGTGCAGCCTTTTTCCCCAAGTGTTGCTTCTCAAATATTGTCAAAGCATAATCCGTCAGATAGTGCTGTTTACTGAAATCTACAGCTTTGGTTCTATCGCTGAAGAGGATTTCTTAATCTATGAACAAGGACATTCTGATTTTGTCTGATTCGCTGTCCGCTTTACCGATCATAGCTGACCGTAACCTCCTGAACCTCCATCATCCTGAACTTTTAAACTCTCTTGAACTTTTTACCTCTTTCAAAGCGAAAGGTCACAACATTGTTCTAACTTGGGTTCCCGGTCATGTTGGCATTCGGGGAAATGAAATGGCAGATCGTTTGGAGAGGAATGCCACAACGATAAAACTATACAGCATACCTATCCCCTACTCAGATTTGAAATCGAAGGTTAATGTTTATGTCGGAGACCTGGCAGGAGGACTGAAATACACAGATGGATAACACACTTTTCCAGATCCGTCCAAATCTAAGTGTTCCTTTCATCTGACTCTGGTGGTCGCAAAGAAGAAACAGTTTTATGCCGGCTGTACGCTGGCCATTCGTTTGTAACTCATCCGTTTCTTTTAAAGAGCGAAGATGCTCCATGGTGCATTCCATGTTGTGTACCATTCACAGTGAAACATTATTTCAGAGTGTCAACACTTCCATGATGTGAGAGACATAGCATTTAACAGCAGACTCCATGAGAACCTTGTTCAGAGATGTGTCCCACCTGATGTAAATTTGAGATCAACATTTTTCATTCGATTAAGATTTTACAGAAGAAAGATTTTTTAACATTTCCAGTGTGTTTTTAGGTGTATTTTTAAGGGCTGTGTGAATGACTTCAACGCGCTGACAGCCCTGATTTGGCACTATGCGGTTGGCTGGGCTATAAGCAGCATAACCCTAGCTTTAAGATGGTTTGGTACCGTTTGTTTGTATTGTTTGTTTTGTTTCCCTAAGAATTCGGGGTCTCTTCATTCACAGGTTCGTCTTTTTCTAGGTTCGTTGCCTTCTGCATACAAATGCCATCTTTACCTAGCTGTAGTGTTTCTTCCTTCACAGGTTTTAGAGTATTCTTTCCTTGCGTCAGTATCTCCTTCATTCACATATTTATGTGGCTTCTCTCTTGGAGCGTAGAGTCTTCTTTTCTAGGTTTCGGTGTCTATTTTTCATATGGTCAAGAAGATAAGACAGCTTCCTATGTCGGTGTTCTGGGGAACGAGGATACAAAATGGGGAGGACCAGAGGGAGTATTTCGGAAAGGAATGAAAGGCTGACTCGAGCTATGGAGCAGGGATTGTGAATCAAGGGATCTGGAGCATGGACGCATGTTTTCAGATCATTTTGGTTCGGGCTGCAGAGCTCTTGAGAAAGTCTTTAATCCTCTTCCTGAAATACTTTCTAGTGCGCACCTGGTACTCCTAACCGGAGTGTCCGTCATCGACAGAAAACCTGACAAGGTATTCAGTCAGCATGTGAATCCTCTCGTAGGGTTAAATTTTGAAAATAATTCTGAGTTTAAAATTCTTTAGTGAGGACAAATCACAAGACAATTTTACTTCCCTACTTTTGCGGATGCTGGTGGTCACCATTTAAATAGTGCAGGCATTCTCGACCTGTGATAGCATTTTTGGTATCCTCCTTTAGTGTTCTTTCATAGGATTTAATGTCCTTTTTAAATGGCTAGTGTAGATGTTCTAGGTGGTTAAATTTCCCCCTTTTAAAAGTTAGTGTTTTCACTCCATAGATATTGCATCTTTCTTTCAAAGGTTTTAGTGTTCTCGTTTCTTACAGTTATGGACTTCTCTTATCAGTTTGTCTTGTTTTGATAGATTTTACTGCCTTATCTCATAGGGCTTGTCAAAACAGCTGCCAAGTGCCATAAAACTGGTAGAGGGAACCGGGTGACTTCCCATAAACAGTTGAGTACGTCCAGGGGAGTCATTAAGTGCCCGGATCTTGGAGGCGTCTCGGAGACCGAGATTAAAACTGGACTTGCATCCTAAGGTATAATTAACGTGCGTTGGGTTACAGTTCGCAAAGGAAGAGAAAGAGTGCCCACCAACACCCTCTTTCTGACATTCTGTACCCCTTCATTGCCTTAACGTCATTAAAGTGGGTTATGTTAATGTGCTAATTCAACTTTACATTCTGTCTTCATCTCCGATGCAGTGCTTCAGGTGCCAGAAAATTGGGTACGTCAAAATTTGCTGTTCTGGGGAGGAGGTGTTGTGAAAAGCCATGACCATTCCTATTCCTAAACCTGGAAAAAACCTTACCAACCCTTCAAACTATCTAATAGCTCCGACAAGCTGCCTCCGCAAGCAAGTGGGAAAAATGGTCAACTCCCGTCCAATGTATAAGCTAGAAACCGATGGCCTTTTGGCCAATGAACAGTGCAGGTTCCAGGAAAAACCACTCGACCGTTGACCCATTTAGTCCGTCTGGAAACCATCTGCAATGCGTTCATTAATAAGTCAACATTGTGGTTGCTATCTTTCTTGATCTGGAAAAATCGTGTGATACTACTTGGAAATCTGGAATTCTTACAGACTTTTATAAATATGGTTTTCGTGGTCATCTGCCTTTGTTCCTTGAAAACATTCTGGCTGATCGGCAGTTCCAAGTCCGTATTGGCACCGCGCTATCGAACATCCATGGGCATGAGTTGTGTGTACCACAAGGGAGCATTTTCCTTCTGGCTGTGTTCAGTATCAAAGTTATCGACATTGTCAGTTAAGTAAACCGGGCTTCCGAGTCCTCTCTGTATGTTGATGACTTCACACTCAATACAGTTGGAGCCTTTTATGCCAGCGTTCAGCGTCGACTCCAAATTTGTGTGGATAACATTCGACAGTGGGCCGAGGAAAATGGGTTTACCTTTTCAAGCACCAAAACACAGTGTATCCATTTTCACAATTCTCGTCAGTTCTTTGCCGATCCTGAAATTCGTCTGGATAAATCCACCATTCCAGATGTGAAAGAAGCCGATATCTGGGTACTATTTTTTATCCAAAACTGAACTTTAAATGTCACATCCAACACTTAAAAACTGCTTCTTTGAAAGCACTGAACACCGAGTTCTAACACACACGGACTGGGGCGCTGATAAGAAAACTCATCTCCATTTTTACAGGGCTCTGATCTGCTCCAAACTGGACTATGGGTGTGTAGTATAAGGCTTGGCCCAGACCATCCTACCTGAAGTCCAGGTCCCATCCACTATCAGGTGCTTCGACTCTGATTGCATTCCGCACCGCCACTGTTCATAGCATGTATGCTGAGGCAGGAAAACCATCCTCCTCGAACCGTTGGCTGAAACTTACCTTAAACTACACTTTGAATCTCTTTTCTGAACCCACAAATCTTGTATATAACTGTTTTGACCCAAAGTTCCAAACGAAATTCGGCGACCATTCCAGTTCATGCACCCTTGGGAATTCGTATGCTTCCTCATTTGAACAATGCAGACATAGACCTTTGAGCCGTGTGTGATTTATCCAAATTTTCGTGATGACCCACCATGGACTAACTTCACTCCTGAGATCCGGTTTGATTTAACCTCTTACCGTAAAGATACCACGAGTCCTATTTCGCCGAACTGCGGTCGAAGTTTCCATCCTTCGGAAGTATTTTCACAGACGGTTCCAAATCTGAGGAGGGGGTTGCTCGACTGTGTATTGTGCAACAGGTCATTCTCAGAGATGAGCTAATCACATTCCCACTGGCAGCTCCATCTACACTGCCGAGTTGACAGCCTTGGCCCTGGCTGTTGAAATAGTCTCTAAATGAAAACATAGATATCATTTTGTCGGACTCGCTTTCTGCTTTGGAGGCCATTGCCAGCCATAACCTCGATCACCCACAACTGATGAAATATTCGAACTGTACAGCTTTCTGAAATCAGATGGATATAACATAGTTTTTGCTTTGGAACCCAGCCATGTGGCAACTAAATGGGTGAACTTGCCAAGAGTGCCACAAAGAAAAGTTGAGCAGATTGTCTATTCCTCACACTGATCTGAAACCCAAAACCCAGACTTGTGTCCAAGACCTGGCAAGAGGAATGGGACTCGCAGGTGGATAACAAACTATTTAAAATCCGTCCAAACCTAAGAGTTTTTACCATGTTCACAAGGTGGCCATAAAGAAATGGTTTTGTACCGTTTGCATACAGGCGACTCGTTTTACACCCATTCTTATCCGTTAAAAGAAGACCCGATGTGCATTCCATGTCATATACCACTCAAGTGAAACGTATCCTTTTAGACCGTTGGGATTTGCATGTGAGACATAAATATTTTACAACAGACTCCATGAAAATCTTGTTCAGAGATTTCCCACCTGATGTGATCTTTGAATTTCTGAAAGATGAACATTTTTCGTCTGATCTAAGATTTTACAGAAGAAATATTTTTAACAAAATTTCCGGTGCGGTTTTAGGTGTATTTTAAAGGGTTATGTGACTGATTGTTTTTTAATGTAATGACTTGAGTTAACTTTAACGCGGTTACATACTTGATATGGCCCTTTGCGGGTTATTGGCAACATTACCTTGCCATACCATAGGGCTTATAAACCTTTTTTGTCAAAAGAGTCAGTTTCTTTTATAAAGCTAATGTTATACTTTCATATTGTTTAGTGTAATCTTCCAGAATGTTGGTCTTTGTTTCATATGGTTGTCTGTTGTAAAGCTTTGGCCGAATTTACGTCTTCACTTTCCCAGGTTTAGTATCTTCTCTTTTCATAAACCTTACTGTCTCCTTTATTCTCAGCCTGTATGAATGTCGTTCTGATGCATTAGTTTCTACTGATTACTGTATTCTTTGTCAGGATTTAGCGGCGGCGACTTGGTCGGAATGTAATCCGCGGCTCCGTTTGTGGCAGGTCATAAAAGATGGGCTGTCAGCGAGAATCGCTACTGGTCAACCACGAGCCATCTCACTACATCTTACACAGCCACCTCCATCCTCACCCAGGGCATACGACTACAGGGACGAGGTGCTACCAAGATTGTCCTCGAGTTCACAGCGTTACTACAGGCTTCCCGAGAATCCGTTCTCATGGGATGCAGAAAGACTTGCGACTTCTGCTGGACCAACCCACTGCAGGGACTGGAGGATGCATTCACAGCGGCAAGGGACAGAATAGTCATAGTGCTACAATCCCCAGGCACTTGCCGACACTGACATCTTGAGGTCAAACTCCGAACATGGAGAGGGAACTGGAATTCAGGCCATTCTGAGAACAGGGCACGAAAGGTCTCATAAATTGTTTTTGTTTGTGATGATGATCTTATGCAGTTCTATTCCGGTCCGTTTTGTTCATAGCGACCGTTTTTCTTATTGTGTTTAAATGGAAAACGTGTTGATGTGGAAGTTGGTGAAATACTTTAAATGTTGTTCACATATATCTTGCTAACCAAAGTATTGTCTTGTGGCCAGAAAACAAGAGAAGAGAAAATTACTCAAATCAGAACAGATTAGCTTAATTAAGTAGGTAAAATTTATTTACACAGAAAGTCAAGTGTTAAAGAGAAAAATACCACCGCATCTGTCAACAGGAGCAAGAAATTCTTCATTGGCTGCAGAGAGGGTGACCAGGACACGTGACTGCAGCGGATCACAAGCTTCAGCATCTCGTCCAAAGCAGTATTCATACCAACTGGTTCTTTGGAGGGGCTTGACGTCTTTTGTATGGTTTAATCGTCGCCTCCTCCCCCCCCCCCCACTCAAGGACTCCGCGTCTTTTTCAGTCACAGGATTCAGTCACTTAGTTCACATATAAAGTGTCTCCTTCATTCAGAGTGTTCAGTATTTTCTTCATTTGAGAGGTTTTTGCGTGTTCTTTCCCAAGGTTAGTGCCCCCTTCATTCACACGTGAGTGCGTCTTATTTCTCGAGGATTAGAATTGTGCTTTCTACAGTCTTTCTTTCATATGACCAGCATGTGTGCCCTGGGTTGTTATATCGGTCTTCTGTGGAACCAAGGATACATCACACAGGGTACCAGAGGGAGTATTTTCTGGAAGGGCGTGAAAGATTGACTCGAAGCTTTGCAGCGTGTTATATGATTCAGTGATCTGGAACATGGACGCGTGTTTTCAGATAAACTGGGTCTGGCTGCTGTGCTGTTGAGGAATTTTTTGGTCCTCCCGAAATGTTTCCTAGTGCGCACCTGGTACCTTCTGATCTGAGTATCCATAAATCTACAAAAAGTCCGACATGATAATCACGAGTCAACGTGGATCTTTCCATAGCTATTAATGTCTTTATTTCGTAGGGTGTCGTCCGTCAAATAGTGAGCAGTGTTTTCCGTTCATAGGATTCAATATTATTTAGTTTAACATTCTTTCATTGTTGTTTTTGAGGGATTAGTATCTTTTTTCATATGAGTTTGTGTCTTTTTACAAGCGTTAGCATTCTCTTTCCGTTCGATGCGGTGTTCTGTTTTCGTAGGGTTTAGTGTCCTTTCAGAAGCTCCTTCATACAGTTTAGTTTTTAATTTTTCTAGGGTTAGTGTCTTCTTTCCCTCGGATTTAATATCTATTCATATGGTTTGGTGTCATCTTTTTACAGGACTCATTGGGATAAGCTCCAAGCAGAAGGGACGTCCTCGTATCAACACAGCCATGACGTCACTGCCCGAACTGCACAAACGCTCCGCCAGAGCCATTGTCAAGGCTGTAGAGGACTGCCCGACAGACCGCGATTCATCACGGTGGAACCACATCCATGATGCCACCTGCCAATCCACCTCGGACACCTATGGGAAGAGAATGAGGAGGAATAAAGCCTGGTTCAAAGCAGGTATCGTGAAGATAGAGCCTGTCATTGCTGCTAAGCAAGCCGCACTCCAAGATCACCAGAGAGAGCCCTCAAAGAACACACTAGCCGCACTCGGAAAAGCTCACAACAACGCCCAGCGGATGGCTGGAAATGCGCTAGTGAGTACTGGCAGAACCTGTGCCAGGGTATTCATGTCTCTGCTGACTGCTGCAATATCCACGCCATATGCGAAGGTACGATGAAGGCGTTCGGCTCTAGCACCATCAAGATAACTCCTCTAAAATCTACATCGGGGGATCACCGACTGCAGCAAACAGATGGAGAGATGGGCGGAGCTGTACTCCAGAGAAAACTCAGTCAACCACACAGCCTTCGAGAACGTCACCCCCATGCCTGCCATGGAGGAGCTCGACGCCCCACCCACCATTGAGGAACTCGGCAACGCCATCGACATGCTGGCCTGTGATTAAGGTCCAGGTGGTGACGGCACTCCGCCAGAAGTCATCAAAGCCGGCAAGGAGAGTTCTATTCTCAAGTCGCCTCCATGAGCTTCTGCTGCTGTGTTGGGAGGAAGCGATCATACCCCGGGACAAGCGTGATGCAAAAATCATGTTATACAAGAACAAAGGGAATCGCAGCATCTGCACTATTGCGGAATATCCCTCCTCGGCGTTGTTGGTAAAGCCTTCACCCGCGTCGTCCTCAACAGGCTGCAGGTACTCGCCGAACGAGTGTACTCCGAGGCACAGAGCTGCGAGGTGGACGATCGTCATGATATCCTCCCTGAGGCAGCTGCAAGAGATGTGCTGCCTGCAGAGACGACCTTGTTCATCGACCTGACCAAGGCGTTCGACTCGGTTAGTAGGTCGGGCATCCTTCACCCTACCACATCGGATTGGATGTCCCCCCTCAAGCTCCTGAAGATGATCAAGTCCTTTCATGACAAGGTGAATGGCACTGTCCAGTACGATTGTTCATTTTCGCACCGCTTCCCAAACAAGAGCGGCGTCAAACAAGGGTGCGTGCTCGCTCCGACACTTTTAGGCGTCTTTTTTCCCTGCTGATGCGCTACGCCTTCCGACAGTCTGAAGACGGCATCTTCCTCCACAACAGAAGTGACGGAAGGCTCTTCAACTTGGCATGCCTCCGAGTAAAGACTAAGGTGCGGAAAGTCCTCATCGGGGAGATGCTCTTCGCAGACAACACCGCCCTCACTGCCCACACTGAGGAATCACTAAACGGCACATCACCTGCTTCGCTGATGCTTGCACCGAGTTCAGCCTCTCTATCAGCTTGAAAAAAACAAACATCACGGGCCAAGACGTCGGCAAAAGTTTCCAAACAAGTGAAATTTTGGGGGGTTATTTTTGATAATAAGCTTTCTTTTTTGCCTCACATTAAGTACATTAAACAATCTTGCCAGTCAGGTTTGAATGTTTTGAAGGTTATTAGTCACACTGATTGGGGTGCAGACAAGCGAACTTTGTTGCGATTGTATCGGGCTTTGGTGAGACCAAAGCTAGATTATGGGTGTGTGGTATATGGTTCTGCACGAAAATCTTACCTCAAAGTTCTTGATCCAATTGATCAAGGACTGCGGATTGCTCTGGGAGCACTTCGCACATCTCCAAAAGAGACTTTGTATGTTGAATCTGATGAACCCCCTCTGGAGCTAAGGAGGTTGTGTCTTTCCATGAATTACTATCTGAAACTGAGGGCTAATCCAGAAAACCCTGCCTATGATATTGTCATGAACCCGCCTTTTAGAGCCAAATATGATCTAAAGCCAAATGAGATTCCTCCACTGGGTATTCGTATTTTGCCCCACTTCGGGGCAGCTGGCATTGACCTTGATGCTGTTGATGACGGTCCATTACAGACTGATGTACCTCCCTGGAAAGTCGCCAATCCAGAGATTAATTTATATTTAACTCAATGTCGAAAGGTCACCTCGAGTGCTGCATATAAACAACTTTATCTTGGGCAATGTGAACTTTATAAAGATTTTATCAAGATTTTTACAGATGGTTCTAAAAAAGGTGAGAGGGCTGCAGCTGCCATTGTGTGTGATACAATTTTCAGGAGCCTACTTTGTTAAGATTGCGGGATTGGTCGTCTGTTTATACTGTTGAACTGAAGGCTTTAAATCTGGCCCTCAGTGCGGTGTCCAGGTCAGATCAGAATGATTTCCTTATTTTATCGGATTCATTGTCGGCTTTATCGACAAGAGAAGTTTCACATCCAGTTTTGGCTGATATTCATGATCTTCATACTCAGCTTGTCTCTTCGGGAAAGCATATAGTTTTCTTGTGGGTCCCCAGCCACATGGGAATCTATGGTAACTCAGTGGTGGACAAAGCAGCCAAACAAGCTCTCGGTGCAAGTCTTTCCAGGAGGCCTATGCAGTTTGTTCCTCAGTCTGATCTACGTCATAAATCTAGTTTGTATTGACGTGAACTGTGGCATTCATAATAAATCGTTTAAAATTTGCCCAGATTTAATCAATCCTTTCCCATCAGTGGTACGTAACCGTAAAGAGGAATCGGTTTTGTCACGGTTACATATTGGGCACAGCTATATAACGCACAGTTGAATACTCAGAAGGGAAGACCCCCCTTGGTGTGTTGCGTGTGACAGCTTGTTCAGTGTTAATCATTTTTTGACAGAATGTGCTGATTTGATGTGTATCAGAGAAGTTCTTCTCCACCAGTGATTTATCAGTTCTTTTTCGTGAGATTTCAGTAGATCTTATTTTTTCTTATTTGAAAGAGGTAAACTTATTTTATAAAATATAGTGTTTTAATAATGTATACAGGTGTCGTCGGAGTTGAACAGATAATTGTGCTTTTGTCCTCATAAATTTTAAGCGATGTGTTAATACTGTGTAGGTATTTGTATCTAGAGACTTAGATATGATAGCTGAGGTCCTGATTTGGCTCCTAGTAGTCCGCTGGACCCTATAAACACTAACCAACCAACCAAGACGTCGGCAGCACTCCCCGCATCTCCATTGGCGAACACGCCCTCGAAGTGGTCGACGACGAACTGGACTCCACCATCTCCAGTAACCTCTTTCTGGACGCCGAACTGAACGTGCGGATCGGCAAGGCAGCAACGGCGATGGTCCATCTAGCGAAGAGAGTCGGGGACAACACCATGCTAACGTTAAACACCAAGATGAAAGTGCACCAAGCCCGCTTGCTGTGAGCACTCTTCTGTACGGAAGCGAAGCATAGACCCTGTATTCTCGATGAGAACGTAGAATGAACGCCTGCCTTCTGTGCTGCCTTAGAAGACTCTGGGGCCTTGTTTGGCAGGACCGCATCACTAACCCGGACGTCCTGGCCCAGGCAGAGATGCTTAATATGTTTGCTATGCTGACACAGATATGCCTGTGCTGGCTTGGCCACGTCAGCCGCATGTACCACGGTTGCATTCCAAAAGACATGCTGTGCGGTGAGCTGGCTACAGGCTCCAGACTGACATGACGGCCCGCCCTTCGCTACAAAAATGTGTAAGCGCGACCTGAGGGCAGGCAGCCTCAACCCAGCAGACCTGGAGACTGCAGCTTTAGACTGGATCAGCTGGCAGTCCACCACCAAGGCCGGCATCACGCAGGCAGACCAGAGGAGAGAGGCCCAGTGTGATGAACGGAGGCGATGCTGACGGCAAAGAATCGCGTCGGCAACAACAGACACTTTTGACCGAGACTTCACCAGCAGCAATTGCAATAGAGTCTGCCGCTCGATGATCGGGCGCTTCAGCCACAGCAGACGCTGCAACTCCACAACTGACTGATCCATGGCGCAGCACCATTGTCTCAAGACAGACGGATACCATCATCATCAAGCGCCATAATGCCCTCTTCTGTGATTGGTTGGTGTCCCTTTCTTTAGGGATTTATGGTCGTCTTTTGAAGGGTTATTGTACTGTTTTGTTTTAAAGTGTTCCATCCATAGAGCTTATAGCGACTTTTAGCCTCCCCCCGTTCGTATAATCTAAGCATTATCTTCCAAAGTTTTAGCGGCTAAGGTTTTTCTTGGGGTTAATGTAACTTGTCAAGGAGTCTTAGTCTTCATTCACAGGATTTAGAGTATTCTTTCTCGAGATTAAATGTCTTTCACCGACTTTTAGTATCCTATTTCTTTCTCGTGGTTTGGTGACCTCTTCTTCAGAATTTAATCTAAGGCTTTTCTTTCGGCAGGCCATGAAGAGTGACCACTCTACGAGAATTAGTTATCAGCCTATCGGAGAACCATTGTCTTCCAAGACAATTGTCATCCTCACCAAGAACTTGCACGTCTCGGGAAGGGATTCACATGACACCACCACCCAAGTGCTATAAAGAAAACTGACGATGATGTAAGTGCAAATTTTGTACTTTGAAGCAGTTCTTACGCTGGTATTTAACTGGTCAGTTCTGTTCTTGCAAGGCAGGTAATAAGTAGGCAGGTAGGTAGCCAGATAGGTCTAGTTACATTTTGATTTCAGGACTTTGTACGGTTTTTGCTTTTTCTTTCAAATGCTTTCTTGTAGACCCATCTCCCCCTTTGTTACGCGTTGTGGAGTGGATCTCCCTCCCTCCTTCCTTCATCCTTGCATTTCCCCCACACCACCTCTCCATGCCTTACCGCCATTTTCCTTCCCCATTTTAAACGACAGCCTGACTAATCTGTTGCAGGGAACTTGGCTGTCAGTTCTTTGGTAACTTAATGCCGAGGTAAATATTTTATTTACTCAACCGAAAAACATAGACTTCAAACTCGTCTTCTGGAACAATAGGAACAGAGAAAAAAGGGAAAAAAAGGGAGGGGGGGGGGATTTGTCAGAAAATTCCTATATCGATTTCAGTAACGGTGCAGAAATTAGATTTTCGTTGGGGGCGAGAGGAGAAATGAGGCATTATGTAAGATTATTCTAAACCATGCGAAAGGGGATGCTAAACCTGATGAAAGGAGAGAGCGCGTAAAAAATCTTAATTAAATTAGGCGCATGCATGCACGCACGCACGCGTGCGCTGGTGCACACAATCTCCCCACAAACATCGCCCCCCTCCACTCTACCGACAGACATGTGCACTCTAGTCTTTTTGTTTTACATGCGTAGAGATTGTGAGCATACGCAAAGGTAAACGATAATTAGTTAAGGTATTTGAGAGGTATTTGCACAAGAATTCACTTAACAATATTTGTTTACATCAACAGGGGCAAAGAACTCCTGCACCAACGGCCGTGGAAAAGGGAGACCAGGATGAGTGAACTCGGGGAATGCAGCCTGGTAGTAGGATAGGTGGTCGCGGTGGTCTTGTACTGAAATCTTTTTCTCTTTTTTCTTACTCCTTCTCCTGCACTTTTCCAGAACAGCCCCCAGATTTTTCATAGTTGTTTCGTAGACTTAGAATCTTGTTTTTAAATGGAGTTGAGTGTCTGGTTCTGTGGAGAGGTTCACCGTGTGCTTTTCAAATGGTCTGCCTTCATTTCCCGAGGATTCAGCGTCTTCTTCCTTCAGTGTTTGTCTTTTTTTCAGTTGCTTTGTCTCCTTCATTAAATGAGCTTAGTATCATCTTTGTCAGGGTTTGTCTTTGATTCACAAAATTTAGCGTTTTCTCTTTGTGGCGTCTTTCTAGCGTTTAGTGTCGGTCGTTCATAATGCTTTATATAGTTGCTCAGGTTTCTTATGTCGATGTTCTGTGGTACAAGGACACAAAACGGGGGGGTACCAGAGGAAATATTTCCTGGAAGAGCGTGAATGGTTGACTCCGCTACATAGCAGGTCTCCTGTTTCAGGGATCTGGAACATGGACGCATGTTTTAAGATCATCTGGGACCGAGCTGCAGACGTTAAGGAAGTCCGTAGAGCTTTTCCAGTAATATTCCCTAGTGCGCACCTGGTACCTCCTGAGCCGAGTGTTCTTTGATACACAGAACCTCTGTGGCAGCGTTAACATGTGGATCCTTCATGTGTTCTGCTGCCCTTCTTAAAGTGCGATTTGGTGTCATCTTTCAAATAGTGTATTCTTTTATGGGCATTAATATGCCCTTGTTTAATGTTCTTTTCATAGGGTTGAGTATCCTTTTTAAGTAGCGAGTGTTGTCCTTCCGGACGGCCTAGTTTCCTCTGTTCACAGACTTTACTGTTCTCTTCCCCCAAAGGTTTAGTCTTCTCCTTTCATGGAAGTTGGTTACACTTTGCTTACAGTGTAGTTTCATATTTTTGTCAGGCTTAGCGTCGTCTTTCCCAGAGGTTTAGTGTCCTTTCATGTGGTATCTTCTTGGGGCTTAGTTTCCTCTTTTTCACAAGGTTTAGGGTCCTCCTTTTATGTTGTTCAGTGTCCTTTTTTAAGGTCACAATTTATAGTTTTCCTCTATAAGTTTAGAATCTTTACTATACAGGCTATACAATCCGTTTTTGTCATGTTTAATTTCCTCCTCTTTCGTTGATTCTAATGTCCGCCTCTCATATAGTTTAGTGTAAGTGGCAAGTGGAGGAGACGGCACAGCATGTCCTACAAGAATGCCCAAGCCATGCCGACGTGAGAGCGAGTGCCCAGCCAGAGGTGCGGTGATGTGCTGGTGGCTATGCGGGTGCTTTGGGGTTCTTCAAAGGAAGCCCGAATTCCTCTGACGGGTGTGTCAGTGAGACGGCAATGAAGAAGAATCGTCGTGGGCTTCAAACCAGACTGTATAAGGTACAACACCGCCTCCAGTGGTAAAGTCAAATAGTTTATTTTAGAACAGTTGCGTTTCAATGGGATCGAGGGATAAGAGGTGGAAGAGAATGCGACGTTGAAATCGGTCACTTTCAAGAGCAGTGCAAGAAACATTTTACAGATATAAACAGGTGTGACATGGGGAAATTGCTTGGTTCCAAGTTTCCATTTTCCTCTTTTTTTTCTGTTGAGAGTGTCGGCACTCTATTTCGCACACACACAAAAAATTCTTGTAAAATGGATGACTAATTGCAAGGGAACCCGATAACATGCTTTCCTCTCCCCCCCGCCCCCCATCTACCCCTTGCTGCCCCCTCTCCTTGAATCTGCTCCCACTACTAACATGTATATGCATGAACACGCACGAACACTTAAGCACGCATACAAACAGATGAACACACGTACATGCACAAAACGCACGCACACACACAACCCACACACGCGCACCCACGCTGACACATTTACGAGGCAGGTCTACTTGAACATCCTCCTCTACAGAATACTGCTCCAGTCATACAGCCAAAGTCCCCATTAAGTTGACCATTCCGATGACTTGTGCACTCGCCACAGGGACTGTATGTGGAGAGAGAATGGCAGTTCAGGCGACTTCAAAGAGCAAGTCGAAGAATTTGCTGAAAATATATTTTTGTAATGATCAAAGATGATGAGAATAATTATTCGTGTCATAGATTATTCGTGTCTTAGACTCCAACACAGGGATGTTTGATAGTAATTGGTGGCATCTACCAATCGTAGAAGGCTGAGCTACACATGTAGAACTACTCAGTAAGTTTGTTACGAAAAAATAAAAGCATTGTTTACTTCTGTTCTCTTCATGTGAAGTGAACCATGACTGTGCTTTCAGACTTTCCATTCGCACCCATTGCACTCTCCACTTTGGACAGGAGTCGGCCAGGGCCGGAAGTCCCCCACAAATAAAGGCCGTTGATGGGATTCGACCGTTCAGTCCGTAGCCGTACGTCCAAGACACTACCTTCTGCACTATGATGACTGGTCGGTTACATGAAGGTTTTTAAAGGTATTTTTCAGGATTTTCTCCTTGAAAGTAGTTACTAGAGGTGAAAAGACGTAATGACTCGTGCATATCCCCTCTATAACTTTTGAGACCAGCTTATCCTAAACATCAAATAACAAAATATCGACATCACTTGAACATCTCCAACCGTACGCAAACAAAAACGTGTACATTATCTGAATTTTGCATCCCCATTGTCAATTCTGTCTCTTAGGATCAAAGACTTTTTTAAAAACATCTTATAGTCTTGATATAGGTTTTGTTCTTTAAAAAGGGGCATATGTGTTTCTTCACTACTGCAGATTTGACAGAAGTACTGTATGTTTCAGGACTGCTTGAACACTGACGCATATGCCAGAACTGTCGGTAAAGGATTCGTTCAGCATTTGGACTGGAACATTACGTCAGTCGACATGGTGTCTCGCTCATTGGCGTTTATCGGTTTTCTAGGCATGCAATTGGTAACGAGGTAGGAAAAACCGTGTGGAACACGAGGGTCGGCGCTGTCCCTCCCTCCCTCCCTCCCTCCCTCCCCTCTCTCTGGGGTTCACTTCTGGCACGCAGAATGTAAACATCAAGAAGCTGGCGCTCTAAAATCGAACTGAATTTGTGTTTTCTACAGACATTCTTGTGAAAAGTCACTGTACGACCATTATAATGCCTGCAGTACCTCTTGCTTTTCGTGCTGTTTGTGGTGGTTTGGTGTCTGTATTTTTGGCTTTCATGCACCGACGTGTTTTGAAAAAGGCCGCTTTCGTCTTTCGGACATTGCAAGAACAACGCTCAAATAAGGCTCTAGTGGTGAGAGGAGTAAGGGAAAAGGCGGTGGGGGATAAGGTTGGAGCCGGGATGGATGTCGAGCATTTTTGCGTTTCGTTTCGCATCCATGCAGCATATGCATGTGTGGATTCTATTCCTTGGCTTACAGTATTAAGAAATGTGTGAATATACCACTGAAACAGATTTTTCAAAATGACCCTTTTCCCCCAGAGCTTGCACTGGAAACGAATGCCTACTATCCTCTCGCCTAAACACACTGTAATGTATATGCACACATGCGCGCGCGCGCACACACACACACGCACACACACACAAAGATGAGAGGCTGAGAAACTCTGATTTTTTTTTATGTTAATGAAGTCACTGGCTTACCATGTGTTGCTACATGTTCTGCCACCGAATATCCAGTTGACCACTCGTTGATAGCAATCTGTCTTGGCTACATACACTGAAAATGGAGCGTAAAAGGATACTGCACTGTTTTCTAATGGAAGATTGTTGAAAGTTTTTATGTTGTTCATGTAATATATCGTAACAAGTTAGATTGCAAGATAACAGAACGCAGATAATCTGTAAAATCAAGATCATTTCGCTGAATTTTAGCGAGTCGGAATCATTTGCGCAGAATAGTCAATGTTCACAGAAAACACGGATGTTTTTGTCACCAGGGGCAAGGCACTCACGCATCAACGACCGTGGAAAAACGGAGCAGCAAGAATCAACTCATGGAAGGCAACAGAATACAAGGAGAGTGGTGGCGAGCTTTTTTTTTTTTTTTTGCCCATCTTCTGTGCCCCTTCAGTGGCATTGAACCCAGATCGCTCAGTCCGAAACAGACGCAGCCTTGCCCGGCCGTCGCAGCCCCGACACCGGCAATCCACAAGGAGCAGTCAGTGTCATGCCGAACATTTGAACATTTAGCGGGTCGTAGCACGCACTGACTGGGGCGCTGATAAGAAAACTTTGCTGCACCTCTATTCTTGGTCCGTTCTAAAATGGGTTATGGATGTGTTGTGTGTGGTTCTGCGAAACCGGCTTGTCTGATTCTCTTGGATCCTATTCACCATCAAGAACTTCGTCTCTGTCTTGGAGCATTCCGCACCACCCTGTGTACAGCCTGTTTGCAGAGGCAGGTGAACCCTCATTATCCAACCCGCAGGCTCACACCATCCTTAAATTACTAACCCTAATTTTCAAAGAAAATTTGAAGAAAATCCCAACTGTATTCCTCGGTTTGGACTTCGTATGCAGCCCCATGCGCAGAATGCAGGTCTTGATCTAGTTGTTGTCTGACTTCTCCAAGTTTCCAGATAAGCCTCCATGGACCTTTTTCACTTCAGAAACACGCTTTGATGTTGCTGCTTTTCGCGAAGAATTCACCAATCGTCAGGCATACAAGGCATTGTTTGCCGGTCTCTGTACAAAATTACCATCCTTTCAGCAAATCGTTACTGATGGTTCGAAGTCCGATGATGGAATGGCTTGTGCAGCCTACTGTCCAAGTGTTCTCAAATATTTTTATAGCATATTCCATCAGATAGTTCTGTTTACTCTGCTGAAATGAACAGTTTGGTTCTAGCACTGAAGATGATTTCTCAGTCTATAAACAAGGACATTCTGATTTTGTCCGATTTACTGTCAGCTTTACAGATCATAACTGACCGTAACCTCCATCATCCAGAACTTTTAAACTCTTTTGAAATTTTTACGTCTTTGAAAGCGAAAGGTCACATTGTTCTAACTTGGGTTCCCGGTCATGTTGGCATTCGGGGAAGTGAAATGGCTGATCGTTTGGCAAGGAATACCACAACGATGAAACTGTACAGCATACCTATGCCATACTCGGATTTGAAATCGAAGGTTAATGTTTATGTCGGAGACCTGGCAGGAGGACTGAAATACACAGACGGATAACACACTTTTCCAGGTCCGTCCAAATCTAAGTGTTCCTTTCATCTGACTCTGGTGGTCGCAAGGAAGAAACAGTTTTATGCCGGCTGTACGCTGGCCCTTCGTTTGTAACTCATTCGTTTCTTTTAAAGAGCGAAGAAACTCCATGGTGCATACATGTTATATACCATTCACAGTGAAACATTATTTTAGTGTTAAGACTTTCATAATTGAGACATAAGCATTTTACAGCAGACTCCATGAGAACCTTGTTCAGAGATGCCCCACCTGATGTTAAATGAGATCAACATTTTTCATTTGATCTAAGATTTTACAGAAGAAAGGTTTTTTTTTAACATTTCCAGTGTTTTTAGGTGTATTTTTAAGGGCTGTGTGAATGACTTCAACGCGCTGACAGCCCTGATTTGGCACTTTGAGGTCGGCTGGGCTATAAGCAACATTGCCCTACCTTTCAGGTGGTTTGGTTCTGTTTGTTTGTTTGTTTTTCCCAGACACATTTTTTTCAAGTAACGGGAGAGCTTACAAATGCGCAGAAAGAGGACAGTGTGCGGAGATTTTCACACACATATAATAGACATATTCATGCATGACCTACGTAAATTGATGATGCATAGATATTAACAACTACGCATTCCATCTCATTCTTTAGGCTCTCGTATTTCACCGCAGGGGAAATGCAATTATTCCATAGAGGGAAAACAAATAAAAAATCAAAACAAGTAGCGGATTAAAAAAAACGTGAATAACAAGGTAGAGTGCAGAGAAAGCATAACTTCACATTACGTACCTATCCAGTTATTCTCTTAACCCCCACCTTTCCCTGTCCCACCGTCCCCCCCCCCCCCCCCCCCACCCTCCACACACACAAAGCCACCCCGACTCGGCTACATACACACATTCACAGAGCATAGAGAAAGATGTGTATATCAAGCATAGAAACAAGAGTATTTGAGAACCATTGGGTTAAATTGCCAGTTGTGTGATCACACATGCAGTCGCAAATAAGTTTTAAGTAAATACAGAGGGGGTATTCATCGAACAGGGCCCTATAGAGACGCCATTTCCGCTGGAAGTCTGAGTATTGTAAATTTATTCTAGCAATGTATTCTTCAGTAGTACATTTATTTTTAAGTTGTGTAAAAATGTAAATTCCGGAATATTTTCGCATTTACATTTGTAGAGGAAAAAATTTGCGCATATTAGAATAAAATCGAGTACATCGTCAGTCTTATTTATATCATCGTTACCAAACAGCACAAGTTCCTTCGTAAATCTGAAATTAATATTATGACATCTGTTTAGAACAGTTCGCATTTCATTCCAGAAGTGTAACGTTATCTTACAAGACCAAAACAAATGTTCAATTGATTCTCTTTCCGACTTGCAGAACGTACATTTGTCATCAGTACGTTTTTAACCGTATTCTTTCTTAATATTTTGTCTGGTTTGTTGTTCCAAATGAATTGGAAACATTTTTTCTGAAAATTGTCTATAACATCAATCGGTGGGTTCGGTAACAATATCCAGAGGTATACCAATTTTGACAGAACTAGCGATTTCAGTACCGCTACTCTACCCAGCGGCGTAATATTTCTTTTTGACCGTATTTTGAAAAGTTTTAACTTCCAAGAATTGTTCTGCATAATTTAACAACGCATTTTGTTAGATCAGTTTTTTGTTTATTTTTCCCTAAGAATTCGGGGTCTCTTCGTTCACAGGTTCGCCTTTTTCTAAGTTCGTTGCCTTTTGCATACAAAGGGTTTAATGTCGTCTTTACCTAGCTGTAGTGTTTTCTTCCTTCACAGGTTTTAGAGTAGTCTTTCCTTGCTACAGTATCTCCATTCACATATTTGTGTGGCTTCTCTCTTGGGGCTTAGTCTTTTCTAGGTTTCGGTGTCTATTTTTCATATGGCCAAGAAGATAGGACAGCTTCCTATGTGGGTGTTCTGGGGAACTAGGATACAAAACGGGGAGGACCAGAGGGAGTATTTTCGGAAAGGCATGAAAGGCTGACTCGAGCTCTGGAGCAGGGATTGTGAATCAAGGGATCTGGAGCATGGACGCATGCTTTTAGATCATTTTGGTTCGGGCTGCAGAGCTCTTGAGAAAGTCTTTAATCCTCTTCCTGAAATACTTTCTAGTGCGCACCTGGTACCCCTAACCCGAGTGTCCTGTCATAACGCAGAAAACCTGACAAGGTAATCAGTCAGCATGTGAATCCTCTCGTAGGGTTAAATTTTGAAAATAATTCTGAGTTTCAAATTCTTTAGTGAGTCCGCCAAAAACAAGGACAAACAAATCACAAGACAATTTTACTTTTGGGGGAGCTGGTGGTCACCATTTAAACAGTGCAGGCATTCTCGACCTGTGATAGCATTTTTGGTATCCTCCTTTAGTGTTCTTTCATAGGATTTAATGTCCTTTTTAAGTGGCTAGTGTAGATGTTCTAGGTGGTAAAATTTCCCCCATTTAAAAGTTATAGTGTTTTCACTCAATAGATATTGGATCTTCCTTTCAAAGGTTTTAGTGTTCTCGTTTCTTACAGTTATGGACTTCTTTTAACAGTTATTGTCTTGTTTTGATAGATTTAACTGCCTTATCTCATAGGGTTTGTCGAAACATCTGCAAAGTGCCATAAAACTGGTAGAGGGAACCGGGTGACTTCCCATTAACAGTTGAGTACGTCCAGGGGAGTCATTAAGTGCCCGGATCTTGGAGGCGTCTCGGAGACTGAGATTAAAACTGGACTTGCATCCTAAGGTGTAATTAACGTGCGTTGGGTTACAGTTCGCAAAGGAAGAGAAAGAATGCCCACCAACACCCACTTTGACATTCTGTACCCGTTCATTGCCTTAGCGTCATCAAAGTGGGTTACGTTAATGTGCTAATTCAACTTTACATTCCGTCTTCGTCTCCGATGCAGTGCTTCAGGTGCCAGAAAATTGGATACGTCAAAATTTGCTGTTCTGGGGAGGAGGTGTGTGGTGAAAAGCCATGACCATTTCTATTCCTTAGCCTGGAAAAGACCTTACCAACCCTTCAAACTATCGTCTAATAGCTCTGACAAGCTGCCTCTGCAAGCAAGTGGGAAAAATGGTCAACTCCCGTCCAATGTACAGGGTCGAACTTTAATTAAGGACCACCCCGTAAAAAGGCCCTTTCTTTTTAAATTGGCCAAAAATACAACCAATGCATTTTTTCGAAGAATTCGACTGGGAAAGGTTTAAGGGGTTAACAGAGTATTCCGCAAAGCTTGCGAAAGCTGTCTTATTGTCACGTGCGGCATGCAGAGGGGGGTTGAAAGTTGCAGATTGTTGTCAAAATTGCTTGTTTTTTAAGCAAGAGTGAACACTGCTTCAAACGGTTTTGCACTGAAATTCCAGATGCACGTGCAAAAACCAATGCATTGCAGAGCATTTTACTGACTGGAATGCCCCTAAAAGCAGCCCAACGTGCATAATTCTTAACACAAAAATGCCTCCAAGACGCAAGCTGTCTGATTTTGACCGGACCCGGGCGATTGCATGGCTGCAGGATCGAGTTGGCGTTCGAGAAGTGGCCAGAAGATTTCAAGTGTCCCACTTCGTCATCATTCGGCTGAGAGAACGTTTTCAAGCCACTGGAACTGTCAAAGAGAGACCCCGTCCAGGCCAGCCAAAGAAGACCACTGCAAGAGATGACAGGTTCATCCGCAGACATGCTCTTCGGTCCAGGACCACCACCTCTAACACCATCAGGCGTCGGCTCCAAGTTGCCTGTCACGGTCGCTAAGCCGGACGGCCCTACCACCCTTACCCACGCCTATCACACACTAGGTCAGACAACACAACACACTAACACAGTTTTACAATCACGCACGCTTCTTTATTTCACACACTCCATGGCGCCACCACTCACGCACATCCACAACTGCACACAAGTATCCCAATTCCCGCTGACTCGCCCTACTCTACTATAATGACCTGGAAGACCCTAACCTAACCTAAAACACCAGTTACAGTATATCACTGTGACCTAGGGACACAGCGATAGCCCGCACACGTGGTGACTAACTACTAGGGATAAGGATTTACCAAAGGGACTCTAATCTCTTAACGACTACCACCCACACCTCTCCCCAGGACTCGCCCTTCTCTTTTAACCCGGGACCACTACCAAACTGGTCGCTGCGTCCCTAAGGGAGGCAACAAGTACCCTACACTGTGCCGGCCACTACGTCCTAAAAGGAGGCAGTAGCTAACACCCCTAACCCTACTGCCTAACGCTACACCCCTTCTATCACAAACATGGGACAACCCATCCCGGCCCGGAAAGCTCCAGTCCTCGGCGCCGTACGTGGCCCCTCACAGGCTGACACCTCCCCGGAAGACTCTGCATCCCGGCGCTGTCCGTGGCTCCTCGGCGGCCCGACACCCTCCCCGAAGACTCTGCACCCCGGCGCTGACCGTGGCTTCCCGCAGTCTGACTCCTCCCCGCGATGGGCACGACCCCCAACGCACACACACACCAGACACCCTCTCGACGAGTCTGGGGCTCGAAGGACGCCTCCTCTGAAGGCCCCGTCGGACACTGAGGGTGAAAAAGGCCTGGTGCAGCGCCCTCTCACAGGACGCCTGAACAGGGACGAGGAACCAGTGCCGGAGAACTCCCGGAAGAGCACCGGTGGCTGGAGGAGAGCTGCCCCACAGAAGGCAGACTGCCTGGGTGGTCTCCCTCTCCTGGGAAAACAGGCACTGGAAAGCGCCGCTCACCTGCCCGCACGCGGCAGTAGACTGCGGTGATCTGGCCCCAGCCTCAGGACGGAGCAGGATACCTGCTGACACAACTGGAGGCCACTACTGTAGTGTTGCTACTACCCGAGTCATCAAGGCACATAGGCTACTTGGTAAAGCTTTAACTCTCCATCTCCCTTGCCTACTTCCCACTCGGGCATGAGAGTGACCCCTTAAATTTCGAACACATCCCCCAACCCATTACTCACTTTGGGGTTATCAGACCCATTTCCTGCCAACCCTTACAACAGCAGTAAAAACAATATTCTCTCTGAGCCAATCCACGCTATTACATATGAAATTATGAATCACCCCAATTCTCGGAAAAGAAAAGAAAACTAATCGATCCCAACGCGGACTTCATGGGCCCCTTAGGAAATGCTACGTAAACTAGGAAATGGGCAGTTTCACAAGGAAATGTCTCCACATAATGATCAGTAGCAATACACATCTCTCAAAAAAAAAACCCATCAATTTCATCGGTTTACAGTTCCAGCATGTTCACACAAGAGAATCGGCTCGCAGCCACAATCCTTCACATTATTACCCCTCTTTGCACTGTCAATTATAACCATATATCAAAAACAACATGATTTGTTCGCCAAAATTTCCATCCAGCACCTCACTCTCATGTCATCTCTTGTCAGATAACCCAGTGGTTAATCCTTGTTATGCCAACACAACCACACTTCATACAATATTACATGCTGCACATCATCCGTTTTTATCCTATCAACTGCTAAGCTACTCGCCTTAAACTTTACCTTTCCCTTCTTTCTGCTTACTAAAATTCATAACTGGGTTGCCTCCCCACAACCTAAGATATCTTTCTCCAACCCCGTTCTGTCACAAACACATACATCCCTGCATGTGTGACGACTCGTTTGCTTTAAAAAAAACTTATCATATGGACTCGCTGTCCTGTACCAAATGCGTACGCCACAGATACAGTCTGCACGCGCACGACACCCGCGTCGAGAAACCATGACTCGTAACGAAAGTGAGAAGACACCAATATAAGTTGAATAGTCACGACCGTACTCCATTATCGACCACTCGACCACAAATTGGCCTTAGCCCTACTACACAGTTAACCGATTCGAATGCTGTGCAGGTCAACTCCGAAATCGTTAATCAATATCATCGAACTACTACTATTTACAACTGAAATTGAGCACAATCCCTGTATGATTCACGCAGACACATCTGCACCTGACTCATATCATGATCCTCAACAAAATGCAACCTCGTACTACCCTCTTATTGAACCCACTGACATTAACATGAACTAACCCCAAACAATATCTACATCACCGTCCAACGGTTATTATATCGAACCCATACTGTCTAGCCAAACTGTCACATGACAACCGAACTCAGGAACCACGATGTACACTACTTACAGAATATACCGAAAAGAGGTAACAACACAAACCGGCTGACAACAAATTCCAATCACGGAACCAAGACGACAACATACCAGACAACCAGTATACGCAACGAACACAATACAACTAATCGCAACATGAGACAACTACAGTACAACTCGCCATAATACAAGACGACACGACGAACTACAACACAACGAACCTAACAGATCACCAACCTGGACATACAGACGATCAACCACACCAGTTCTGCAACTGGCTGACGGTGGCTGCCAACAAGGACGACACCGACTCAGCACAGGCCAAGGGCACCCAAACCCGACGAGGACCTGGCACTAACTATATGACTCGAAGTCACTCTTCAAAAACTAACGGCGCTGCCGCCGCACCTACAAGGCGTACGTCCACTCCGAACACCAGGGACCGAAGTGAAGCTACCCCCAACGCATTCCGCCCTGGTCGGAATCAAGCGAACTCTACTCGCCACACAAAACAACGATTGGTCAGAGCAGTGTATCCCTCCGCAGAGCTGACACACCTGACCAACGGACTAGTTATTGCTCGTGCAACAACACAATTTACCACAACTACTCACAGACTTGACAACACAACAACAGCCGATATCCTGCACCGCCTTCTCTAGTATAGAACCAAAGTAACAAAAGGGTAACAATCGGGAACGAAACCAACCTCCCGCTCCCATCCCTTCAACAAGTGAAGACCGGAAAGTAAGAATATTGCATGTCCTACCTCCCCAGCCCCCCTACCTAGCCTACCCTTTCTACCTAACCCCGAGAAACTTGGCCAAACCCCAGCTAACTAAACCCCAGTCTTGCCCCGCGTGCACGCGCGCGCGCACACACGCACGCACACACACACACACACACACAAGCACACATACATGCACGCATACATGCACGCTCTCTCTATCTTGAACCACCACTACTTTTAAACACATGGACATATTGATTTAGTACCGCCGATCGGTGACACACCCCCCCTGCCTAAGTTTTAACTACAGTTTAAAACAACTTCTCACTCGATCGGCGTTTTAGCCACACCCTACCTATGAGGATCCAATTTCCCATCACTCCTTCTGTCCTACCTAGTGCTTTTGATGCACTCCAAAACTTCCATCACAACAGCAACTTTTAAATACATCAACAATCACAGGTTACATTAATCAACCTGGTCTAACGCTGCTTCACACTACCTTAACGCAGGCACTTATAGGCAGCCGTTACACTACGCACTACATATAAATTTCATAACTGAGGGGGCTCTGATTACGCACAACTGCTGTGTAACACGTGCTACAAATACCACACCCTCAGTAACACTTTGCTACGCCATTCCTTACCAAAGATAATAACACATGCATAGCTTCGACAATGTCAACCTCTCACGACACAGGTTAATGGAACCCTCAGGTTTCCTCTCTCTCTCTCTCTCTCTCTCTCTCTCTCTCTGTCAATCGACTCAAGAAGTCTGCCGCCACATTGTCACTTCCAGACACTGCCTGCACCGTAAACTGGAATGCCTGCAGCTGCAGTGCCCACCTTGTGATCCTCCCACTAGTACTCTAGACCCCACAGCTATCTTCTTGGGTTTCGCCGTCAAGTCAAAATGCCGCTTGTACCTGCAAGCTGCCGTTGCCAAGTTCTCCTTTGCCAACTTGCACGTCTTAGCTATTTTGTTCCTTAGGTTGACGACGTACTCTGTAGCTGTGCAGAGCTCTTGCCTCTCGGGTTGCAACCACCGATCTCTCAGTATCTGCATGGGCCTGCGCATCAGTGGCATCCTTACAAGGGGAACTCTTGAGACTCTTCCCTTATCCACTGTACGCTGACACTGGACGCATGACTGGCAGTACCGACGAATGTCAGCATGCATGCCTGGCCAATAGAAATGGCGACCAACTCGCTCCTTGGTTCGGGTGGTACCTAAGTGACCAGACATGGGTACCTCGTGGCCTAGCTTCATCACCGTGGTCCGTAGTTCAGCTGGGACGCAGATCTGACTCGCTACGTCCTTGGGACCCTCGAACCGCCTAACCAGTACACCAGATTTCCGAGCGTACTCGACTCTTCCAAACTTGGTGTGGAAGCGCGTCCCCGCTTCACATGCACTCCGAGCCTTCCTCAATGTTTCATCCTGGTCCTGCATCTGAATTAACTGCTGGGTAGAGGTGTTCAGAATGCATTCCTCGACGGGCAGTGGTACGGGTTCTTGCTGCTCCCTGGCTCGCTGCGCGCGTGTCTGCACTGCCCCTACTAACGCCGGGTCTGCGTATACAGGCACGTGTCCAACCGGGATCTCCTACTCTCTTTGCGAAGTTTCCGATCAGGACTTCCTGCACAGGGCTATTCATGACCAAAACCTCCAACTTCCCTGCGATGAATGGTGACTTCAACTCTACTACCGCCACAGGTAACACAGACCTGCATCTGGATTCAGCCAACACTACTGGGACTGTCTCTCCTGTGTACGCATCTGCCGGTACTAACCACTTAGCCACTACGGTGTGTCCGGCACCAGTGTCCCGTAATCCATTGGCCGGAGACCCGTTAACTTCTACAATGCACGCAGGCTCGTACCGCTGCTCAGCGCATGGGCGACACAACGTAGGGACTACTCGAGCTTGGGGCTGGTCACAGCAATGCACAGCTCCAACAGAATGGGGCTCAGGGCATTTCCTAGCGATGTGGCCTGGCTTCTTGCAGTTGAAACAAACTATGGTCGATCTAGGCCCTTCTGATCTCCTGTTCAGCTGCTGTAGTGCACCATCACTTTGTTGGGACCTCCCTGCGGGCTGGCTCCCTGCTGTTTCACGTGTATTACCCAGGTTGGGCTGGTTAACTGTTCGGTCTTGTCTCGCCTTCCTCCCCAGTCTTTTGGCCTCTGCCAAAACAGTAGCTTCTGTTGCAAGTTGTTCCACAGTTTTCGGGCATGTCTTCCGCACCTCAATTGTGAACTCTGGAGACAACAGCTGATAAAACTGTTCTTGGAACAGCAGATCCTTTACGTCCTCTGCCACACTCTCATCCTTGCCCGCTGCTGCACACCAGAGGGAAAACCACCGCTTCATCCTTCCCAGCATCTGGCCGAAAGTCTCAGCAGCGTCCTTCTTGATGCTCCTGAACTTTTCTCGGTAGGCCTCAGCATCTAGCCTGAAGTGGCTTAACAGGGCGCTCTTTATCTGATCATAGTCGCCTAACTCATCCGCACTTAACCGCATCACCGCTTCTCTAGCCTTTCCTCTCAGCAGAGACATCAGACGTGTGGGCCATGAGGTCTTGCTCCACTTGCACATCTGGGCTACACGCTCAAATTGGGCGATGAAAGCGTCCACGTCGTCGTTCTCTCCTAACGGCTCAAGGTGGACATGCTTCGTTTCCTCCACCTCGATCAAGCGTTTCCTATGCGCTGCTTCATCTAAGGCCTGTCTCTTGTATGATTAGCTCTCGCTCTCTTGCCTCTAACTCGGCTTCATCCCTTCGTCTCTTGAGATCTAACTCGGCTTGCCGTGCTTGAGCTTCTATTTCCCTTAATGCCCTTTCTTCCTCCATCTTCTTCCTCTGCAGTTCCAGTTCCATCTGTCTCGCTGCTTTCTCGTCTTCATCCTTCCGCTTTAACCTTTCCCTCTCCTCTTCGATCTTCTTCTGCTTCACCTCTAGTTCCCTCTGCCTAGCAGCTTTCTCCTCTTCTATCTTCTCCTGCTTCATCTCTAGCTCCCTCTGCTTTATCTCTAGCTCCCTCTGCCTAGCAGCTTCCTCCTCTTCTATCTTCCTCTGCTGCATCTCTAGCTCCCTCTGCCTAGCAGCTTTCTCCTCTTCTATCTTCCTCTGCTGCATCTCTAGCTCCCTATGCCTAGCAGCCTTCTTCTCTTCAATCTGCGTCCGCTGCATTTCTAGCTCCCTCTCATCCATCTTCTGCCTCACCTTCTCCTCCATCCGGAGCTCCAATTCTGCTTCTCTCGCCGTTTTCTCACCCTCATTACGTACTGAGTCTGTGACGAACCTGGCGAGGTCTCCCCCAGCTAAACCCATCGCCGCTCCCAACTTGGCAAACTTTGCATAAGCCCCCGTCCCCTGTTCTTGATCCACCCCCGCATCCTGGTCACTAACCTTAGGTTTGGTATCCGCCGTAGGGGCCTGTGGATCCATGACACTATCGGGGTCGTACAACGGATGGGCTCGGGTGTGTTTAGACATAGGGTACCCCTACCACCACAGAGCTATCAACGGACAGTATGCGATCTGAGCGCAACTGGAGGTTCCTGACTACGCACTAGCCCCTGAATCAACTCGGCACAAGTACACAATACCCTCAATGAGTCACGCACCAAGCATAACTCCACCCACACTTGTGTACCTCATACATATACCCCATGGGCTCCAACCCATATAATACTACCAATGCACTGTCTGGTCACCGACTGAATCACGTGACACCCTGTGTCCACCGTCCACTGTGCATGCGCACCAGTTGCCCACAGTCACAGGCCTCACTGTCTCTGGTAGGCCGCACCCACACGATCACAGTGCATTTGCACCCCGCAAGTCCAGGTGCACTCACAGCATACCTTAGTGTCACAACCCTGCGCACCCTCGTGCTTCCCACACAGTCACCTGGGCTTACACTGCCCTTAATCCCCACAGGATATCCGAGCACACAGCGTGCACAGTCACGGGCTGGGTACCACTCTACCTACTCACTGGGGTTATACCACATGTAAGGGACACAAGACACCTGGTACCCTCCGGCACCTCACCTACACTGTACGGTGTAATCACTCACACTTGCCACAACCACTCAATGTTTATTGACCATTCATACCTCACTCACACGGTAGCGCCAACCCATTCACACCAACACAAGTGCCCTGCCCAATGCCAATGGAAACCTGCCTGAAGTGAACAGGACACTACGTACCACCTCCCAGGGTACTGGTACGCTCCCACCAACCACCCACTTACATTTCACACAACGTACACACCGGACACAACACCCCCCTACCTCCCTCCTAGCTACCTATCACCTACCCAGAACCGCTTATGTACCCCGCATCTCCACCAAAGTGTCACGGTCGCTAAGCCGGACGGCCCTACCACCTTACCCACGCCTATCACACACTAGGTCAGACAACACAACACACTAACACAGTTTTACAATCACGCACTCTTCTTTATTTCACACACACTCCATGGCGCCACCACTCACGCACATCCACAACTGCACACAAGTATCCCAATTCCCGCTGACTCACCCTACTCTACTATAATGACCTGGAAGACCCTAACCTAACCTAAAACACCAGTTACAGTATATCACTGTGACCTAGGGACACAGCGATAGCCCGCACACGTGGTGACTAACTACTAGGGATAAGGATTTACCAAAGGGACTCTAATCTCTTAACGACTGCTACCACCCACACCTCTCCCCAGGACTCACCCTTCTTTTAACCCGGACCACTACCAAACTGGTCGCTGCGTCCCTAAGGGAGGCAACGACAAGTACCCTACACTGTGCCGGCCACTACGTCCTAAAAGGAGGCAGTAGCTAACACCCCTAACCCTACTGCCTAACGCTACACCCCTTCTATCACAAACATGGGACAACCCATCCCGGCCCGGAAAGCTTCAGTCCTCGGCGCCGTACGTGGCCCCTCACAGGCTGACACCTCCCCGGAAGACTCTGCATCCCGGCGCTGTCCGTGGCTCCTCCGCGGCCCGACACCCTCCCCGAAGACTCTGCACCCCGGCGCTGACCGTGGCTTCCCGCAGTCTGACTCCTCCCCGCGATGGGCACGACCCCCAACGCACACACACACCAGACACCCTCTCGACGAGTCTGGGGCTCGAAGGACGCCTCCTCTGAAGGCCCCGTCGGACACTGAGGGTGAAAAAGGCCTGGTGCAGCGCCCTCTCACAGGACGCCTGAACAGGGACGAGGAACCAGTGCCGGAGAACTCCCGGAAGAGCACCGGTAGCTGGAGGAGAGCTGCCCCACAGAAGGCAGACTGCCTGGGTGGTCTCCCTCTCCTGGGAAAACAACAGGCACTGGAAAGCGCCGCTCACCTGCCCGCACGCGGCAGTAGACTGCGGTGATCTGGCCCCAGCCTCAGGACGGAGCAGGATACCTGCTGACACAACTGGAGGCCACTACTGTAGTGTTGCTACTACCCGAGTCATCAAGGCACATAGGCTACTTGGTAAAGCTTTAACTCTCCATCTCCCTTGCCTACTTCCCACTCGGGCATGAGAGTGACCCCTTAAATTTCGAACACATCCCCCAACCCATTACTCACTTTGGGGTTATCAGACCCATTTCCTGCCAACCCTTACAACAGCAGTAAAAACAATATTCTCTCTGAGCCAATCCACGCTATTACATATGAAATTATGAATCACCCCAATTCTCGGAAAAGAAAAGAAAACTAATCGATCCCAACGCGGACTTCATGGGCCCCTTAGGAAATGCTACGTAAACTAGGAAATGGGCAGTTTCACAAGGAAATGTCTCCACATAATGATCAGTAGCAATACACATCTCTCAAAAAAAAAACCCATCAATTTCATCGGTTTACAGTTCCAGCATGTTCACACAAGAGAATCGGCTCGCAGCCACAATCCTTCACATTATTACCCCTCTTTGCACTGTCAATTATAACCATATATCAAAAACAACATGATTTGTTCGCCAAAATTTCCATCCAGCACCTCACTCTCATGTCATCTCTTGTCAGATAACCCAGTGGTTAATCCTTGTTATGCCAACACAACCACACTTCATACAATATTACATGCTGCACATCATCCGTTTTTATCCTATCAACTGCTAAGCTACTCGCCTTAAACTTTACCTTTCCCTTCTTTCTGCTTACTAAAATTCATAACTGGGTTGCCTCCCCACAACCTAAGATATCTTTCTCCAACCCCGTTCTGTCACAAACACATACATCCCTGCATGTGTGACGACTCGTTTGCTTTAAAAAAAACTTCTAACCATATGGACTCACTGTCCTGTACCAAATGCGTACGCCACAGATACAGTCTGCACGCGCACGACACCCGCGTCGAGAACCATGACTCGTAACGAAAGTGAGAAGACACCAATATAAGTTGAATAGTCACGACCGTACTCCAGTATCAACCACTCGACCACAAATTGGCCTTAGCCCTACTACACAGTTAACCGATTCGAATGCTGTGCAGGTCAACTCCGAAATCGTTAATCAATATCATCGAACTACTACTATTTACAACTGAAATTGAGCACAATCCCTGTATGATTCACGCAGACACATCTGCACCTGACTCATATCATGATCCTCAACAAAATGCAACCTCGTACTACCCTCTTATTGAACCCACTGACATTAACATGAACTAACCCCAAACAATATCTACATCACCGTCCATCAACGGTTATTATATCGAACCCATACTGTCTAGCCAAACTGTCACATGACAACCGAACTCAGGAACCACTATGTACACTACTTACAGAATATACCGAAAAGAGGTAACAACACAAACCGGCTGACAACAAATTCCAATCACGGAACCAAGACAACATCATACCAGACAACCAGTATACGCAACGAACACAATACAACTAATCGCAACATGAGACAACTACAGTACAACTCGCCATAATACAAGACAACACGACGAACTACAACACAACGAACCTAACAGATCACCAACCTGGACATACAGACGATCAACCACACCAGTTCTGCAACTGGCTGACAGTGGCTGCCAACAAGGACGACACCGACTCAGCACAGGCCAAGGGCACCCAAACCCGACGAGGACCTGGCACTAACTATATGACTCGAAGTCACTCTTCAAAACTAACGCGCTGCCGCCGCACCTACAAGGCGTACGTCCACTCCGACGAACACCAGGACCGAAGTGAAGCTACCCCAACGCATTCCGCCCTGGTCGGAATCAAGCGAACTCTACTCACCACACAAAACAACGATTGGTCAGAGCAGTGTATTCCTCCGCAGAGCTGACACGCCTGACCAACGGACTAGTTATTGCTCGTGCAACAACACGACAATTTACCACAACTACTCACAGACTTGACAACACAACAACAGCCGATATCCTGCACCGCCTTCTCTGGTATAGAACCAAAGTAATAAAAGGGTAACAATCGGAACGAAACCAACCTCCGCTCCCATCCCTTCAACAAGTGAAGACCGGAAAGTAAGAATATTGCATGTCCTACCTCCCCAGCCCCCCTACCTAGCCTACCCTTTCTACCTAACCCCGAGAAACTTAGCCAAACCCCAGCTAACTAAACCCCAGTCTTACCCCGCGCGCACGCGCGCGCACACACACACACACACACACACAAGCACACATACATGCACGCATACATGCACGCTCTCTCTATCTTGAACCACCACTACTTTTAAACACATGGACATACTGATTTAGTACCGCCGATCGGTGACACTGCCACTAACACAGCAGTGTGTGAGATGACCATACGGCGGCGCCTCAGTGCTGCCAACCTTCGAGCAAGGCGCCCAGTCCGGAAACCAAAACTAACTGCGGCCCACCAGGCACGTCGCCTGGCCTGGTGCACAGCTCACCGAACATGCACTCGGGCTCAGTGGCGGATGGTGCTTTTCACCGATGAGTCCAAGTTCCAGTTGAAGCCACGAGATGGACGCATTCGGGTGTGGCGGCGTCCTAGGGAGTCGCTGGCAGATGACGTCATCCAGGAGGTCGTCGCTTTTGGTGGTGGCTCCGTCATGGTATGGGGGGGCATCGGTAGTCCCCACAAGACTCCCCTGTACCATGTGGATGGCAACCTGAACGGCCAACGCTACCTGCAGGAGATTTTACGGCCTTTGGTTGTCCCAGCACTCCAGCAGATTGGGGCTCAGGCTGTGTTCATGGACGATAATGCCACCCCACATCGTTGTCGAGCCGTGAACACTTTTGTGGTGCAAGCTGGCATCACCAGGATGCCATGGCCGGCAAACAGCCCGGACATGAACCCTATTGAGAACATCTGGGGCGAGCTTGGGAGGAGAGTTCAAGAAAATCACCCTGTTCCGGCAAATCGACAGGAGCTGCTGCACTACCTGCAGCAGAAGTGGGCAAACCTCCCCCAGGCACTCATTACAAGAACAGTCAACACCATGAGGCAGCGCTGTGTGGATTGTGTGGCAACACGAGGGGGGGGCACACTCGGTTTTGATCAGACTGTAAAGAAACTCTTTTTGTGAATGTCATTTTGGGGGTAGTCTCATTCAGGCTCCCCTGTCTAATCAGAAAGAATGATTTTTTCGATGAAAGTGACAAAATGTTGTTCACTGATAATGAAATTAAACATTTATAAAGTTTGTCGTTTGTCGGTTTTTCTTTCTATGTTTTGTGAGACTGTGTATAAGTGGTCCTTAATTAAAGTTCGACCCTGTATAAGCTAGAAACCGATGGCCTTTTGGCCAATGAACAGTGCAGGTTCCAGGAAAAACCACTCGACAGTTGACCCATTTAGTCCGTCTGGAAACCATCTGCAATGCGTTCATTAATAAACATCATGACAACATTGTGGTTGCTATCTTTCTTGATCTGGAAAAACCGTGTGATACTACTTGGAAATCTTGAAAATCTTATAGACCTTCATAAATATGGTTTTCGTGGTCAACTGCCTTTGTTCCTTGAAAACATTCTGGCTGATCGGCAGTTCCAAGTCCGTCTTGGCACCGCGCTGTCGGACATCCATGGGCAAGAGCTGTGTGTGCCACAAGGGAGCATTTTCCTTCTGGCTGTGTTCAGTATCAAAGTTAACGACATTGTTAATTAAGTAAACCGGGCTTCCGAGTCCTCTCTGTATGTTGATGACTTCACACTCAATACAGTTGGAGCCTTTTATGCCAGCGTTCAGCGTCGACTCCAAATTTGTGTGGATAAGATTCGATAGTGGGCCGAGGAAAACGGGTTTATCTTTTCAAGCACCAAAACACGGTGTATCCATTTTCAGTTTTCGTCAGTTCTTTGCCGATCCTGAAATTCATCTGGACAAATCCACCATTCCAGCTGTGAAACAAGCCAAATTTCTGGGTATTATATTTTTATCCAAAACTGAACTTTAAATGTCACACCCAACACTTAAAAACTGCTTGTTTGAAAGCACTGAACACTCAGAGAGTTCTAACACAGACGGATTGGGGCGCTGATAAGAAAACCTCCATTTTTACAGGGCTCTGGTCCGCTCCAAACTGGACTATGGATGTGTGGTCTGAGGCTCGGCTGAAACTTACCTTAAACTACACTTTGAATCTCTTTTCTGAACCCCCAAATCCTGTATATGACTGTTTTTGACCCAAAGTTCCAAAAGAAATTCGACGACCATCCCAGTTCCACACCCTTGGGAATTCCTATGATTCCTCATTTGAACAATGCAGATATAGACTTTTGAGTCGTGTGTGATTTATCCCATTTCCGTGATGACCCACCATGGACTAACTTCACTCCCGAGATCCGGCTTGATTTAGTCTCGTACCGTAAACATACCACTAGCCCCGTGGCGTATAAGTCCTATTTCGCCGGACTGTGTTCGAAGTTTCCATCTTTCGGAAGAATTTTCACAGACGGTTCCAAATCTGAGGAGGGGGTTGCTCAACTGTGTATTGTGCAACAGGTCCTTCTCTGAGATGATCTAAACACATTCCCACTGGCAGCTCCATCTACACTGCTGAAATGACAGCCTTGGTCCTGGCTCTTGAAATAGTCTCTAACTGAAAACATAGATACCCTCATTTTGTCGGACTCACTTTCTGCTTTGGAGGCCATTGCCAGCCATAACCTCGATCACCCTCAACTGATGAAATGTTCGAACTGTACACCTTTCTGAAATCAGATGGATATAACATGCGGGCATTTGAGGCAACGAAATGGGTGAACTTGCCAAGAGTGCCACAAAGAAAAATTTGAGCAGACTGTCTATTCCTCAGGCAGATCTGAAACCCCAAACCCAGGCTTGTGTCAAAGACCTCTGGCAAGAGGAATGGGACTCGCAGGTAGATAAACTATTTAAAATCCGTCCAAACCTGAAAGAATTTTTGCCATGTTCCTAAGGTGGCCATAAAGAGGAAACAGTTTTGTGCCGTTTGCATACAGGCCACTCGTTTTACACCCATTCGTATCTTTTAAAAGGACAGAAGACCCGAGGTGCATTCCATGTCATGTACCACTCGCAGTGAAACATATCCTTTTAGAGTGTTGGGATTTGCATGATGCGAGACATAAACATTTTACAACGGACTCCATGAAAACCTTAAGAGATTTCCCACCTGATGTGATTTTTGAATTTCTGAAAGGGATTAACATTTTTCATCTGATCTAAGATTTTACAGAAGAAAGATTTTTAACAAAATTTCCGGTGCAGTTTTAGAAGGTGTATTTTAAAGGGTTATGTGACTTATTTTTTTAATGTAATGACTTGTGAGTTAACTTAAACGCCGTTACATACTTGATATGGTCCTTTGTGGGCTATTGGCACCAGTAGGGTTAGTGTCAGATTCCTTCATAGAGCTAAATGTTATCTTTTCATACTGTTTAGTGTAATCTTTCAGAATGTTAGTCTTTGTTTCATATGGTTGATGTCTGTTGTAAGGCTTTGGCCGAATTCACGTCTTCACTTTCCCAGGTTTAGTATCTTTTTTCATAAACTTTACTGTCTTCTTTATTCTCAGCGTGTATGAATGTCATTCTGATGCTTTAGTTTCTACTAATCATACATTACTGTATTCTTTGTCGGGATTTAGCGGCGACTTCTTGATCAGAATGTAATCCGCGGCTCCGTTTGCGGCAGTCATAAAGGACGGTCCGTCTGCGAGAATCACTACTGGTCAACCACGAGCCATCTCACTACATCTTCCACAGCCACCTCCATCCTCACCCAGGGCATACGACTCCAGGGATGAGACACTACCAAGATCGTCTTCCGAGTTAACAGCGTTACTACACGCTTCCAGAGAATCCATTCTCATTGGATGCAGGAAGAATTGTGACTTCTGCTGGACCAACCCACTGCAGGGACTCGAAGATGCATTCACAACGGCAAGGGACAGAGAAGACAGCAAGCCTTGCCCAGAGAACAGTGAAGGGCTTCGAAAAGCCATATCGAACGTTCTTGCTGTTGTCAGTATTTGGCGTGCGTGTGTGTGTGTTTGCGCGCACGTGCGTGTGTGTGTGTGTGTGTGTGTAGCATTTGTGTTACATGGATCCTGTATTAATCCATCTGTTTCAGCAAGTATGGAATGACATTTTAGTGGACACGTTTTCTTTTCGTTTTCTTTTTTGTTTGTCTTTATAGAATCAATGTGGTGCCAGCCCTGACTTGACGCCCTGAGTTCGGCTAGGGTGTAAGCAAAATGGATGCAAAAATAAAATCTGTCTTTAATGCGAGATTATTATTCTGTATATACATAGAGATAAATGGGTTGTGTTGCTGCCTATCATCGGTACGGCATGGCAAACAATGCAGTGATAAACAATATGATGGATGGTAGATGCGTAACTATGTTAAGATGTTCATTGATGGAAAGATGGGCGAGTTGGGGTGTGTGCATGTACGTGTGCTTGCAAGTGCTGGTTTTCATCTTTCTCTCTCTCTCTCTCTCTCTCTCTCTCTCTCTCTCTCTCTCTCTCTCTCTCTCTCTCTTTCTCTCTCTCTCTCTCTCTCCCCTTCCTCTCCATATACAAATACATACATATGCCAAATTTCTGTATTACTCGGTGAACAAATTGTTGGATAGTTCTGCTGCCGAATTTCTGCAAGGATCGGTAATTCATACGCCTTTGCGCACGTTTTTTGGAACAAACCAAAATGTACTGGATCGGTTATAGGAGCATACCGGCTTCAGAAGGCGATAATAAGCCTTCCCAGGGAAACGGGTGTTGCCCATCATGAGAACAACGGGGCCAAGCCGTTATCCCTGAGTATCACGGTTGTTTTCATTAGGTTAATATCCGTCCCTACGGTGCAGTGCAGTCCCTACGGTGCAGTGCAGTCCCTACGGTGCAGTGCAGTCCCTACGGTGCAGTGCAGTCCCTACGGTGCAGTGCAGTCCCTACGGTGCAGTGCAGTCCCTACGGTGCAGTGCAGTCCCTACGGTGCAGTGCAGTCCCTACGGTGCAGTGCAGTCCCTACGGATCACAAAGGTTTTCCCCATTCCGCCAGCGATCATTTTCCCTTTAACGTTTTCCTCGCAATGTTTCTGACCCGCTCACTCCTACAATTTTTCGCGCAGATGGAGGCAAAATAAACATTTTCACTGGAGAATTTCTATTTTGTAGAATATATACCCACCTTCCCCTCTCTTTTGCACCCAGCCCACCGTTTATCCCGCGGTGGAAGGCAACGGAGAAGAGAGAAAATTGAGGGGGAAATGATTGAGCAGGAAAGAGAAAGGATTAAAGAATCAAAATGTCTGAATCGCAGAGTTGAAACAGTATCATCGCGCGCGTGCGCGCGCGCGCAGACACATACGCCGCGTACACGCGCGCGCGCGCACGCATGCACACACACACACACACACACACACACACACACACACGTTTCTCCACAAACAGCAAGTCCACTAACTTAAAAGAGCAACAAAACTTTTTTTTCATAGTTGCATAGTGGTAGCTGTCTCCACTCCATTCCCCTTCCGCCCCCTACGGCCGCCCTCTTTACCACGTCCTCCCCTGCCCTAGCCGACCCCCCCCCCCTCCCGTCCATTTTCTCAAGTTCTCTATCCCACTGTGCTCTCCCCTCCCTGTCTGTCCTTACCAGCCCCTCCCCCAGTTCCCCCCTTTGTTGTTGTCTCCCCCTCCTCACCTTGACCCTTTCCACCGCATGTAGAATAGAGTGAGTCGATTTTGATGCGTCCGGCATGCCTCTTTGCCAAATTTGGAATCAAAAGGCCCCCCCCCCCCCCCACTTCCCTGTCCTTTCCCCTATCTATCCCCACTCCACCCCCATCCCTCTGGCATTCTCCTCTCCACTACTCCGTCAATCTTCTATCGTCATAACTACTGCCGATTGTAAACGAAACGCTTTCAGTTTGAAATTATAAAACAAAATGTTCGGTTTTGAATCGCATATTTGTCAGTGTGGCTGTAGAGTGCAAATTCACACAATCTAAGTATAAAAAAATACACATGCCTATGTGTTTTTAGTTTAAAAGTGCAAATATACACAGTCACCTAAATGACTGTAAACATACATATGCACATGTGCATCAGCACGTTCATTGTGATGGGGTGAATTAATGATTATCAAATCCTGTCGGGAGCAGGGGCTGATTGACGATCCATTTTAAAAAAAAAGTTCTAAACTAATTATGAAAAGAGCACTCAAAAGTATTGTGCATTATGCTAGCCATCAGTACATCCAATTTACAGACCTCTGTGCGCGCGCGCGCGCGTGTGTGTGTGTGTGTGTGTGTGTCAGCGCGCGCGTGGAAAGACAAGACATCCGTTGCAGAACATTTGTTTTTATTCCAAGGAAAGACAAATATACGACTGTACAATTTGACTCCCTGTTTTGAGTAGTAATTACCCACACGCATCAACCGGCCTTGCAAGGACTAGATGATAACAGAATTAATGAATGACCTTCCATTGATGCGATTTCCAGTCAACATTCCGCCGTCTGATTCAACGGCATGAATTCATACAGCATGTTGACAGCTTGTTTATGCGTTTTATACCGTAATGGTCGCTTTGAAAATCGTTAACTCCTGATTGAAGTCAAAATGAGTCGACGTTGCCAAGTATAGTAAACAAAAGAATACAGCAACATCACCAAAACCTTTCCTGCGAATTCGGTGAGGAAGTCATGTACAGATAAACATATACAAATGTCAACGCACTCGCACAGAGAGAGGGAGGGGAGAGAGAGAGTAGAAAGTCATGTACATGTACACATATGCAATGTCAACGCACTCGCACAGAGAGAGAGGGGGAGAGAGAGAGTAGAAAGTCATGTACATGTACACATATGGAATGTCAACGCACTCGCACAGAGAGAGGGAGAGTAGAAAGTCATGTACATGTACACATATGCCATGTCAACGCACTCGCACAGAGAGAGAGAGAGGGTAAAGAGAGTAGAAAGTCGCGTTCATGTACACACATGCAATGTCAACGCGCTCGCACAGAGAGAGAAACGGACAAAGACAAAGCTGAAACAGAATGCCATAGACAGATGAGAAGTGCAGACAGACCGGTGCATACTGAGACAGAGATTGAGGCGGAGGGTGAGAAACGGATAGACGGGCCGAGACGGAGTGGAGCAGAGAGACAGAAGCTGAGAGATGCAGACAGGGACACGTTGAGGCAGAGAGAGAGAGAGAGAGAGGGGGGGGGGGGCACATCAAGTGATGTCCAATTGTGAGTTGGCATTACATAGATTGTGGTAACACTTGAGCAGTTTGTATATTTCCCCCTTTTCAACACGTCCAGTAACATGATTCATATAACGTGCACTCCCAGAGGGGAGAAAAGGTGAAACTGGAGGCGTTCAGCAACTTCACTGAATCAAAAATCCTGTTTCACAAGGACACAAAGAATGCGCTTTCTCTCTCATTTTGAAGCATATTTTTATAACTCTTGATCTGATATATTGATATTTATATTCAGATGTCTAAAGAACCTGATGTCATGCATACACACACACAGGTGCGCGCGCACGTACACAACAGAGAAAGAGAAGGGGAGGGGCGTTGAGAGTCGATGAGTCCGACAAGATTGATTGTTGCCACAGCTGGACGAAATTAGAAGGAAAACCAAACCGCGAACAGTGAAAAGAAAGGTCTCGGATGGATATTGTTTTATCATCCTCGTAACGCACAAGTCCACATATTACATAACCACACTTATTACAGGTATGTGCAGCAGTTCTCTTAAACTTCTCGATTGATTTTCTCCAATAGGTCTCTGCACGTGCAGCTAAACAGGAGGTTTGGCGTGATGCGGTGTCCTCGCCTGCAAAATACTGACCTTGATACTTCTCTTTGAAAGGCCAATATCGGTAGCGCAATTTCGTACTCTTCCGCTGTAATCTTACCTTCTGCTGGATTTCTTTTAGCTTCTTGAATACTTTCGATTTTTCGCTTTAGCGACAGACCTTTGTGAAGTGCAGACGCCATGATGAAATGGCTTATTAAATCAAAGCCTGACGCCCTCCTTTCCCGTCACCCCACCCTCGTTCCTCTAGCATCTCTCCTCCGTCGACAGTTGCTGAACTTGACCCACATGAGTCGACTGCTCTGCTTCGACAATCACAGGCACTCAATTAACAGGGCATCAGAATACGATTTAATTGCCTACGAATTACATATACTACTCAAAAGAATTTAAGGGCCACACAGTTCATCACTCCCCAATAATAACTCGTAAGTCCGACAGCTGAAATCAACCAACAAACATTTAATTCAATCATTTGATCATCGATTGGACACAATTTCATCAAGAAGTGCAAATCAATTATCGCGAAAATTTCAGTGACATGGACACACCCCCATTTTGCAAATTCAGAACAACCGACTGTCAGAGTGTCAAGAGTCAATATCGTGTGTGACCGCCATTGGCGTTGATGCAGTCAAGGCAGCGCTGTCTCATGGATCTGACCAAAGTCTGGAGGGTGTTCTGGGGGATCGCCTGCCACTCCAGCTCCAGATTCCTGAACAGGACGTCGAGATTGTGTGCAGGAGGGTGGTTGTTGCGTATACGATGGCCCAGAACATCCCAAAGATGTTCGATGGGGTTCAGATCGGGTGAGCGGGCAGGCCAGTCCATCCTGGTGACTTGCTGCTGCTGGAGAAAGTTCTGTATGACCCGTGCTCTGTGCGGCCTGGCGTTATCGTCCTGTGGTATGGCTCCTGGTCCCATGGCCTGCAAAGCTGGTACAGCGATTGGCTCCAGAATGTCGTCCCTGTAGGCTACGCCGGTCAGGTAGCCTTGGACACTGTGCAGGGGTGTTCTGTGATGAAGACTGAAGCCACCCCACACCATCAGGGACCCACCACCATAGCGGTCGTGCTCCGCAACAGTGGCGTCAATGAAGCGCTCTCCAACACGCCTCCAGGCGCGAATCCTGCCGTCGTTGAAGGACAGGGTGTAGCGGGATTCATCAGAAAAGAGCACCCTGGACCACTGCTGCCTTGTCCAGGCCAGGTGTCATTGAGCCCAAGCCAGACGAGCAGCGCGGTGAGTTCTGGTCAGTGGAGGTCGCAATGCTCGACGCCTTGACCGCATGTTGGCCTCACGCAGGCGGTTGCGAACCGTCTGGTCGCTGACGAGGACGTTGCTGGCTGCTCTCAGCTGCCCCCTGAGCACGTTGGCGGTGGCGGTTCTATTGCATAGTGCCGCCAGGGTGATGAAACGATCCTGTCGTCTGTTGGTTGCTCTGGGGCGTCCAGGTCTGCGTGCTTCTTGAACTCTCCCATAGTTGTTGTACCGGTCTCTCAGTCTTTGAATGACAGAATGTGTTACTCTAAGTCGTCTGCCAACTTCTTGGACCGCCACGCCTTCTTGTAGCCAGGCCACAGCCATCCCTCTCTCAGCGTCACTAAGTTTGCGTCTTGGTGGCATGTTTGAACACACCCCCAGAAGCGGCCCTTTATAAAGCCACTGGTCAGCGAATCAGGTTGACAAGTGTTCATTAAAGGTCTGGCTTGCATGTGCAATGCAGTTTTCAGACAGCCGAACACTGCTGCGCCAGCTAGGCGCACTCAAATTGCGACCTTTTTCTCGTGGTTTTTGAGCTGCTTTTGCGGACCAGTGTAACACCTTTGACACAGATTCGACTGAACAATTGCCAAAACCAGTTTTCTGTGAAGCACTTGTCACACTTTGAGTGAATAAATTGGCCATAAACATTTCATGTTTTATGCTACGCTGTATTATGTAAACCATATCAAAAATGAATGCGGCCCTTAAATTCTTTTGAGTAGTATATAATTGACTTTCAGGCCTACTATACAAATAAACGGTTAAAAACTACTGTGTACTTTAATCTACCTGTGTTAAGCTGTGTAAGAAAATGAAACAAGCTTAGGACCGTGCAGCCATTCAAACGCATGCATACACGTATGCTTTCTATTTAGAGCAATGCATACAAAGATGTACATTTCATGTGCTATGTAGACATTCTTCCATCTCCCTAGAATAGCCAGCGACCGTATGAAGCAATATACATCGCAGTGAACTAACCAACCATGGAACTCAAAAGAAACCATTTCGCTACATCCGGCTTGACCTCTTCACGGGGCCGAACACATCATTCACAATAGACGGCGGCTTGATTGTAACTGGCGTAATCGCCCGCTGGGAACGCCAAAAACATTTTATTATAAGCGGCATTTCATTACACCCGACTTCGTTACATCCGATGTATTTTTAGTCGCGTAAAGAAGAATTTTTTGCCGGGACCAAACTTTTTGTTCGTTATATCCGGCATTCATTATATCCGACTTTGTTATAGGCGGCTTCGACTGTAACTAACTATAGCCCGTCAAAAGAGAACGAAGCAGTACAAATTATGTAAGTACGGGAAGGGAAGGGGACGAAACAAAATCTCTGGTTTTTTTTTCCGACGGTTTGTTTGTTTTTGGTGGGGGTTTTTTTTCCCGCTGGGGACAAACCCTAATGTAAGTTGGATAGCCGTCACTCGCCGTATTTCTAATCAGTAGTTGGGAGTCAACGGTGTCGGACCCTATCCCACGCAATAATGTCAACCAACAAGCGGTCGGACAAAACAAAAGAGATTTCCTCCTTTTGATAACTAGCTAAACTTTTATTTATATGCATTACAAAAAAACGTTCCAACCTGATTTTACGCTATCACAAAGGCATGTTTTCAGTTCAATACATGAACAGGTCCTCACTGCCTTAAAAGATCTTTTCTTTCAAGTTTCACACCCATAGTGCCACACAAAGTTTTTGATTTTTACAGTTTTCTGGCCCTCACAAACCCCATCAAATTTCAATCCCAGTTTCCAATCTCCACAAAAAACCCACCTGTGCCCCTCTCAACAAAAAGTAGGCCACAGGCTCCTCCTCCATCCGTGGAAAAGAAATTCCTGAAACGTAAAGAAAAACAAATTACTCATTTCTTTTTAAAGGTCACATTACTCTTTATTCAAAGAATATTAATCTTCATTATTTTCTCCTCTCTTTTCGTTTCTCTTCACCATGTCTCACCTGGAGTTTGCCGAGCCTGACATAGGCAAGTCGTAGCCTTTACTTTCTATTCAATACTGACTCCTCCGGTACCATTAGAAGGGGGAAAAAAAGTCATGCGACCTCACAATGCCTCCACATACATCACTGATGTTGTCATAGAAAGCGGACAATTCCACAGGTGGTTAACTAATTACCTTCTGTTTCTGTACATACAAACCACGACGACGTTGGTGTCTTCCTGCATACTGACAAGACTATATTATTGCAATGTTCTTCTCCCTGGTGTACCTGCAGCCTTACTCCAGCCACTGTAACGTGTTCAAAATTCAGCTGCTCACCTTATCTACAAGGCACCAAGACAACATCACACATCGTATCTCTTGAAGGAATTACACTGGCTCAAAATCGAGCGCAGGATTCAGTATAAGTCTGCTCGTCTATGTTGTAAGATTATTACAGGTGAAGCGCCTACCTATCTCTCTGCTCTCTTCGAGAGAGATATATATATATATTACAATGGTTCCCTCACGCAGCTAGTGAGGAGTTTCCATATTTATTACAATGGGATCACAATGGTTCCTTCATGCAGCTAGTGAAAAGTGTTTTTTATGTTTATAATATGTTTTCTTAATTTTATGTTCCCATTTTCTTCAACTTCAGCCCCCCCCCCCCCCCCCCCCCCCACTTTTTTTGTTGTTGTTGTTGTTCTTGTTACGTTCAAATCTTTGCCAAGTCATTACTTTCTTGACAGAAGAATTGTTAGCCTGCACTTGTTTTCCCCTACTACTTAATTGTTCAGCATTATATTGTTTGGTCAATCAGTGGGAAATTGCATCTCTTAGGAGATCCAAATAAAGGTTTTCTGCACAATTCTTAGCCGCTGACAATGCTTGGGTTATTGAACAGCAGAGCTGACCACTCACTGTTCCATATCTTTTGATCTCCCTTGCATCCTTGAATGGATCTTCAAGCATAGGCTCAAAGACTGTCCCCTACATTTTATACTGTTTGCATAATGCTTTTAGTTTTTCGGCAACTTTTTTCCTCTTCACACTTTCGTTTTGTTTTATTTACTATCATTCGCTGGCTGCTTTGTGGTTGCTGTTGGATTCTTTTCTTAACCCTTGGTGGTGAGAACACCACAGAATTATGGACTGTGATGTGTCTCTGACGCCAAGAGCACATAAACAATCGGCTTGATTCTCTGATGAGTCCGATCCAACAAACGAAAGGCCTAGGAGCAGGTAATACAAACGGATCTGCTTTCGAGGATTGCAATGATACCCTTTTGCAGCTAGTGGAGAGTTTGCATATCTATAACATATATTCTTAATCTTACGTTCCCATTTTCATCACCTTCAACCTCTTCCCCTGTTGTTTAGTTCAAGTCAATGCCTAGTCATTACTATAATGACTGAAGAATTGTTAGCCTACACTAGTGTTCCTCTACTACTTAATTGTTCAGCATTATATATTTATTTCTACACATCTTCTTCATTCTTGCTATGATGATCGAATACTTCGAAATTCCTCATAGTTATAACTGAAAACTGCACAGTTCTAGAGCATTTCTGCACCGATATTCTGGAATTCGCGGCGTTCCCATCTAGTTCATGCTATTTCTTTCCAGACTTTCAAGTCTGCACTGGAAACGTATCTGTTTAACCACCAGTTGCAGAACACAGCCAGAAATATTACAAAATGACTACATTTCACTCGCACACCTTGCTCGTGTACGAATGAGCTGATTACCGTGTTAGATAGCCTAAGTGTTTAACGTATGCAATATTGTGTCCCACTGTGTGTGTGTGTGTATGCTTATGACTCGTGAACGCATGACTGTGTGTGCGCGCGTGCGTGTCCTGCATATATGTTAGATGCTGCTTTGTTGAAACTTGTAAAGTGCCCTGTTGCCTACATATAGATAGGATGGGCACTATAGAAATAAGTATCATTATTTGTGTACGATATTCAATGTATAGAAGCTGAAAGGTTTCCAAACGAGATTAGCCCATGGCATAAGAGAATAATAAACAAGACCTGAGATCCTTCTCTTTTTTGAAAGCTTGCATAAGTAATCTATGTTTTCCATCAAAACTGTCTTTAAATATATCAACAGATATCAAACAACAAGGAACTTTGGATACAGCTTCCGACAGACGACAACAAAAATACATGCAGGATTCAGAACACTTGCATTTTCACATCCAGTCGTTTGAACAAACGTTTCCTTTACATTTTCACGTCCAGTCGTTTGAACAAACGTTTTCTCTGTCTTTGTGTCTCTTGTTCTCTGGCATAACCAAACAGGTACAGCACAGGGTGAGAGGCTGATTTCAAGGGGAGTAGAAGCATAGCTGCTGCAAGCCACAGGCGTCTGGACACTGGGAAATCTGTTACTATCAGTATGATACACAGGCACAGTGAGAATCCATACAGCATATCAAACAGAATCATGGCTGACACCTGGTTGGCCAAAACAGAGTCATGAGACTGACTCTGACCCGTTTTCAGCTGCCACAGTATGCTGCTCCATTGTCGGTTAGCTACGAAAATACATACCTGACCACAGAAAATGATGACGTCTAATGTTATAAAGAGGCCTGCAACAAAAACGAACATGTGTAATTGCTTCAGTGATCCTTTCCACAGTGGTACAAGAGGCTGACAAACGCCTGTCCGGCTGTAAATATATTCATATGTTGACCCAGGGAACAGTGGAAACGTTGCAAAGAGTAGTCCTACAATCCAAACCATCACGCATATCATGTGAACGAAGAATGTACTGATAAAATGTTTACCTGAACAGCACAAGACCATGCATCGCTCTATGGTGAGCAGACACATGAGGAATGTAGAGACATGTGAGGACAGGACGAATAAAACTCCACACAGCTGGCACACAGGACCATGTCTCCAGGCGGTGTCTTTCCACAGGTAAGATCCACGGAATGTCAGGTCCGTCAGTGTCACAATGGCCAGATACATTCCCATGATAGAGTTACAGCACATTAGATGTGTTATGATTATTTCAACAGTGGTCTTGCATTTGCCTGTCCTTGGAGAAACATAAACAGCCAGACCACCTATATTGAAGCACAAGATGGATACTGCAAGCAGTGCAAATAGAGTTCTGTATGACGAAGGCCCCAAGAGAGACTCACATGATGATATGAGGTCAGTAGGTCCGTGACAATTCTTTACATTGAAACCTTTTGGAATAAGCTTGGTACAACAAAGTTTATAACTGCTTGTGTACACATTTCGAAGTCTGTTCAAATCTTTCATAATATCACTCGAAAATATTGTTAAAGGACTACCACGTAAATCTAAAACTTGTAATTTGGTTAAAGCTTGAAAACCTGCCCCCAATACATGGTCTATCCCACTGTTTGACAAATTTAATACCTCCAGGTGCGCAAATACTTTTGGTGCATTATTAAAAACTTTCATCTTTACACCTGAAAGATCTAAACGCTTCAAGGAATCCATGTGAAGAAGTGAAGACTTGTTTGATGTGAATAGTGCAGTCAGGGGATTACGAGACAGTCTGAGCTCAGTGAGGTGCAGTGACCTATACAACTGTTCCGTGCTGATACATGTGATGGAATTATCACTCAGATCCAAGCTGATCAGGTTAGGAAAATGCAATGTCCCAGTTTCATTCAGACCACAACGAGACAGGCTCAGGTGAATCAGCATTAAATTCAGTCTCAGCTGTGAAGGTGTCATCCCACTCCCTCCAGCATCCAAGAACCGCAACTCGGTGAATGCAGACGCCTCAAATGGTGCTGTGCAAGTGAAGGCCAGACCATTACAGACACACGGGTGAGGGCACTTCATGTGACACAGCAATTCATCGTCCTTTTGTGGACACTGAGAACTCTCATCACACATGTAGACAGGATGGAGACAGACCTTAGAATCACGACAACGGTAGTATCCAGGACAGACATAGTCATCACATCCTTCTTCATCCTCATGTCCTGGACAGTCGTTGACGCCATTACACCGCAAGAAGACAGGCATACAATAGCCGTTATCTGGACACTGGAAATGACTTTCTGGACATTTTGCGAATACTGCCTTTGTGTAAAGCAGGACTGGTTGAGAGGCAACGTTTTCAGGAAAGTGAGGAAAGGCTTCATCGCAGGTAACCTGACATGGAAATGAATGGATACAATCTTTACTTCTTATTCATTCATAAACGGGCCGGAAAGTTGTTTTCCTGTGTTATTCGTACCTTTTCTTAAGCTTTAATGTTCTGTTCTTTAAGATAGGAAAACAATGATCATTGTTTTTTCAAACATGTTATCCTATCTTTTTTTGTTCCATATCGATGCAAAATAGGCTTTCCATTTGTAATCTGCATTATTGCTTGATATAAATGATAGTAACATAAAAGTAACATAAAACAATAGATAAAGATTTTCTCAAAGTGGTAAAATTCAAGAGCAGAGACTAAGTGAAATACAGTCAGCTAAAGAGTGTTTATTGCTACTTCCTTTTTTGAATACAGTCGAGCATCAGAACAATTCTTTAAGCTGCTTTGGAAGTGAATATCGTGCACGGAAAAGTAAAAAAAAAACCCAAAACACTCGAATAGTGAACATGTACTGAATGGCTAAATGTTAGCTTTCCAGTTAAGATATCTGTAGTGAAAAGCCTTAATCACAGTTATTGTTCCCTAGGGGTCTTATTGTCGTTTATTCTGAAAATATTCTTTTCATTGCAGGATGCTTGTTTTAAGCATGTTTTCAAAGTTCATTCTTGTAATACACCTTGTGGAAGTCGAAGACAAAATATCGAAATTGTTGAAAGTGCTGGATCCCAAATGAAATTAATGTACTGAATAACTGGAATTCTAACTCATTTCCTGTTTCCTCCCACTTTATGCATTTGAGAAATACGCAGCAAGCAGGTCAGGTCGTGCCTTGGCACTGAACCATGAGTGTCGCCCACGCAATGCTATGCTAGAGTTCCTTGTGTCTTCGCTTCCGCATTTGGAGTATTTCCAGTCTTTATCTGTGTTTTTCCTCCAACATGTCAAACCACAGTGAATCTCACTGCAGTTATCACAACACTGATATGGGTGTTGATGAAACAGAAACATTATATCTGTTCAAAAACATTGTCCACAACAGAGAAGGGAAAAAGATGGCCACCACAAGACCCACCGTTAGCGGCTGATAAAGAAGATGCACATGACTCCCCCAGACACACGGTCCGTGTTCCAAGACGCTGGTCAGAAATTAGCTATGTGGATGAACAGGCTAGAGAATAACAGCAATTTAGGGAGAAAAGAAGGCTGACTTTCAGCGTTAAGACACTAAATGGCCAAAACTGGCATCACTGGTAGTGATAATTTACAACCCCATGGCAACTCACACCACCACACACCAGATCAAACCATGACTAGGCCTACAGGTGACACAGAAAAAAAAATATGGAGAATGGAGAGAGAAAGGATATCTTTACCCAGATGGCTGTTTCATTTGACGGAAATGAAGACGACGGATCATCGTTCTCTGACAGACTGGTAGCATTGCTAGAACAAAAGCCTGGCAAAATATTATCTGATGAAACAATGGAGGAAAAGATGGCGATATATCAAATTCCTACCAACTGCCATAAGAATGTATGGGTGTACCTAATACTAAGCAAGTGGTGTTCAGTGCAATGCAACCTTATGCATGGAAAGCAGTGGTAGACAAAGAACAATGATGAGCAAAGATCTAACCAAACAAGTTTGAGAATGGTGTAATGAGAGAAAAACTTTGGCTTAGTGGAGCCCATATTTCACAAGTGTGGCTGATGTAGGAGCCAATACATTTCCCTCGCGTTGCATACCTTGACACCAAACTCAAAAGTCAAATACTCATGAAAACACTAACGATTCTAGAAACAAAGCCATCTATGATATTTTTGGCCTCATATACTAGCGCACAGTTCCCCATGTATGTTTGGTATATGCCTTAACCAGTGACCTACATTGCTCTATTTTTTTGTTACAGTGGAGTGAAATATTATTTTACTGTTTCACACCTTTCAGTATACTGTCACAACTATTGAGAAACAAAGGAAGAGAGAAAAAAGAGCTGTTCGGCCTGTGCTCTAATACATCTTAGACTGTCAGCCAGGAAACATTTGTTACTCCACCCATGTGACAAGCAACAAAAACACCCACAGGGCAATAAAATGGCCCTATGATTATGCAAAATATAACGGATGGACTCTAACGTCAAGATTTTTCTGAAGATACAGGCGACCTTGTCATGTCGTCATGGAGTGAATCAACAATAGATATCTATACCAGTCTCTCCTCTCTCTCTCTCTCTCTCTCTCTCTCTCTCTCTCTCTCTCTGTGTATGTGTGTGTGTCTCTGTGTGTGTGTGTGTGTGTGTGTGTGTGTGTGTGAGAGAGAGAGAGAGAGAGAGAGAGAGAGAGAGAGAGAGAGATTTTAATTTTACTGTTTGCATAAGAATGTAGGAACAAATCGTGTAAACCATTAAAAATGTCTGCATTATACTGCGCTAAAAACATGCATGGCAAGAGAAGTAGCAACAGCTTGAGCAAGCCATTCACTAATTATTCAATGTACCAAAGACAAAACGACATTTGAGGGGGAAGGAAGAGTGCGGGGGGAGAGGATGTGTGTGTGTGTGTGTGTGTGTGTGTGTGTGTGTGTGTGTGTGTGTGTGTGTGTGTGTGTGTGTGTGTGTGTTCAGACATATGTAATGATCTGACAACAAGCAACCTACCTGCAATTAAACACAACAACAACAACAAAAACAAACCATTGAAGATGAACGTGTTGAACGTGCTCTAATCCTGCAGCTTTTATCACCAGTTCATCGGCCAGCTGTTTTTGTTGGATTTTTTTTTTTGTATAATGATCCATGCTGTTTCCGATGAAGCATAAACCAAGTTTTTATTTCACTCTACTCACTGTTAACGATATACGGACGTTCATGATAGAATGGCAACATACAAGACTTGTTAACTCTCTCTCTCTCTCTCTGTCTCTCTCTCTCTCTCTCTCTCTCTCTCTCTCTCTCTCTCTCTATCTGTGTGTGTGTGTATGTGTGTGCGTGTGTGTGTGTGTGTGTGTGTGTGTGTGTGTGTGTGTGTGTGTGTGTGTGTGTGTGTGTGTGTGTGTGTGTGTGCTGTAGTTGTTTTGTTGTTGTTGTTGTGATGTGTGTGTGTGTGTGTGTGTGTGTGTGTGTGTGTGTGTGTGTGTGTGTGTGTGTGTGCTGTAGTTGTTTTGTTGTTGTTGTTGTGATGTGTGTGTGTGTGTGTGTGTGTGTGTGTGTGTGTGTGTGTGTGTGTGTGTGTGTGTGTGCTGTAGTTGTTTTGTTGTTGTTGTTGTGACTGTTGTTGTTGTTGTCTCTGTTGTTGTTGCTGCTGCTGGATGTCATCTTGAGGTGTTTTCTTTTTCTTTGAGGTCATGAATTACATGCATGCAGCTCTATCCATCCGTATCTGTTACCCTCGTTACATTGATGGTAGTGTTATGTTATTTATAGACTGATATCGAAGTGTCCAGCCCACAGCTGACATATGATTCAATACTTATCTAAGTCCATTTTGAATGTGCTTTTTAGTACATACTGGTCAAGACATGATATATTTAAGGAAGTTATGATTTTACCTGTAAAAATGATTGTTGTTTCCAGCCTGATTCTGTTCTTTCAATGACCGAACAGAGACACAAGTAAAAACAAAGAATTAGCGTCCATAGCCTGTACATGTCAGCAAATTCTGTGTGGCGAGATCCAGCCTGTATCTCCTGCATACAGACGCTGCTGTCATTCAAATTCACAAACATAAAAGAGCCCTCTCTGTCCCGTTCCGTGTACACCACTCATGAGTCTGTAAAGTTGTCCGAACACCGGCGTAACATAGCTTTACATTACTACAATAATTAATGCATCACTCTTGTCAGTGATGCTGCAAGTATAGATGCTGCTGCAGCTACTGATTTTTTCCCGTTGTTGTTTGCCACTTCTGTCATATAGTCATTGCTGCTATCGTTGGTGCTGCTACTTCTGCCATGCAACGACAACTATGCTGCTCCTGCTGCTGTTGCTACCGGCAATACAACCATAACGAATTCAGCTACAATTACTACCATTTTTCCAGGTCTCGTTTAATTACAACTGTAACAAATCACACACACACACACACACACACACACACACACACACACACACACACACACACACACACGCACGCACGCACGCACGCACGCATGCACACACGCACGCATGCACACGTGCACGCATACGTAAACACACACACGCGCGCGCAAGCACGCACGCACACACACACACACACACACACACACACACACACACACACACACACACACACACACACACACGTACACACACACACGCGCGCGCAACCTTTTTCATGGTCGGAACATGATCCGAAACATCCTCAAAGCGAACATGTCCATATCCGTCAAAGACCAGGGTCGCTGGAGGGCTCCGTCGGATAACGTATTTGTGGACGATAGCACACTTTGTGAATTTGAAACATCCTGATTCGTCCTCCGCCTTCACACAGTCCTCCCTTCCATCGCACCATCCGTCGACCGAGAAGCACTGATTACCCAAAGATAATGGCGTTAGAACATATAGGGTAATCCTTAAGGGCTGGAAGGAGGGCTGGTAGTGAACAAACTAAAGCAAGCAAGCCAATGAACAACACCAACTAAACAGGTATGTAAATTGTACAAAAAGATATAGACGGCAGTATTACTAAAGACAAGACAAACAAGCACAGTCACGCCTATTTAGCATATGTTATGAAACGGACCAATGGAATTTTTGCAAATATGTCTTTTTTAATGCAATACAAACAGCATACATTAAAAAGAAATAAGCATGCTCTCCATATCGCATAAGAATGATGGCATATACAGTGGAGAAGTCAGGACTGGTCAGAACCAGAGAGCAGGAGAGGCAGGCAGATGAGAAGAGAAAAGCGGAGAAGGGAAGGAAAAGCACTTCATAGCACGACTTTTGACTGCATGATAAACTCGCATGGGACACATTGTGGATTTAATTAATTAAGGATGACTGTGACACGCGTTACACCGCCCCGTCCTGATGATGGATTCTCCCATCGTGTCCAACGGATGAGTAGGCAGGCAGCTCATCTGCTGATGTGGGTCCTCATGTGGGAATGAAGACCAATTCTTGATTTGTCCACGGGCGCTGCATGGAATGGAGTCCTGCATGGATGGGCCCCGTTTTCTCTGATTCCTCTTTTCCTGGATTGTGGCTGCTCTGTTGTGCTCACATGTCTTTGTGTCCTGGGTACAGCGTTGCTTCCACTGTGTTCTGTCAAGGGCGACATCTTCCCAGGAAGCAGTGTCGATGTTGCAACTTCTGAGGTTGGCCTTCAAGCGGCCTTTGTATCTCTTGAGAGGCCTTCCGTGGTCAAATTGTCCATTCTTCAGTTGTCCATAGAGCAGCATCTTCAGAATTCTGCTTTTCTCCATACGGACAGCGTGTCGTGTCCATCGGAGCTGGCTTTTGATGAGCATACACTCAATGCTGGGTGAGCCACACTTCTTCAGGACCTACACGCTCAGCCCCGTCCTGATAGGATAGTTTATTCGACTTGTTTCATAGCTCTGCTTCATGTCTGGAGACCCTGTGTAATCCACCGGCTGTGACCTGGCGGAATGTGAGGGTCTCCCAAGTTCTGACCTAGTGGAAGTCTGTTTTCCCGTACATGGTATGCTGAGCATGACCTGTCCATTAGCAGCAACGTTCCTCCAGCAAGCCGACATGTTCAACACCATATGCATGCACACTCGCTCAAAGCAACAGCTTGTGTTGGGCTGCTTTATCATCTACGAGAGAGACACTAATAATGTACATATCACACGCTGTGTGTGTGTGTGTGTGTGTGTGTGTGTGTGTGTGTGTGTGTGTGTGTGTGTGTGTGTGTGTGTGTGTGTAAGGGAGGGTGGAGGTGATGAGTAGTGGTCTGATCACTATTTTTGTGTAGCAAGGTGACCATACACCCAGCCAAATACCTTAAATCAAGTTCCTGAAGAAGCTGAACAGTGCTTCGTCAAGTGTTCTTGTGAGAGGGATTGGAGGAATGTATCATCTGATTAGTGTTACTGATTAGAAGAAATCTTTGTTAATGGAGGTACCTGTGTAATGAGTCCACTTAGAGATTAAAATTCACAGGGGAATACGTCATGGACAAATTGGTCGACGAACAGGACAGAGTGATGTTTGTCGTGTTATTCACTGACGAGTGCTATCCTAACAATGCTGATGCGCGTGTTGCTGCTGCTTCTTCTCTCTGTTCCTTTGCGTCACTTTGAAATGAACTTTGACTCATACTGGCTGCTACCCTTTGTTGTTTTGTAATTCGCGATTTTCTACGTGTACTTGTGAGCGTTGTAAGCTCTTCGTTTTCATTGTCCTAAACGTTGCTTTTGCCTGAAGAAGACCCAAGAGATCGAAATGCACTGCGTTTCGTCCTGTAATCTGTTTGTCTGTATGGTATTGCGGAAGTAATACCCTTTCTGTTGAAATTTTGCTTCTTTTTCCACCCTCAGTCACCATACTCTGAAACTAACTCTGTTCCTTTGGTTTCCCTGAACCCTTTCCTTTGAGACGTCCTGCGATTGGTTCCTGAGGACATAGACAGGTCAAGGATTTTGAAAAGCTGTAATGTGTGGGCAAATGTTTAGAAAAGTTGGCAAGCGTGCTTTTTTGAAAGTTTAATGCTTCCTGAATCCAAAACCTAGACTTGCCAGGTTGTGCAGATTCACAGTTTTTTCGTAGAAGTGAAGAAAACAATATGGCCGCCTGTCGAAAATGATTATCTATGACGTGACTAATCTGGAATCTTTTTGATATATACGTGGTAGTTTGAAACGTGGTGACAGTCCTGAGATAACCTCTGCTGTTGACGGGACTATAATTTTAATCTTAATCTTAATCTTTTTGATACAAAGAGCAAATTCTCAGCAGTTTATTTAACAGCATTGACACTTATCCTACTACACTATAACTGTACTAAAGTGAAAAAACACATTAATTAATGTGTTCTTATAGAACAGGGAGTACTTTAGAATGGGAACGAAGAAATGCTGTCTGAGTGTCTGTCTGTCCGTCCGTCTATGGTCAAAATGTGTTCCACTCGCTCCAGAAAAAACTACCCGGCCGATCTTTCTGAAAATTTGTAGGTATGTTCATTATGGGTCACGGATGATGCCCGATGTTTTAGTGTACCATTATATCCATTACTAACGGCTATAACGGCCATAACGGTTTTTCTTCTTTATTGAATATCTCAGAAAGTACTTGGCCGATCTTTCTGAAAATTTGTAGGTATGTTAATTATAGATCACGGATGATGCCCGATGTTTTAGTTTACCGTTATATCCGTTACTAACAGCTATAACGGCCCATAACAGTTTTTCTTCGTTATGGAGTATATCAGAAAGTACTTGGCCGATCTTTCTGAAAATTTGTAGGTATGTTCATTATGGGTCACGGATGATGCCCCAGGTTTACCAGAATAGCCGTTACTAACGGCTATAACGGCCCTAAACGGTTTTTCCTCTTTATGGAATATCTCACGCGTATTCATGATAAACTGGGAGAAAGTTTATATGCTTTGCATCTTGTTTCGTTTTGCTACAATCACCCTAACGGTCTCGGAGTGGTTGTTTCTTTCAGACTAACAACTGAGTAACGTGACAATGGAACCTGTTTGCAGTCTAAAGCGGCCCATGCAGCCTCCTGATTCACAGGACTGTTTCATCTGTCAAGAGGAAAGGAAAAGTGACTGGAAACAGTGTGGAGAACAAGGACTGGCGACCTTAAAGAATGCTTCAAAGAATAGGGACAGTTTGGGTGATGTAGACAACAGGCCTACAATTGACAGAATAATTATATGCACTGCCTTCATATCTTCTTCAGAATACTCTCTGGTGTCATAAGTCTTGCTATGCAGCCTTTACAAGTAAAAACCACATAGAAAGGCTTGAGAATAGAAGGAAACTTTCAAGCCCAGAACAACGTGAACTAAGGACGTCAACTACAAAGCCGAGGAGCGCTACGACGCCAGTCTACTTGGAGACCTACATCTTCTGCCAAGATGCCTCTGTCAAGGGAACACTATGTTCAGTTACCACATTTAAGATGAGTGATAAAATTCTGGACTTGTCAAAATATGACCAAGAAATGCATGTATGATTGCCAGGAATCAGTGACCTAATAGCAGCGGAAGGAAAGTACCATCCCAAATGCTACAAGAAGTTTGACTATAATGCCTCATAAACAAAAGAGACTGCTGAAAAGACTGATCTGGCTATGGAGTTGCTGGCTGCCGAAATCAAAGTCTGCAAAGAAAGCACATGTACTTCAGCTCGCTGAAGTTTGGAACTGCTACTGTGGGTTGGCACAGAAGGCAGACATTGAGATACCTGCATCATACATCAGTAGAAGGTCTACGTTCAAGGAAAAACTCCAAGTGGCTGTGGGAGTTTCATTTGACTTCATTACTATACTTAAGAAAAATATGTTGCTCGTCCCAAGGAAGTGTGAGCACATGCCCATCTCTGACCTTACCTCAGATGATCAGGAACCATGTCTAATCCCCATGTATCAACCGCCTGATGAAGAGTTTCTTGAAATTGTTCATGTAGCATTGTCCGGTTGGGGGGTTTTCATACCTCCATGACATTCTTGGAGGTGATAGGCAAGCATGTTCAGTCCCTTGCGTGGCCAGAAAACTGCTGAAAAGGTCAAGGAAGGAAGTCGTACGACAAAGGAATCAGGGCCCACAAGATAACCTATCAGGCAATGTAGAGAATACTTCTGCCTCAGTTGTTGAGTTTCATGGAAGACAAGACTCCTGATCTACAAAAAGAGTTCCTTGAGAAAGTGCACGGACCCATTGAAGACACATTATCCACACTGTCTTCAAAAGAGTTTCAGGAGTGCATGGAAAGTTTCCTCACGACCAACACTAATCCAAGCTTTAGGCTTTGGTGGGGATATCTGCAAATGGTGCAAGTCCTGCTTCTCTTCACCCGTGCTCAGAGGGATGGAATCTGGGACTTACATCTGCATGCTTTCCAGTGTATGCTGCCCTACTTCTATTGGTACAACCAAATCAACTATGCTCGCTGGGGAATCATCTACTTGAATGAGATGCACCAGCTCCCAGAAGAGGTCAAGGTGAAGTTCCAAGCAGGAGACTTTGTTGTCAAGTGCCCTGCACATCGCTTCAATCAAGTTGACCCAGACCACAAGCCAGGAATGGCTAAATGGTGTTGGCAAGAAAGCAGGGGGCATCGTTGGGATCACAAACACCTTGAAAGCTCTCTGCAGATGGGCCTTGTCATACAATCTCCGATCCTATCTTACCCTTTATACAAGACAAGCCTTTGGTCTTGGGTCTGGTGATGACTGCATCCACAACGAAACTACCAAAGGCAGGAAGAAAATTGACTTGCGAGATGAAAATGCTTTGCTGGCAGTCTTGGAGAGATTCACTCTCTTCTCATATGACTTGCCCCAAACGCTGCAGAACATTGCAAACAAAGACATTGCCTCTCAAGAAATTAAAGACAACTTGCTTTCAGCTGAAAAAAAGGACAAGACCAGCTAGATGAATTTGTGGAGGAGAGACTGCTGCCTAGTGAGAAGAAAAAAGTTGCGTTCAGAGACACTTTGCACAAGAACAAGTACTTGAACTTTGCCTCCTTGTTCGAGGCTCAACAGAAAGATACAAAAACTGGAAAGACAGCGACAGTCAAGGCAGACAGAAACATACTACAGAGGCTCATTGCTGCATATGAAGCTGGGAGAACAGTCAACCTGGACAGAATACTGACACATGAGCTGTTTGTGGTACGTCTAGCCCCAGCAGAGGTGAGTGGACAACTAAACACAGGGTCTAAAGCAATCCTTGCTCAGGTCTTGAGAGCTAATATCCCTTGTCCTGATCATCTTGAAGCAATGGACCTAGAGGGGGACCCAACGCTCATCATTGATGGACAAGCACTGGTTGCTGCAATTGGAAAACCAAAAATAGCTGTCACATTTGGAGACTTTGCAGATGTTTTCGTTGAAGCTGTTCTTCAGAGTGGTGCTCAATTCCAGCGCATTGATGTCACATTTGACAGAAGTTATGAGACTTCTATCAAGAGCGCGACCCGGAAACGGCGTGGGAAGGGCACAGTTGCCATCAGAAGGCCTATAACCGACAGGGAAGTGCCTCTTCCTACAAAGTTGGAGAACTTCATGGCACACCAGGGCAACAAGGAAAGCCTTGCTCGGTTCCTGTCACACCAACTGATCCTGCAAGCACCCCCCAACAAGACCATCGTGGCAGCAGGAGGATGGAGCAGCCCAGAGCGTGTAGAAGCTACTGACCCAAATCTGGATGTGGAGGTCCTGGAAGGAAAGCATGAAGAAGCAGGCACTAGAGTAATTTTGCACTGTACCAAGAGCATGGCCACCAGCATTGTTGTATCTGCCAGAGATACTGATATTTTCGTCATGTTGATTGCGTACTTTCATCTTATGGCCTGTCAGAAGATCTGGATGAAACCAGGGACAGCAAAGCAGCAAAAGTTCATTCCAGTTCACACCATTGTGGAGCACCTGCAAATGGAGCCTGATGTTCTAAGCCTGCTGCCTGGGTTCCATGCTCTAACAGGCAGTGACTCAACATCTTACATCGCTGGACACTCAAAAAAAAAAAAAAAAAAAAAAAAAAAACATGCTGGGATGTTTTCAAAGATCACCATCACCTCTTGAGGGGCCTTGGTGAGAGTCCTGTTCTTACTGATCGGACCATTCAGGAGGCTGAGCAGTTTGTGTGCAGAGTCTATGGTGCAACCACCGCCACCACCATCAACGAAATGCGAGTGAGCATGTTTGTCAAAAGGGTGACAATAGAGAAGCTTCCACCGACAAGAGATGCACTTTTGTATCACATCAAGCGCTGCCGCTACCAAACCTTGGTCTGGCGTCAGGCCCACTTGTAGCACCCTGTCTTGCCCACCACCTGAAACAAAGGGCTGGAAAATGGAGGAGACTGATTTGATTCCCGAACTCATGTCACTGCACCTGTCCCAAAAGCCTGTGAGGAACTGATCACCTGCAGCTGCACCACTGGCTGCAGGACCACGCGATGCGGCTGCAAACCCAATCCCTGTACTGCATCCTGCAAGAAGTGCAGGAAATCCCATGGCACCTGCTTGAACATCTGATTTTGTCATCCTGGTACCACGGTAACCAAGCAGTGTAATTGATACCGTTCTTGCAAGACATTGCGTCAGTCCACGTTGTTGTTTGTTACATCGCAATTTTTTTTTTTTTTTTTGGGGGGGTGGGGTGGGGTGGTGGTGGTGGTGGTGGTGGTGGTGGAAGGAGTGTGTTCCAAGTAATGATTCTTGGATAGCATGAAGGCATGATAGCAATATCACTTTTACCTGAAAAACAATAGTGTGACAGCAATCAATATTATGTGTATGTGTTGGCTACTGAGTAGTATCATCAATTTCATAATTGTCCCATCACTTTACTTTTTTACCAGCAAAAGCAGAAATGAGAAATAAAGAAATTATTTCACCAAATAAAACATTTTAGTCATTAAATTTGAATGTGTGAAAATATTTTAGGGTACAAAAATCATGTATGTCGCAATTGCCTACGTGTAGCGGCCATGTTGGATTTTAACTTTTTGTGACAAAATGACAAGCGTTACAGTTGGGCAAGCCTTATTTATGGATTTAGCAGCCCCAAATTATATAGAATGAACACATTCAGCACTTTTCTAAAAATTAGCTTATAGCACTTTATCCAAATGACTTTTGACAAAATCTGACTAGTCTAACACAGAATTCAGGCGACTCACTCTGGTAATGAATGACCTGTTCTTGATTCCTTCATGTTTTGTTTTGCGGGATCATCATTTGCGTTGGGGTCTCTCAGACTGGTCGTGGGCAAGAGGCCAGCCCTGTGGTATGTTTCAGTAACATTTATGGTTCGACCAACGGACATAATTGTCCTCGAGAATTGGTGTACTTGGCAATTTCTGACGTTAGGTTTTGTCGTTTGTCCATCGCTTACCCGTTCTGGGACTGACCACAGAGTGTTCTGATGACAACTGATACGAGGAGAGTGACCCTTGGAGTGAACATCTCAGGTTCCTGCGGGTATTCTGATCGGGAGACTTTCCTGTTGCCTGATCGATCTTTTCACTGACGTCATGTTGACTCCTTTGTGCCTCTGTGGTCTGTAGCAGCTAAGAATGTGAGATAGCTCATTACTACAGAACGCCCTGCTAAACTTAACAGTCTGTGGTCTGTTAGCAGCTAGGAATGTGAGATAGCTCATTACTACAGAACGCCCTGCTAAACTTAACAGTCTGTGGTCTGGCTTCAATGAAAACTAGGCCAGCTTGAAACCCATTCCTGCTTTCTATGAAATCCCTACCCCCCCCCCCTCCCTCCTCCTTCCTCCCTCCCACACACGCACACACTATCATTCGCCGTCTACCTCGGCCCCTCCTTCATGTCGTCTAATTCAATACCAGTCCCCAAACCATTCTCCTTGAAGTCTCAACGTCCCTGCTCTTCAGCTGTAAACTCACTTCCCCATGCCCCATTCTCATCCCCTTCCTCCCCTCCCTACCATCCTCTTACTCACACCTCTACTCCTTCCCCTTTCTAATTGCCTGCAATGCTATCAAATTTCATATATGAAAGCTGATGAAGTCACTGAGGCGAACCTTTTGGTTAAAATCAAGATGCAAAGCGTATAAACTTAGTCCCAGATTATCTTGAATACGCGTGAGATATTCCATAAAGAGGAAAAACCGTTTGGGGCCGTTATAGCCGTTAGTAACGCGGCTATTCTGGTAAACATGGGCCATCATCTGTGACCCATAATGAACATACCTTCAAATTTTCAGAAAGATCGGCCAAATACTTTCTGAGATAATCCATAAAGAAGAAAACTGTTATGGGCCGTTATAGCCGTTAGTAACGCTATAGCGGTAAAATAAAACATTGGGCGTGATCGGTGACCCATAATGAACATACCTATAAATTTTCAGAAAGATCGACCTAGTACTCTCTGAGTATTCCATAAAGAAGAAAACCGTTATGGGCCGTGACAGCCGTTAGTAACGGCTATGACGGTAAAATAAACATCGGGTATCATCCGTGACCCATAATGAACATACCTACAAATTTTCAGAAAGATCGGCCAAGTACTTTCTAAGATATTCCATAAAGAAGAAAACTCGTTATGGGCCGTTATAGCCATTAGTAACGGCTATAACGGTAAAATAAAACATAGGGCATGATCCGTGACCCATAATGAACATACCTACAAATTTTCAGAAAGATCGGCCACGTACTTTCTAAGAAATTCCATAAAAAGAAAAACCTTTATGGGCCGTTATAGCCGTTAGTAACGGATATAGTGGTAAAATAACACATCAGGCATGATTCATGACCCATAATGAGCATACCTACAAATTTTCAGAAAGATCGGCCAAGTACTTTCTTAGATCTTCCATAACAAAGAAAAACCGTTATGGGCCGTTATAGCCGTTAGTAACGGCTATAACAGTAAAAGAAAACATTGGGCACGATCCGTGACCCATAATGGACAAGCCTTCAAATTTTCAGAGAGATCGGCCAAGTACTTTCTGAGATATTCCATAAAGAAGGAAAACCGTTATGGGCCGTTATGGCCGTTACTAACAGCCATAACGGTAAAATGACATATCGGGCGTCATCCGTGACGTTTAATGAACATACCTACAAATTTTCAGAGATCGGCCAAGTACTGTCTGAGATATTCCATAAAGAAGGGAAACCGTTATGGGCCGTTATGGCCGTTACTAACGGCCATAACGGTAAAATAAAACATCGGGCATCATTCGTGACCCATAATGAACATACCAACAAATTTTCAGAAAAATCGGCCTAGTAGTTTTGTCTGGAGCGAGTGGAACGCATTTTGACCACGGACGGACGGACGGACAGACACACACACAGACAGCATTTCTTCGTTCCCATTGTAAAGTAAAGTAGCCGACGTGCGCGCGCGCGCGCGCGCGCACGCACACACACACACACACACACACACACACACACACACACACACACACACACACACACACACACACATCACACAACCTCTGAAGTTTGTCCGCACTGTAGAGTCTTGTTCCCCGAACAAATGAACACATCAGGGGAGCCTGCAGGGCTGGGGAAGACACAGAAACTTTCATCACTGCCATCAAAACAGTCTGGACGATGGTCACACACCAGGGTGTAGGGCACAAACTCCCCTTCCTCACTGCATTCAAAGGAAGGTGGAAGCGGGTGAACTGGCGCCGAGCACTGAATGTTAAATTCGCTCCAACTGTCCTGTACTTGGTGAGAAACCCAGCAATCACTTTTTACGTCACATGCCAAAAACCTGTGGGTTACATGTTGCTTGGGGCAGACAATTAGAGTTTGAGAGTTTGAAAGCGAATTATTGTATGTCGCAAGAATTGGAATTTGTAGTCGGTTGGCCATTTTGTTTGACGATAAAGTGAGCTGTCTTTCGTATTCACAAAGATAGCCTGCTGTCATAAAACGTTCACAGGGGAGCATACGGACCACCGAAGCATACCCGCGTAACATGCTCCCACACTTTTTTGTCCACGTTTCACGTTCATACCTCCGGGGAAGATGATAGCCTACAGTGGAATCCTCCAGAATCAGTTCGCTCCTGTAACTGCAGAATATAGACAGAGTAAGAGACACGTGTTCTTGAGTAAGTATAAATATTCTACTGGCAAAACAGCAGCTCTGCTGCACGTGACTAACGTCACAAACTTGCAGGTTCGGAGGCTGTGTATTAGATTCCCATCAAAGGTAGTTGTACGTAAGATCTGCTGGTTCAGTCGAACCTTAACCAATTGAAGGCAATACATACTGAAATTAAAAAAAAAAAGGCAAAGAAGCAAAACAAAACAAAACAAAACAAACCAACCAAAAGAAAAACGAAGTAACAACACAACTGATTTTCTTTCACCAAGTGCATGCATTACGAGAGTGCTGCTCTATATGTATTTCAATATTCTGTTAAATCCAGTGTGACCATTGTGCAATACTGAAAATCTATTATAAATATTGTTGTTCATTCAAATGTGCTTTACTGTTGTTTGATCATTTTTTATGTACATACAATTAAATGCTTCTTTTAATGCGAATTTAAGTCCGACAGTATTGTTTCTGTTTTCAAGCAAATTCTGAAAATCAGTAAGTGATGTGTGTGTGTGTGTGTGTGTGTGTGTGTGTGTGTGTGTGTGTGTGTGTGTGTGTGTGTGTGTGTGTGTGTGTTTATCTACATGCATAAAGTTTTAGATTATAACTAAATTGATTTTTTCTTTTTCTTTTTTAAATGTAACCAATATATAGTTGGTCAGCAGCACGATTGTAATTTCTCAGAATTGAGATAATAAAGTATTCTTGTATCTTGTATCTTGCTCAAATTTCCTGAACAATGTTTCTGTATCCTTAGGGCCTGGTAGATACCATGGTATATCATGGGAAGCAGCACAGAGCACAGCCCTCCCTTATCGTCTCAGACCAGTGTTGAACTCCACGCCATCATTTTCTTCACCCTCATCCTCATCAAGTATGAGTTTCTGTAAAACAGAATCGTGTTCTGGTGATGACCTCAGTCTTCATGCTCTTTCTGCTTCCATGTTTGTAATGGGTTTGTGCCAAAGTCTTTGATATCCTCTTGATACAGATGATCCTCTGTGGTCTGTGGTGGCAGGGCTGTGGCAGGATGGATCTGATTTAGTTTGGAAAAGTGTCAATGAGTAGCGTGGCAATACCGCTTCTGGAGAACTCCAAGGTGCAGAAGTAGAAACCGAAGTGTTCTTCCACTAGCAGTCATTTCAGGAGCGCCGTTTTATTTCATGACTTTTCCGGGAGGACGGATAACAGTATATCTGCAATTTGAAATATCACATGATGTGCTGACCCTTAAATAGCACTAGATGGTCTACAAAATGGGAGTCCGACATATCAACAGATTTCAAAACTCTCATATAATATATTACATCATTATTAGAGAAAAAAAATCTGTTTTGCTAGATCCCATTATCACATTTTAATCAGTGCTGAATTGAAGGAGCAGAGGAATTCGGAGGGGACAGTGCAATGAAAAAGGTCATAAAACATGCCATTTAATTAGAGCACCTTTTGTTGTTTCATGTTTAGCTGACACATTAGCAGTGCTACATGCTCTACCGACCTGGGCTCTAATGCAGAAACAGATTTGACACACACACACACACACACACACACACACACACACACACACACACACACACACACACACATATATATATATATATATATATATATATATATATGTGTGTGTGTGTGTGTGTGTGTGTGTGTGTGTGTATGAATAAATATATATATAATCAAATCAACAGATGTGCTGGGTCATATCATCATATTGTGATCTGCAGGATTAAAGTTACATATAAGTCCACAGAAGAGAGTGCAACGACGATTACTAAACACCGTACTGAAATGAAATAACATATAAATGAGTAAGAAGCATTGTCCTTTCTAAACGTTCAAAGTGATCGATCGTTTGGAAGAGAGGGTATGGTATAAGGACAATGCACTGCCACGAAACAGGGAAGACATCTACAGAGGTTGTGTTTCCCTAGGCTATGCACAAGAAGTGGGATGCGTTTCATACCTGTACGAAAAGGAGACAATCTCATCACGTGGCTGATCAAATGGAAGGGGTCTGAGAATATATAGGGCTTTGAGAGAAGAGGAAACATGCTGGTGACCATCACTAGCATCAAAACATCAGTTTTGTTACTATCTTCAAATTCACATTTTCCAGCTCTAATTCGTGTTGCCTCTCTCTCTCTCTCTCTCTCTCTCTCTCTCTCTCTCTCTCTCTCTCTCTCTCTCTCTCCTTTAATTGTAGCTTTTTGTTTTCTCGCCTCTTTTTTTGACTGTAACTTTAAGGTTTGTTTACGCTCCTCTTATTCCAACTTTTGTTCTCTTTCTTTCGTCTTTTCACTCTCTCCCCACACCGGGTAATCTATTCATTTAATTACCAGCCGCCGTGGCGAAGAGGTTAGCGTCACGGACTCCCGGCTGGGGGTCGTGGGTTCGATTCCCACCAGAGTCATGTGGGATTTTTCTGCGTCGACCGGCTCCTACCCAGAGTTGAGTTTGTTACAGGCTCTGTTTGGGAAGACTGGGACCACACAGTCCAGTTTCATCCACTCTCATCCCTGAGAGTGTTGCTCAGATTTTCTGACCAACACTGCAGGTGTCTGTATCTCTCGGGCCTGGTTGACGCCAGGATATATTATGAAAGGAAGCGTAGAGTACAGCCCTGTCATGCACTCTCAGACCGGAATTGAAATCCGTAGCATCATCTTATCATCCTCATTCTCATCGATCAGCATGAAAAAAGTTTCAAATTTTGTGGCCCTCCATGCCCTGATCTCATGGTGACCTCAGTTTCGATGTCCTTTCCATGTCTGTGACCTTGGTTTGATTCTGTCGGGGTCACCGGTATCGGCGGATCCATGGGGGCTGTCGTTGGACGGACGTTGTGGCGCCCTCGGCATGGAGAGCTCACTCACACTGGCTCCGCGACGAAGCAATTATTGTTGTCAGTAGGGGGCTTAGTAGGTGGTGTCCTCCGTATGTTAGATCAGAACAGGCGCCACTGAACACCAACGAAATGGCTCAGCAGCAGTGCGATGTTTCCTTCGGTGGGTTGCCTCATGACGACTTGACATTGACTGCTCCCTGTGGATTGCCTGTGGCCGGGGTTGCGGCAGGCCAGGCCGGGCTGTGGCTGTGGACGGGACATCAGAATGAGCGGCGTGAGTGCACTGCCACTGAGGTAGCACAGAAGATAGAACAACAAGAAAAAAAAAGAAAAAAAATTCTATTCATTTAATGTATCTCCAGTATGACCTAATCTTGGACACTGCGCAAGGTAACACTCAACATCTTCCATAATGACACATTACAGTGACCGGAAGAGGACAAAAATGTAAAAATCAAGAAACGGCAGTTCATATGCTGAGTCATGAAGGAAATATCTATCTATCTATCTATCTATCTATATATACAGCTATGTATTCATCTATTCTATCTCCAAAAAGAAATGCATACTTTTTAGTATCTTCACTGTGGATGCCAAAGCACTGGTAGGATGTAACCAATGCGTGGAAAATGTTTACGTCAGTGCTTCACGTGCACTCACGCATTTAACGCCAGTCAGATTGCACGTGCACAAACTGGCCACTTGGACAATTTTCCAATTTTTTGTCGTGCTTTGCGCCCGAGTGAAGCAAATTCTTGCACGTGTTGGTGAATGAATGCTGAAAGGAAGGCAAACAAACCATACACACAGTGAGTCATTCTGAAGAAAACCAGTCCGTCAATACAAAGTGCAAAGATGCCGCGACTCACTCAGCAAGAACGTGAGAATGCACTGGGGCGTTTGCAAGCTGGGCAAAGTCAGCCTGAAGTCGCCCGACACTTCAACGTGAACCAGAGTACCCTAAGCAGGCTTCTGAGTTGTCATCGCATCAGCGGCTCCACGGCAGACCGACCACGCTCTGGAAGACTTTTAGCAACAACTCCAGCTCAAGACCGGTACATCCGGGTCAGCCACCTGCGAAATATGTTTCAGTCAGCCTCAGCATCCGCCCAGCAATTACCCGGAGGTCAAAGAATCTCTGTCCAGACTGCTCGGAATCGCATGCATGTTGCAGAGCTATGGGCTTCCAGACCTGTCAGAGGACCTCTCCTCACACAGCGTTAACATGGGAACAGGCTGCAGTGGACAACTCAGCATCGTCCCTGGACCCTCAGGAACCACTGGAACAGGGTCTGGTGTTCAGACGAGTCTTTCTTCCTGCTCCAGCGCCACGACAGGTGGAGGAGGGTGTACCGCAGACATGGCACGCGCTTTGCCCAGAACTGCGTGGACTAGGCACCTGCTCATGGTGGCGGAGGCGTCATGGTACAGTGGGCCATCCACTATGTTGGCAGGAGTCCCCTGGTGCTAGTCCAAGGCACGCTGAACGTCCAGCGGTGTGTGGCTGAAATTCACTAGCTTCATGTCCTGCCTCTTATGGCCAGGGCCCGCACGCTGTTCCAACAGAACAACGCCAGGCCTCATTCTGCGTGAATAACAATGCAAACCCTCGCTAACAACATCAACTTTCTTCCTTGGCCCTCTATGTCGCCAGATCTCAACCCCATTGAGCACATATGGGATGAGCGTGACGCGAGTGCACGCTCCTGACGTCAACGAGTTGTTCACCGCCCTTCAGGAGAAGTGGGACACCATGCCAGCAGAGGTGATCCGCAATGCGATCCGCTCCATGCCAGCCATGTGCTGGGCTGTTGTTGCTGCCGGTGGTGGACATACCCCTTACTGAGTCCTCGCTGCCTGGAACGGTGTGTATCGGCAATGTGAACTGTACAGACACTGGAAATGAAACTGGAACTGATGACCTTTGAAACAAACAAGATCCTGTTGTGAAATAATTTCAATCGCGTTTTTGCTAAATTAATAAAAGCTGAAATAAATTTTCTTCAACATAAGTATACGCTTCTTTTTTGAACAGTTTATAAACAACATACAGTGAAAAGCAAAGAGGCAAGTTCTTTCTTCCCAACGTTTCGGCATTGGGCCTTTCTTACGGAATTCTTTATTTTGGTACTGTTAACACATCCAAACAAATCTTAACTGTGCCTTTCTCTGATCATCACTCGGTGAATCAAAGCTGGCTGGCACAGGCACCCCAAAGAGAATATATCAACACTCACATTATTCTTTATCTAAAGAATAAAGAGAATACATCAACACTCGCATTATTCTTTATCTAAAGAATAAAGAGAATATATCAACACTCGCATTGTTCTTTATCTAAAGGATAAAGAGAATATATCAACACTCACATTCTTCTTTATCTAAAGAACATTTATCTTCCTTTTTTTTCTCACGTTTCATCTTCTTCATTTGGCTTACCTGGTGGTTCGTCATATCATCACGTAAGACACTTCCTCTGTCTTTGAAAAAAGAGCAAACAAACAAAATAAACAACCCTTTGAGGCATGTGTTCCTGCGGAGCGTCTCTGTCTCTACAGTGCTGTCGAATGGTCTTCTCTCTCTCTCTCTCTCTCTCTCTCTCTCTCTCTCTCTCTCTCTCTCTTTCTTCTTCTTCTTCTTCCTCTTCGTCTTCTTCTTCATTTTCAACTGCACATCCTGCAGGTAACACATCTCCCTGAGCTCTATATTCATCGCACAGTATGCATCCATTCTTAAACAGGCACAAGATTCTAAAATCTTTCCTTAGTTCGATAGCCTGCACAAGTGAACCAAGGTATCCATCGACACACTCCCCCAACAAATAAACATACCAAACCACCAAGAACTTGGGCACAATTCCTGACACACGTACGCGTAAAGCCATTTCGATTGCCATACCACCTGCTATTTAGAATACATAAATCCAGCGCAGTGCACATACTTAACAACAATTTGCCATAAAAGTATTCAATGATTTGTCTTCAGAGCACCTGTGAACACTGTGTGGGTGATTGGACAGCTGGATGTCCCAAACCTCACTATTGCAGTTTCCCTGACAATGATGGGAGAGATTTGAAATGCTGATGATCAGATCCCCACACAATAAGACACACAAATTACCATGAGCCAAGAAACACTCAGTAACATATTTTTCCAGTCACGTAATACCTTTTACACCATCGAAATAGGCAAAATATGGAGACCCCTCGGAGGGAACATAGAAATTTCATACAGGACAATTCTAACAGTCAAACAATGGCTTGCTAAGGATAAACGCGCCAAAAATAGGACTCAACATTAACCCGTTTAACATATGACAAATTCATTTCAATCAAATATTAGCATCCAGTTTAACATATAACATAAATTCATTTCAATCAAATATTAACATTAACCCGTTTAACATATGACATAAACTCATTTCAATCAAATGCATTAGAACCCCTTGTCATCTCTCCTGAATAGTGAATTCTACAGCAGAAACACACGAACCTGGACATCCGAAAAGATGGTTACAGAAAATTCATCTCCAAAAGTTTCAAGAAGACATACAGAATCGAAAAAACGGGAAAAAAAATCCATACCATTTGATTTATAAAGAATCCCATCAACATTCCAGTGTCAGAAAGAAAACAATCAATTTTCCGCACAAACATAATAACATACATTATTATCAAAAATGTGATCATTCGCTGTGTTTACAGTTTCCGCAGTAAGTGGATCGTGCCCTCTATTACGTTTCCTCTTTTTCACTTAAATGCAGTTCACTTCGTGAGCTAACTTTTCATCCCCTACATAGTTCACGCAAACGTCCCCGAAGTCAGGTGCAGTAGCATAGTCAGTTGCACCGGGTGGTGGGGATGACTCCGGTGTACCGTTAACATGAGTGGCGACAAGAAAGCACCCAGGAGTATAAAGGGACAGGCCGACACTCTATTTCACCTCTGTCAGACGTCTTCACCATCCACTGTATACGTTTTCATTGTAGCTCTCTGGGCCACCTCTGCCTGGCTCATTTGAGATGTGGAGACACTCTCCTCACATGTCGGGAGAATTCTTCCCCTATAAACACGTTGGACCCTGAATTTTGCGTTTATTTTGCAGATTATTTTCTGTTTTTGTTTGTAGAATACACAACGGCCAATGATGGGAGAGTCAGGTCGGTGTTTAGCTGACGTGCTCAATCAAGCCCGGTGCTGTCAATCAGATGCACTTTTTTTTTGGTAAACAGGTCACGATGTAAAGCCTCATAGTCTGCACTCGTTTCATTGTCACTCGTGTGTAAACTTTACAAAGAAAGTTATTCCTCTTGATGAGACCCTCAAAGTAATCAATTCTGGCATCACACTCAGACGGCATTGAACACAAATCACTGTTTGTTTTCTTCAAACCTTGGTTCTGGTTATGTGGCTCAACAAGTTAATCCTTCAAGGTCCGCATTTCAGTCTGAGCAGATGTGTAGTACTCACGCAAATCACGGACCTCTTTCCTGAGCTCTTCCAGTTTGGCATTCAATTGTTCACTGTGAGAATGAATGCTAGCCACGGTATCCCTGAATGTTGGCTCCAATGACGATGACGTCGAAGAGCGAGGGTCATCGGCTATTCCAAACTAACTCTGTGAGAACCCCCTTGTTACGGACGGTGTGTGGAGCGTGTTTTGCTGTCTGACTCTCACCTGAAGAAGTTTGGATGCGTGTACGTCTTTTTCTATACATACACCCACACCACACGAACATAGATAGACAGGCAAAAAGTTAAGTTCTATTTTTTTTTTTTTTGCTACCTGAACCATCAAAACACAACAAATATAAGCCACACATTTAGTACATGTAGGTACATAAACTAGTTCACGCCACGCCCAAAGGGCGCGCAACAACACTAGATACTATTGTGTCATATCAAACATGCATTTTTCATTTTTCACAGGCTACGCTGGCACCCACAGCAGTGTCACCACAAACAGTTCCTGCACTTCGCCGCGTCTGGCCCATGTCACACAGTCTTCACACAGATCAGAAGTCACTCACGGAAGCAGTTCGTGGAGTCCTTCAGGGACTCCCACACGGCGGCTGGGCCCTGGCTGCACCCCACACCCGGTTGGCAGTGCACACACGATGTCTACTGACCACTCGGTCAGCCTCTCTACATCCCTCTGGATGGAGATAGCGGCTGAGTACGGGCTGCACCCCACACCCGGTTGGCAGTGCACACACGATGTCTACTGACCACTCGGTCAGCCTCTCCACATCCCTCTGGATGGAGATAGCGGCTGAGTACGGGCTGCACCCCACACCCGGATGGCAGTCAGTTCCAGGTCGGACACTTGGGCTTCACCGACATCTGGGGAACTGATAGTTACCTTGAATATTTAGTCTACTTCCTATAGGTTTATCGTTTTTGTTTGTCACTGGCAGTCACTCTTCACATAACAGTTTACTGGGTTTTGGGGGAAAATACCCGTAGTAAAAGCTACTAAGTTTCAATATAGTGGACGCATTACAATACAAAATTTTCTTTGATTAACACCATGATTGTTTACATTGAAGGAAAGGATTTTCACATGGAACCTTTTTTCAAAGTACCTAGAATACAATTATTACATATAAAGGGACGATTCCCTTTTGTCCCATTTTATCAAGAAAAGAATGTTTTTATACTTTCACATCATCAACAGACATGTCCAATTACGTTTCAAGGAACGATTTCCGTTCGTCCCTTTTTTATCAAGAAGAGAATGTTCATCATTATCACTAAACGTATCCACAACAGGAATCAGAATACATTTTCCAATAATTTATGCACATTAATTTTCTCAGTGCTCATTTCCAGAGCTCATCAACACTCGCATCACTATAATACTTTAGGGAAAAGATAAACAACACTTTTTGTTTTTCAATAATACATTGATTTAACTAGATTACTTTTCCCCGAACACATATACCTTCTTTCGTCTACTCACTCCATTCTTCTCATCCACCTCTCGACTCACACACTCACTAACTACAACTTCCTACTGTCACCCTGTGTCTCGTCAAATCATAAGATATATCAAGGGAACAATTAAATATTTTACGCCTTTAGTAAGAGCTGTAAAAATCACAATCATCTGTAGGAAAAAAAAAACAACTTCATCAGTACAAACCCTAACTTCCATTTAAGTATTGGAACATACCTGACCGCCACAAGAATTTGCCTTCAGTCTCTATTCGGCTCTCTGGAGATGTTTCTGTGCCGGAAACTCTGCAGAGACCGAAGGGAAATCATCGCTCACCCGATGAACACAAAACGCTGGTGAGTAGCTGTCAGGTAAACGGGTCAACCGGTTTTTCAGGTTTACCTGTTCCGGTTCAACGTGTCCCCAACATTTGGGGCCGGATGAAATCTGGTCCGTCACAGCTCTACACTGCTGAATCATGCCTGCCTCGTGGTATCCTGCTTGGAGAAGGATTGGCTCCAGGTCTGATCTCGATATTTCCACATTGAGGTTAACAAATTTAAAAAAACAACTTCCGAAAACAGGTTGGGGAGCAACAATCCAAACATAGCACCGTCCCCATTGTAGGAAAGAGACAACATGGCGATGCGTGTGGCCAGTTTTCTTTTCCCTCTTTTCAGCATGAAGCCAATAAAAATCGCCAAGAAATGGTCACATACAGACCGAAACTGGGTTCATCCACACGGCCATGGAACTTACAGAGTCTGCCTGTCACATATGGAGAAGTAGAAATGACTAGGTGTGCCACAATTCATACTCATTAAGCAGAGCCTGTACACTGCGTCTTTTCATGATTACGGCAGCTCACTTCACTTCACTTCACTTCACGAGAGAGAGAGAGAGAGAGAGAGAGAGCATCTCCATGTGTTTAGAACATTTCCAGATTTTCTGCTGCTATGGGGCATCATAAGTTTGCCTGGTACGGGTACATAGTCGCCATAGTTCACTGTCCAAGGCCATTGCTGCAGGCTGAACTTGACGCCGTGAATGTAAATGAATGTTCCGTGAATGTAAATGAATGTTCCGTGAATGTAAACGAATGTTCCGTGAATGTAAATGTCACAGTGTCAGACCAAACTGACATGATGGACGAAACTGACAAACGCTCATCGAGTCTTGCTGAAGACAGACAGATGAGAACGCCCTTCATGGGCTAAGTGTTTGTCATGGCATTTCTGCAGTTTCCAGACCCTGGTGCAAGGGTGGTGACGATGAGAACGTGGCAGAGCCGTCGCTACTAATGACGTGTTAAATTTTTAAAAAATCTGTTCGAATGTAGCTCAGCATATCTTGCCATAACAATTTGGTGTAAGCAAAAGAAAACAATAAATAAAATACAAACTTACATGTATGGAAGATGGGGCGGTGAGGATCTGACTCCCATATACAAAGGAAACCGTCTTCCTCTCGTCCATACAGTGTCCATAACAGTCTCCATCCCCGCCTTGAGTTGAAACTGACAAGCTGAGCTCCTACAGCCTGACACTTTTTCACTGCATCCATGTATTTCATACGCTGGTTTGGTCTTTCCAGTATATAGCACCTGTCAAATATCGTTAAATAAAATACAATTTCACGCATCAGAACAATTACACATGTTCAACCACTGAAGAAATAGGCCCCCAAATGAGTGAAGGAATGAGAAAACGACATGAGGATTCTGGTAACTGTCCCTTGGTGTGTGCTATCATGAAGTGGACGCTCTCTGCACGGCACAAATTGTGTGATTGAAGTAACATCCGCTGCACTGTTGAGTGATTTCTTGATTAATTGATTCGTTCTTTTTTAATTGTCCTGACACCATCAGCACTTGGCTATTTACTGAGTCATTCATTGCGGATTAACGGATTGATTTATGCACAATGTGGTGTCTTTCTCTATAATAAAGTGTGGTCTTTTTCGAGCAAAAGGCATCCCGAACAGTCTCAATACCACTGTCGGCAGTAGGTTTGGCCACCAATCAGGACAAGGATCCATACTTACCGTTCAAGGATCCATACTCACCGTTCAAAGATCCATACTTACCGTTCCAGGATCCATACTCACCGTTCAAGGATCCATACTCACCGTTCACGATGTAACAGATCTCTGGTGTCTTTACCCATCTTCCACTGGGCAAGGACGGAATTTCTAGTGAAACAAATGCAAGTTCGCCAAACAACAGGGTCATACAAATTCATTTCTCGTAGTTCCACAGAGAACTACGAGATCTGCGTTATGCGCACGCGCAGTAAGGCCATATCCGTACGTCCGGTTTGCGCCATAATCTGTGAAAAATTCGGTCTCTCGCCGAAATAAATTTTTATCGTCGCCATCCTACGAGTCTTCTTTTGTATCTACATAAATCAAAACATCTCGATTCTGATATCAGCCTGTGATATCGTTTTGTGACAATTTTTTCGGCATAAACAGGTTATTGGTTTTTTAATGCCAAAAGCTGAACCGGTCGAAAACATGGCGGACTCTGCCGATGAAGAAAGCTTGCTGGGCGAAGCGCGCGATAGGCAGCACAGCAGTTCCACCCCCAAAACAAAAACTCGACACGTGTTTGTTTCTATCCCAGTTGCTGACTGGGAGCAAATGAAGGCACACAACATGAGAATTTTGCAAGAGCTCTCGAAACGTGAAATGGTAGAGAGAGAAGGGGATGAAGAAGAAGAGCTCGATTAATGATGAGGAAGAAGGTGAATTGGCATCGGCCGCACCACGCAATACGCTGCCTACAAAAAAGAGAAAACACTCTGACGTTGAAGGGGACCAAGACAATGATCTGGACACACAAATGGCCAAAATAATGGCAAGGGCCCAAAAGAAGAAGAACGAAAATCTTTCACAAAGTCAGAGCTGTGCTGCATCAGACCTAAAACTGCTTCTTCAACAGTATGCTGTTGAGGAGGAGACTGGCCCAGACATTGAACAAGATTTATCCCAGCTTTTTGAGACAATGGCCTTAGGACAAATTAATGTCTGATGAAACAATGAACTCAAAAGATCGAGACCCACAGACGGCCAAAGAATTGTAATCTCAGAGTCCCCAGAGTCAATCCAAAGATCTGGAATATAATGGATCACTCAGCCAAGACTGATGATATTCGCGTGCAGAAAAGGCAAAAGCTGCATCACAGCTGCGTGTGCTCTGACATCTGTTGCACAGACATGCGTGTCTGGGAAGCGCTTGACCCAAGTTCATTATTGTCCAAGATCACTGATGCTGCAGGGCTAATTCTGAAGGCATCTCATGACTTGTCAATGGACAGTAGAGTCAAAATCCTCAATAGTCCACAAGTAGATAAAAAGTATCGAAGACTGGCGTCCTCTGATGTGCTCATCACCAAGCAGCTGTTCGGCGATGACTTGAAAGCTGCCTGTGCCACGATTGATTCGAGCTAAAAATTTGGCACATCATTCACACAGTCATCAAGAGGTAAGAAGTTCTTTCCCAAAAGAGGGTAAAAAAAACTGGGCGTACAGCCCACGGACACAGTGAAACCCCAGAGGAAGGCAAGGATGGGCCCGTGGCAGGGCCCGGGGACGTTTCCCGAGCCACAGAGGAAGAGGAAAGTACCCAAGGACAGGCCAGATCGATCTTGCCTAGAGGAACACAGCCATCCTGTGCCAACAGAGATGAGCAATCAGAAGAGTCCAAAAGTATTCCAAGCAGGGAGAATACAACCATTTTTACCAGCATGGATGCAGCTGACTTAAGATAATTTCATTTTTGAAATGGTGTCAGGAGCTAAGATTCCAATTACGACACGTCCAGACAGATCATTAAGAAAGAACAAGAAGAAGTAGCCTCCTCAGAAGTGAAAAAATGTTAAGAGATGAATGTGATTGAAAAATCAACTCATGACAAAGGGGAGGTAATTTCACCAATATTTCTAGTCCCCAAAGCAGACTGGTCATTTTGATTGATCCTAAATTTGAAGAAATTTAAAAACAATGTTGAGTATAAGCATTTCAAATCGAAAATTTGAAGTCAACTACACAGATGATGAAAAAGAATTGTTTCATGGCATCTGTGGATCTTAAGCATGCATATTATTCTGTACCTATCAAACATGGGTACAGAAAGCTTTTGAAATTCATGTGGGAAGGACAACTATATCAATATACTTGTTTTGTTAATGGCTTGAGCAACTGCCCAAGATACTTCACCAAGCTATTAAAACCAGTTTATGCCACACTTCGTAGCCAAGGTCACCTTTCTGCCTCTTTTATTGATGACTGTTACTTGCAGGCACAGAATCCAAAGGAGTGTGAGCAAAATGTGAAAGACACAGTAAGGCTTTTTCAGTCTCTTGGATTTGTCATTCATGAGGACAAATCTGTACTCATCCCTTGCCAAAAACTTAAGATTTGGGGATTTTGGCTTGACTCGCAAGTTATGACAGTGAAGCTGTCGGAGGATAAAGTTCAACGGATAAAGGCATCCTGTTTCAGTCTAAAGCAAAAGAAACGGTTCACAATTCGTGAATTGGCTCGAGTTATTGGCCAACTTGTTGCCTCCTTGCCAGCTGTTCTCTGGGGGCCTTTACATTGTCAACAATTGGAAAGAGTGAAAATTAAATCCCTGAAGCAGAAAGAAGGAGATTTTGAAGCTCTTACTGTTCTTTCTCATGAGAGTCCAAGTGTGAATTATCCTGGTGGATTGACAATGTTGCTCACTCTTACTATTCTTTGGAAACCACTGAACCAGAAGTGGAAATAAGGACAGATGCTTCTAATTCTGGTGGTTGGGGTGCTGTGTGTCTAAAACAGGAGACTGGGGGCAGATGGTCATGCCAAGAAAAAGATTTTCATATCAACATTCTAGAACTGCTTGCCATTGAGTATGCCTTGTAGAGTTTCAGGAAGGAAGTATTGCAGAAACATGTGAAGATACTCACCAATAACGTGTGTTCTTACTTACCTTCGTAATATGGGTGGATCTCGGCCAGAAGAATGCAATGACATTCCAAACAGAATCTGGACATGTTGCATTGATAAAGAAATCTGACTAACTGTTGCGCACATTCCAGGCAAACAACACAGAAGCTGATGAAAAATCAAGACACGTTTGTGATAATACTGAGTAGAAGCTCCATAAGACTGTGTTTACTCAGCTGATTCATAAAGTTGGGAGGCCAGACATTGATCTGTTTGCCTCACGTTTGAACTTTCATTTCAAGTCCTATGTGTCCTGTGGCCCTGATCCAGAATCTATTGTGGCGATGCCTTTCCTCTTGCATGGCAAAGTTGGGCGTGTTATGCTTTTCCTCCTTTCAGTCTGATTCAGAGTCCTGACTAAGCTGGAACGAGCCCAAGCAGACATGGTCCTGGTCGTCCCCAATTGGCCGACGGCAGTCTGGTACCCTCAGCTCCTACGTCTACTTACCAGGGAGCATCTTCTTCTGCCAAGAGATCGGCATGTACTTCAGCTGACACACAGCAACGCCGTCCATCCACTCCACAAAAACTTGCAACTGCTGGGAGTGCCCGTCTCAGGGAAGCGATTCAAGCAAAAGGAATTTTTGGAAAGTATCTTCGTCGAGACAATCCACTCAAAAGCAGTATGAAACATGCATCACATGGTGGAAACTGTTCTGTGGTAGTCAGGGTATTAATCCCTTTCAAGCATCTGTAATTTTGTATTACAATTCCTTACTAAATTGTTTGAAGAAGGTTTGGGCTATAGTGCTATAAATACGGCTCGTTCAGCACTCTCAGCTGTTGTTCAGCTTGATGGAGATAGGACAATTGGTGTTCATCCCTTAGTATCAAGGTTTGTGAAAGGTGTCTTCCAGCTCAGAACCCCCCTACCCAGACATGAAAGATCATGGGATGGAGCAATTTTATTTGAGTTTTTCCAAAACCAGAAAGATAATGTAGATTTGTCATTGAAAGAATTAACACATAAATTGTGTGCTTTACTGCTCATAGTAACATCCCAAAGAGTGCAGACCATTCATGCATTAAGATTAAGTTGTATATCTACACATGAGAAGGGATGTGTCATCCAAATAAGAGATAAACTTAAAAGTACTAGACCAGGTTTCCACCAACCACCTTTGCAGATTGCAAAATACCCACAAAATTAGAGGCTCTGTGTGGTGAACGGTCTGGAAAGAACATGTGAATTACGTGTTGATTGTGACAAACTACATAAAAAGATTAACAAATCAAGACCTACTTTAAGGACAAATGCTTTAATTGTACCCTTACACTGGGGCAACACTCAAAGCGTGTGCTTTATCAGTTACGACAGCACGGCTTCCAAGTCGTATACTAGGGCTTTCTCAGCACTTGTGATTTTTTAACTAGACGTCAGCCTTTCTGTGCATTTTTTAAAAGATATCTTGTCGTGCTCATTTGTGTAATTCATGAAAAGTCTCTTTGAGATACCTTATCTCTACATCGCTTCATGGATGCATCTTACTGCCAACAATTACATTTCAAGAGTTCCATGTTTATGTTTATATTTCCAGATTAAACAAGATGTATATTTGTTGGTAAACGCTTCCATCAGACAGACTGCATGGACTATGCCAATGATGTTCATTTTTCTTCCTCAAGAATTGGAACAGCTGGTGCTGCCATGCTTTCTTGGCAGTCCGCTTTAACCAAACTGTGGGCAAGTAGAACTAGCTGTGGAATACATAACTATCACAGCTATTTGCATAGCTTCTGTGATGGGCTCTCTCACTTTAAACATTGCTGCGGTAGATATGTTTTAGACGTATGGAATGAGAAGGAGAAGAGAACAACTGTTTTTCAAAGATTCTTCTTCTTCTTCTGCGTACGCTGGCTGATACTCTTGCGGACACTCCCTGTATAGACAGGCAGGTATTAATCCCATCTGCTCAACAAAGGGAGTGGAGTTTCGCGTGTATGACCGTTTTTTTTTTATCCCGCCATTAAGGCAGCCATACTCCATCTTCGGGGAAAGTGCATGCTATGTGTAACATGTCATCCATACCAACGGCCAAACTGGCCTTCTCTTCCATAAGTTGGTGATGGGATATTACGTGTGTGCAAGATGTTATGCGTGCATTCACACACGGAACCTCGGTTTATAGTCTCATTCAAAGGACTGTATGGGAAATGGAGTCAGGACCAATGTTAACTCCGAGGGAAAACCCCCCCTGTACCGAAACAGCCCGGCGGAGATTCGAACCCGCAACCCTGGGATTACGAGTCCCACGCTCTACCAACTGAGCTATTCCGGCCCCCTTTCGGAGATAATTATAGCAGCAATGTTCATCGCAGACTGGAGTTTGAGGAGTGCCAAAAGTGGAAGTATTGGTCCATCCACTTGTCGTGACACCAGTTTCTCAGCTTTCTTTCCATTAGAAAGCAAACAGCCTCGGCAGAAAACCTGTGCCTTTCGCTGTAAGGGTATGAGAAGAGCATCATCAGCTTGATCATATTTACTAAATTTTCTGAAATTCATGCAAGTAAGACAACATTGCAAGATTATGATGATCATTTTCGGTTCGTAGCTTGTGGTTTGGAAACAAAGGTTGTCTAACATTTAGTTCATGCTTTAAGGTACAGGGTCAAACTTTAATTAAGGACCACTTATACACAGTCTCACAAAACAGAAAGAAAAACTGACAAATGACAGAAACTTTATAAATGTTTAATTTCATTATCAGTGAACAACATTTTGTCACTTTCATCGAAAAAAATCATTCTTTCTGATCAGACAGGGGAGCCTGAATGAGACTACCCCCCAAAATGACATTCACAAAAAGAGTGTTTCTTTACAGTCTGATCAAAACCGAGTGTGCCCCCCTCGTGCTGCCACACAATCCACACAGCGCTGCCTCATGGTGTTGACTGTTCTTGTAATGAGTGCCTGGGGGAGGTTTGTCCACTCCTGCTGCAGGTAGTGCAGCAGCTCCTGTCGATTTGCCGGAACAGGGTGATTTTCTTGAACTCTCCTCCCAAGCTCGCCCCAGATGTTCTCAATAGGGTTCATGTCCGGGCTGTTTGCCGGCCATGGCATCCTGGTGATGCCAGCTTGCACCACAAAAGTGTTCACGGCTCGACAACGATGTGGGGTGGCATTATCGTCCATGAACACAGCCTGAGCCCCAATCTGCTGGAGTGCTGGGACAACCAAAGGCCGTAAAATCTCCTGCAGGTAGCGTTGGCCGTTCAGGTTGCCATCCACATGGTACAGGGGAGTCTTGTGGTGACTGCTGATGCCCCCCCATACCATGACGGAGCCACCACCAAAAGCGACGACCTCATGGATGACGTCATCTGCCAGCTGCTCCCTAGGACGCCGCCACACCCGAATGCGTCCATCTCGTGGCTTCAACTGGAACTTGGACTCATCGGTGAAAAGCACCATCCGCCACTGAGCCCGAGTCCATGTTCGATGAGCTGTGCACCAGGCCAGGCGACGTGCCCGGTGGGCCGCAGTCAGTTTTGGTTTCCGGACTGGGCGCCTTGCTCGAAGGTTGGCAGCATTGAGGCGCCGCCGTATGGTCATCTCACACACTGCTGTGTTAGTGGCAGCTTGGAGCCGACGCCTGATGGTGTTGGAGGTGGTGGTCCTGGTCCGAAGAGCATGTCTGCGGATGAACCTGTCATCTCTTGCAGTGGTCTTCTTTGGCTGGCCTGGACGGGGTCTCTCTTTGACAGTTCCAGTGGCTTGAAAACGTTCTCTCAGCCGAATGATGACGGAGTGGGACACTTGTAGTCTTCTGGCCACTTCTCGAACGCCAACTCGATCCTGCAGCCATGCAATCGCCCGGGTCCGGTCAAAATCAGACAGCTTGCGTCTCGGAGGCATTTTTGTGTTATGAAGAATTATGCACGTTGGGCTGCTTTTAGGGGCATTCCAGTCAGTAAAATGCTCTGCAATTCATTGGTTTTTGCACGTGCATTTGGAATTCCAGTGCAAAACCGTTTGAAGCAGTGTTCACTCTTGCTTAAAAAACAAGCAATTTTGACAACAATCTGCAACTTTCAACCCCCCCCCCCCCCCCCCTCTGCATGCCGCACGTGACAATAAGACAGCTTTCGCAAGCTTTGCGGAATACTCTGTTAACCCCTTAAACCTTTCCCAGTCGAATTGGCCAATTTAAAAAGAAAGGGCCTTTTTTCGGGGTGGTCCTTAATTAAAGTTCGACCCTGTAGATCTGTTTCAGTGGTGTGTGTACCGTTCTTGTGTCAAAATAGAAACATACAGAATCCAAAATGGAAAAAGAGAGAAGTTAATAACCCTCCCCCCTCCCCTTCCAAACATCTTTCTAAGATGACCCACCTAATGAATATGAATCGTACACAAATCAATGCTCCACAGATGTCTGTTAGTAAGCGATGCAGTTGTTCATACGGATAATGCAAGTAGATGACTTTTAGTTTGTGAAAGGGCACGTGACCAGCAATTTTTACATTAGTGTGTAACAACGGATTTCTTTTCGTCAATAAAATCTACATCTTGAGACGCGCTTGATGCATTAACGTTTCTTCCAGAAGACCATGTTGATGAAGGGGGGGGGGGGTATTTTTGCTAAAGTGAGAGAGACAGAGAGACAGAGAGACAAAGACAGAAACACAGAGAGACAGATAAAGACAGAAAGACAGAGAGGCAGACAGAGAGAGAGGGAGAGAGAGAGAGAGAGAGACAGACAGACAGACAGACAGACACAGACACACAGAGACACAGAGAGACAGATAGAGACAGAGAGACTGAGATGCAGAGACACAGACAGAGAGAGACAGAGAGACAAAGACAGAGAGACACAGAGAGACAGATGAAGACAGATAGACTGAGGGGCACACACACACACACACACACACACACACACACACACACACACACACACACACACACACCACAGAGCCAGAGACAGAGACACAGAGACACACGGAGAGACAGATAGAGACAGAGAGATTCAATGGCAGAGACACAGAGAGAGGAAGAGAGAGAGAGAGAGAGAGAGAGGGGGGGGGGAGATATGGGAAAAGTTTAGTCATTTAGGCCATGGCTCTTCATGAAGGGGTGAGTTGACAAAAATGATGTGGGCGAAAGTGAGAACAGTCATAACATGATGTAATATGAATACACATTTACATAAAACAAACCAAAAAAGTAAAAAAAGAAAAAAAAAAAGAAAAATTGAAAGAAAAAATAACTATGAAATAATTACTGCACTTGGAGAATACTAATATCATTGAACTATTGAAATGGAAGAAAAAGGGAACAATGATAAGGTCAGCAGTTTATCTAAACCTTGAGAGTGAGAAAAAGGGAGAGAGAGAGAGAGAGAGAGAGAGAGAGAGAGAGAGAGAGAGAGAGAGAGAGAGAGAGAGAGAGAGAGAGGTTGGTTGATTGATTGATTGATCGATTGATCTTTAATACACAAGGATGAAGATTTTAGGCCAAAGCCTAGTCTTACAATCTGTCCTTGTCATGCATACATTATTTCAACACATATCATTCATACTGACAATTCAACATAGCAACATGGTAATCTAATTCTACAATGATAAGCAAGTTATTCATAAAAGTATTAATGTGATGGGGGATGGTAAAACAGAAGGAAACTTACAAACAAACAAACAAAACTACAGAGAGAGAGGTCAGAGGAGGGTGGGGAAGAGAGAATGGTAGGTAGGGGGGAGGAGAAAAGGGATGGTAGACAGAGTGGGAGTGGGGATGAGCGATTTTAACGGAGCAGGTTTTATGTTTAGACGATTTTTTCAAAGTATGGTCCACAGAAGACTTTGCGAATGGGCGCTAATCCTTGTCATCGTATAATTAAATTACTGAGACATAAAATGTTTATGCAAATGTTCCTTGAAAAGTTTTAAAGTATTAATGTTTTGTAGATTTGGTGGAAGTGAGTTCCAGACATATGGTCCAGAGTAAGCTAGGCTTGTTTTGTATAGATCAATGCGTGGGTAGGGAAGAAGGAATTTCGTCGAGCAAGAAAAGCTGTTCGATCTTGTAAAAAGGGCATTGATATAACATGGCATAGTATCTGTCAAGGTTGTAAACATAAATGATGCCTTGTTGAATTCCAATTGCCTATTCAGAGGAAGTATGTTCAGCGCTTTTAGTTTTTCGTCTGTTGTTAGAGATACAGCTGGATGGAGTAGCTTTGCTGCACGTCTATGGAGAGAATTCAGCCTTTTTTTTGTGGACGTCACTACTTCCGTCCCACACTGTTGAAGCATAATTGATACGTGACATTATCAATTACGCTTCAACAGTGTGGGACGGAAAGAGAGAGAGGTCTAAAGTTACAGAGCGATAGTGTCAATTTATTATATACCTTTATATTATATTCTATTTACATTTTCGCCTACCGTCCATTGACGAGAAATCCGTCACCCACATGGCATGTAGAATGAATACACGACTCTTCATCCTCTCCTCCCTCACACTCTCGAACCAAATTGCACTTCAAGTGGGGTTTGAACCTGGACCACTCTGGTACTGAGCAGTTCCATCGTCCACTGGGCGTCTTTCTGGGCTGGGCGTCTTTCTGTTTTGCACTGTCATGATTATGAGGAAAAGCGCACATGGGCGCGCGCGCGCACGCACACACACACACACACACACACACACACACACACACACACACACACACACACACTCACACACACACACAACGCACGCACGCACGCACGCACGCACGGACACACGCACGCACGCGCGCACACACAAACACACACGCACACACACACACACACACACACACACACACACACACACACACACACACACACACTCACGCACGCACGTACGCACGCACGCACACACACTCCTCTCTCTCTCTCTCTCTCTCTCTCTCTCTCTCTCTCTCTCTTCCACTTCAGGCCACGAAGCCAGTCCATCAACTACCAACATCAACAGATATCAGCAAACAGCTTCCCCATCCGAACCCTCGCAATCTCTATGTAGTCAACAGATTAGAAAATAACCAAACGAAAAGTGCGGAAACCCAACCGAACTACCATGTCCCATTTTGTATTCCCCAGACCCCCACAGCTGTCGCGAAGTCAACAGTGACAAATTAATCCACCTCCCTTTATACAAGACACACTTGCAAAAGCTTTATGACCCTAAAAGAAAATTTAACCCATCTGAAAAACATCAACAGACACCTCCCCCCTCCCCCACCCCCCTCCCCGAAAAAAAAAAAGCAGAAACCGTAACATTTGAGAAAAAATCAGACAAATCAAAGATAACTGAAAACACAACGCATGAAAAGAAATCAGACAAATGGAAGGCAGAAGAAACTGCAACAAATGAGAAGAAGTCCAAAGGCATGAAAACAACAGAACACATAGCATATGGAAAGAAATCACACACTCAGAAGACAGTATGGGACACAAAACACGGGAAGAAATCCGAACACCCGAAGGTACAATAGACGTAGCACATGAGAAGATGTCAGGCATCTCGAATATTGCAGAAGACAAAACATGAGGAAAAAAAGACCGCGTAAAAACAGCAGAAAACACATTACATTATAAGACAGCAGACAACTTGAAGACAGCAGGAAAGATAACTCATGCAAAGCAGCCAGGCAACTCAAAAGCAGCGCGAAACACAGTATAAGGAAAAGAATCAGATCACCACAGGACAGAATGAAAGCAGAGCAATCGTTAAGAGGTACAGATGCGCTGCTCTTTGGTGAAATACTTTCAAACATCTCTGCACATTGAACTAAGACAGCTCATTTGGTAGGAGATTATTTATGATTTACCAACACCCTGAGCCTTCCTTATTTATTCATTTGTCGTTTATATTCACCTTAACATTGTGCCCTCCCTGTTCAGCAGATGGTGGTGTACCATATGGACGAGTGCTTCCTTGGTGGCACAGACGTAAGACTAGTTGTATCTCCACCGATATCATCTTTTCACTCCAGGCTAAACGTGCAAAGGGGAGAGGTATAGTGGTGTGGGTAATGGGGACAGGAGAGGCAGGACGGGGTGGGGGGGGGGGATGAAGCATTGAGTTCAGCACACATTCATAACTGGTTTTCAAGCGTTTGTTCCTATCATATGGTAACTCTCATGCTTTGCTGCGGTTGCAACATTCCATTGTAACACACACCTTATGGTAAGTGAAAATCACCCTGTAGCCTCCTCCAGGTGTATGATCCAATATAGTCCCTGCCAAATTGATGTGCAGCCGGAGTTGATTCTCTGACACAAAGGGGTCTGGCACCATAGTAATACAAACTGTGTACACCTCAGTCAATTTTCCACACATAGAATGATTTCGTCTAGCGTCTACAACTTGCATCTGATGCCCAATGGTATTTTCTTTCCTGCCCAATTGTTTTGACACGGAAAATGTCTCCACAGATCTATTGATAGTCACATAGCTGATGGACAAGTCCGTTGCAGTCACTGGTATAGGATTAGAGCAGTTGCCACTCGATCCCTCTTCATTTGAATGTCCTGGGTGTTTGGAATCACAGGTCTGTCGTTGGTTCTCTTCGATCAGACGGACCCAGGTATTATATCCTAAGCAGACGTTTTTCCATGTGAGCGGCAGGTCCATATGAGGAACACTTAGCATTATAGCAGAACACGCTGGAACGAGGAAGACCACCCAGTTACCATAACCCATCATCAGTCCATCCTCCGATTCTGGATTGTAACCCACCTGCTGTAGATACCCTGTTGCACAGGTTGATGAGAAAAATCGTTTGCGATGATGACCAACAGTAATTTCACCCATGCAAACATCACAGAGTCTCTCTCTCTCTCTCTCTCTCTCTCTCTCTCTCTCTCTCTCTCTCTCTCTCTCTCTCTCTCTCTCTCTCTCTCTGTGCGTATTTGTACACACGACGAAACTCTGTGTTCGCGAAAGTTGTATTCATCATCTATTGGACATGTATCGTATAACGTCATTCTGTGTTTATCCCCCTTCTAAGGGGTTATGGCCTTTATGAATAAAATCTTGCCTGTCTTGTCTGTCTGTCTCTCTGATGAACTGATCTCACGGCCTGACAGGACACATGACTAGGGAGGCTAAAATGTGTTAGATTTTATGTTGTCTAATGTCTTAGTGTACTCAGGCTCCAAACGATCCGGTTTGTTCAAAACAGAGAGTGACATGCGTGTTAGTCCTACCTCTCCGGGTCGGATTTGCTTGGCTGGTTTATTTTCCACATGCAGAAGCTAATGGTAGGTTGTCTGATTACTAGAAACACAGAAAAAGCTCTGACCTGACTGTTTAGGTAGAAGACTGGGCCCTATGATGATCTGCTGAACTCAGTGAAAAAATGAAAAGGTGATGAGCCATGTCACATGCTTCGAGAACAGGAAATGTTGAGGAAGGAAAATTCAGGGGAAGACAAACAAGGCTGTTCTCAGCAATCTGACTACGCGCGTTTTCACGAAGCTCCTAACATTGAAAGGAAAGACTACTGTTCAGACTAAAAGAGAAATACACGTTTCACAGCTCAGCATGAACTTGTGAACACATCCATTGTTGACAAGTCTTTTCTGGGGGTTTTCCTCCCCTTGACGGAAATATTGGTCTTTGAGTGAACTGATGTAAAGTGGTCAGTGTGCCCACAGTGCGATCATGTGTTAGTCTACAAACGTTTGCGACAGACTCATAAAACATAAACGAGTGGTGATAACTGCCCATGCCCACACATCATACACACACGTGTACATCCACACACACACACACACACACACACACACACACACACACACACGCACGCACGCACACACAAAATGGTAGGTAGGCACTCAAGGTCTCACCAGCGCGTTGGGCTAATGCGTAGGTCAGACATCCGCTGAGTCGTAGCCACGAGACCCTGTTCTTCAATTGTCTCATCTTTGTTGTTAATTCATTTATCCATCAGCTTGTAATCATGCGTAGTGTGGTCTCAAAACTTAGCGGATGTGGTGTAGCATATATGGACTAGTCCGCACGCAGTGACGCCTCCTTGATGAAACTGAAACTGATAACTGCTTGTTTCCTCTGTGAGGAATACACACGGGTGACACAGTGCTTATTGTAATGTTTGGTATGCTGAACGACTATCTGTGCTAATCGTGCCCAGTAAGTCAGTCCTATGTTATGCTTTTTCTTCTCGGTGTCACTATCTGTTCTGTTTATAAATAGGTGATGATCAGACAGATAGCAAAAGGTTTGTGGAACTACAAAACGTTTGCTTCGTCAGTTTTATATGAACATACATTCTGATTGCATACGGTCATGCAGTCAAGCATGCTAAAGAGAATAGGTCTATAACTCAAAGCGTAAAACATGGAATAACAAACGCCTGATTTTGTGGCAAACATAGGCCGTCACTTTGGCGCTTTCAAATGGGAGAAAACACCTGAACCGCCTACAAGAACTGCTACTTTAATTCACTTCCTGGAGTCGTTGAAAGAAACGAATACATCTGCAAACTCGAGTAACAGCCAAACCCTTCACAATATTTGTACAAATCTTTAAACGATTTCCTATCATCTGCTGAAAGATATTCAATATCCGGTCTGAAGCTGTTGTCTCCAGGTCTGCTG
>CM065716.1:13236841-13269341 GCA_033310375.1 Conus canariensis
CATGTCTTCCACTGAAAGCCAGTTTCGGCCGAACAGCCATCTATAATAAATAGTGTCTGCGTTCCCCCAAACAGTCTGTACTACCAGTCGGTTGACTGTCAGCTTTTTTGCAAGACCAAGACAACACGCAGTAAGTCAGCAGGCCGAGCGTCCTGTTTACAAACTGTGTGTCTCCCTATGTTCTGGCCTAAAAATAAATAAAACACGTCTCGCGCGCCTACTGCGTTTCTTCTCTCGCCGGGCTTGCGGCGCGGGCGTGCGCTAACACGTTCTTTGCTATAGCGTGAGCTGCCTCTTTCTCTGTTCTTCATCGCGCTTAACTAGTAGTTGCAGGCCAGCCCGACACTGCACAGCGCCCACGCACATCCTGTTCAGTCACAAAGCAAGTGGCTGACATATCAAATGAGAAGTGGTCCTACCAGTTCCACTTTTCGCCCCAAGTCCTTAATTAAGTCACCCCAAGTCCTTAATTAAGTCACCCCAAGTCCTTAATTAAGTTCTTAATTAAGTCACCCCAAGTCCTTAATTAAGTTACTCCAAGTCCTTAATTAAGTCACCCCAAGTTCTTAATCAAGTTACCCCAAGTTCTTAATCTAGTTCTTAATCAAGTTACCTTAAGTTTTTAATCAAGTTACCTCAAGTTCTTAACTTAAGTCACCCTAAGTTCTTAACTTAAGTTATCCCAAAGTACAACAAAGTTCTTATTCAAGTCACTTATAATTATTTATTAAGTTCTTAACATATTATTGCATATCAAATGGATCAAAATGACATTTTGTTGTTAGCAGTTCTGGCATGCTTTTTTGTTCGGCTTCTGTATTTAGTGGCTGAGATTTTTTGGACTGCTTTGGTTTTTGCTGGCGTTGTTTATATATTTTATAACCGTAATAACCACCCCCAGCAGCAATGACGCCAAAAATGGCAACTGTTTTAAATTCAATATTCCATGACGACTTTGGTGTTGTAGGTCTTGAATCAACTTGTGTATTTACAGCTGGCATTGAAACAACTGTTGGCGTTGGCGGTGTTATGTTTTCATTATGAGTTATATTCTGTGATTGCAACATTAATTTTTTTTGTTTGTTCCACTCTGCTAATTTTTTTCCTGCTGCAACGCGCCCAGGATGAGGAGGCTTTTTACTGGTCACTTTCTCCACCTGATTCAATGTTTTCTGATTCTGCTGATTTTCTGGCTCGGTCATTTTGAAGGGAAACAAAATCTATATGATTAAAAGTAATTAATCCCATGATTAATGGCGATAACAATGTTCCAAATCTGTAATATAGATCACATCCTAGAGACTCTAATGACTTTGTTAAAACGGGATCCTGCGTTAAATCATACATAAAATCTTGTTCAGAATCAATGGGAGCAAATCTACTGACTAGTTTAGTGTACAAACTAAGAACCGTTTGCCCAACACTTTTTACCATTCTTGACCCCAGTTGCGCTTCATACCTGTTGTGATACTTTACAATGTCTTGTGGCGACATTTGTTGAATCTGTTCTATGCTGAATTCATTTCCAAGGTACTGTTTTGTTTTTCCACACGCCACCAAAGAATACAGCCTTTCCTTTTGACGCATAATAGCTTGGTCATCAACTTGATCATTTGTAAGTTCAGGAAGTAAATCATCGCAGTTCATGTTTTATTAATGAATAAATATTATTTTATTTTTTAAAAATGAGCACCGAAAAAACTATTACTAACCTTGTATACCATTCTGCTGTTATTGGAGGCCTAAGTGTAGGATACACAATGCTTGGTAAAAGCCTGTTAAAAATAAAACCAGCAGATCTTGGCAAACTAGGCTTTGAAGACTCAGCAAAGCTGATTGCTGTTATTACAGCTTCATTTGCTACGAAAGATTTTTTTAGTTAAGCAAGGAATAATTCCAGACAGTATCAATATGTAAAATTTAAAAAATACATTTATAAAAATGGCTTCACTCGTAATGATGATTGGTGGCGCTGTGGTTAATGCGCTTGCTTTTAGCGGAAGTAATTACGCGTTTAGTAAACTACAAAATAACGATGAGAGAAAAAGACATAACAGAGCTATGGAGCAACTAGCCGCTGCACAAGACACCTATGAAAAGCAAAGAATGGAGCAGTTAGATTTTATTAACGACAGACTTAAACAACAGGGACATGCAGCTTACACATTTAAAGATGTTGACCAGGCAATAAAAGAATATTTTCTAGTAACAGGCAAACAAGTTGAAACATTGCCCCCACCAAAATTTAGCGACTTTTATCAACCATCAGAAAAACAAAAGATGCAAGAAATATTGTTTATTGTCTTTGGCATGACTGCTGTGTATTTTGTTGCACAAAGTATTGGCTGAATAAAAATGTACAAAATCTATTATTCTCCAAAAGGATATTGGAAGGGAATAACAGCAATTAAAAAGCTTAGCCAAGCAGCGGGAGTCAGTGAACAAACAGCAAAAGAATGGTTATCTAAACAAGCGATTTGGCAAATTTATTTACCAGCGCCTAAACGAATACAAAGACCACACTTTGTCAACACAATACCGAACGACACCCATCAAATGGATCTTCTATATTTACCCCATGATACGATTAGACGAAAAAGATTTAAGTACGCACTTACAGTCATTGACATAGCTTCAAGATACAAAGATGCTGAACCATTAACACAAAAGAGTGCTTCTGCTGTTGCTGTCGCTTTACAACTGATATATCAACGAGGACCCTTAACTTATCCTCGCATGATTCAAGTCGATGATGGAAAAGAATTTAAAGGACAAGTGAATCAATTATTGTTAAAACATAGAGTTACCATTAAAAGGGGCATTCCGGGTGTTCACAGATCACAGGGTTTGGTTGAAAACTTTAACAAACAGTTATCTGAAAGACTTTTCTCCTACCAGTATCACAGAGAGCTGATTGACAATTCTCGCAACACAGAATGGGTAAAAAGACTGCCCTCAGTTCTACGTGCAATGAATAATGAAGAATTTAAAGGTCTAAAACCAGTACAAGCAATCAGAAAACAAACAATAAATGTTGTTGAAGGAGAGTCTTCATCAAGCAAACTATTACCATTTGGTTTGAAAGTGAGATACCTTTATTCACCGGGAGAAGCGGAAGGGGACACTCGCATCAGGGCAACAGATCCAGTTTGGAGTGTTGATCCATATGAGATAAAAAAAATTGTGAAAATGAATCCGCCCGTGTATTATTTACGAGAAACTGACGCAACAAAACGACCAGCCCCCCGAAGATCTTTTGTGAAGGAAGAACTGCAGATAATCCCTCCAGACACAGTTCCAGTCGCTTAATTATTTTTTAATTTAAATTAAAATGGCGGCAAGAATGGAAAAGGAAGAATCCTTACGTAAAATGGCACTGGAAGCAAGAATGGTGAAGGAAGAGTCCTTAGAAATAATGCGAAAAATATTTGATTATAATCTTGCTATTAGACTAATATTTAAGAAGATTGATCATGCCATGCTAGACAAAACCTCAAATTTTGATTGGGAGCAAGAATATATTAAAAAAATTCGAGCACATTTAGCAGTAATGGATAATAATTTGGTTGAATTGGTTGGTGATATATTTAAGCTTAAAGAACTGTTTTAATCTACGCAAATACATTTGGGTTTAAAATGGAAGCTCAAAGGGAAATGGCAGAAATGACAAAGGAAAAGTCTTTAAAATTAATGCAAGATTTATTTGAGTATCAGTATATCATTAAAGAAGTATTTGAGAAGATTGACAATCCCTGGCTAGAACAATCGCCAGACAATCGCTTTAAACCCCAAAGCTTTTATTTTGATTTTGATTTATGGAAACATGAATATTGTGAAATGACAAAAAAAATTAAAGCACATCTAGCATTAATAAATAATATTAATTTTGCTAAATTAGATGATGATATAATTGAACGTGCGATTGCTGAAAAATATAAGCCCATATGATTATACTATTCTCCAATGACCAATTGCATATGAAAACTCTGGATTAACAAATACTCTTTTTGTGTTAGTGCGGTCAAGAGACCGTTTTGTTAGAACTGTTGTGTTAATCTCATGCAGATTAGATCGCAGCTTGTAATTGTCATGATGAAAAGTCTTATTGCCAAACAATGCTTCTTTATAGTTGTCATGGGATATGCTTGATTGCACAACACTACGAGATATTCCCTTTGCTTTTTTAACAACTTTTTTTTGGCTTGAAAGACTGTACATTTTCGACCTCAAACCAACAAACTCCTTGATCACGCCTCCAGATAATTCATCCTTCATCTTACCTAAAACCTTTTTGTTAACAGTTGAATGCAAAGGCGAATCTTTAGGATAATCAGATGTGTCGTACCATCCCGCATGCCCTTTAGCTACTTCTAATTCCATGTCTTTATAGATATCTTCAGTAGGGATATCTATAACAAAGGAATCTGTATCTGTGTACAGAACTCTGGACTCTGGATACAAGGGCTTAAAGTAGTCGTAAAGAAATTCTAACATCAAAAGCTTCGACAGCTCTAAAACAGTAAACCCAATAAAAACAGGTTTGTCCAATTTGACTTTCTTTTTTTTCATCATTATTCCAAAAAGCTGATCATGAAATCTTCTGAAGTCTTGATAATTAGGTTTAGAAGTTAGCTTAATTGCATCGTTTTCTCTGGTGACCAATCTGACATCTTTGCGCTTGTGCGGATTTTCCATAGTCTTTCCAAAACAGCTGTTGTTCATCAACTTGAAAAAGTCTTTTTCTGAAGCATCTGCGGATTTAGTTCTGAGATCAGTGTTCTTCATGATGTATGGTTTCATGAACTGTTCTTGATCAAAAGCAATTATACGATGAACAGCTGTCAACTTTAAACCATGTCTTAAATAAAATTGAAGAAGTCTGTAATGACAGACATAATTTTTTTTGTCACGAAGATTAGGCACAAGTTTAGGCGGTTCTGTCATTGACACTTTTAGGGTTTCTGCCGCTAATGGATAGTCATTATGGTAATCATGAAGTTCATGGGGTATTCTAAATCAACTTCTAGAATGAGACCTCTTTTACGATCAGCTTCTAGACTCTGAAGCCATTTTAAAAACTTTTGAGTGTCTTTGAGTCCTGTGTACATTTTAAAGTTACGTAACGGTAGTGATTGCGCCATTGCCCATCCATACAGATTGTTTGCATCTAAATACATGAGATAGTTAGACCTTTTACTTGGATCATAGTCGTCCAAGTATTTGTTGTTTGCTTTACAGTAATGGTGCGACGCCATACTGATTCCCCCACGCAATCCGTTTTCAATCATCTGAAGCATTGGCAGGTCAGACAATAAATCAATTTGTACTCCAGTAAATTTTAAGAAAGCGTCCCAGCTCATCCCAGGCGCAGAAATATAATGCGCAGGATCCAGGCTGTAATGTTTCATGCAGGTCTTCCTATAATTTTCAAAGACGTCCGCCAACAAACAGGTATCCGCCATTAAATAGGAATCATGATAGTCTCCCATCGTTTTACACTCTAACTTCTGCCACGCATCTTGAGCATAAGAATAATCAGAATCACTGATGTCCTTTCCTCTAAGACTACTAAAGAACGCGCCTTTAGGTGGAAGGGCTGGGTTATCAAACCTTTCCCAACTGTTCATGTACTCATAAGGGTAAACGCCCTTTCTAACAAGAGTTGGGTCAAAATATTCTTCTGTTATTGGGCAGGACTTTAAGGATCCTGCCAGTGACTCTAAACTCCCCATCAGGTGTTGCATAGAGTCATAAAAAGATAAATTATTTAAAGTGAAACACATGTACTTTTCTGATGACTGCGCAATGCATGACACCCTAAAGGCGCTAGTTACTGCTTGCATTATAAGGTGAGAGTCGTAACCTCGCAAGTTGTGAAAGAATATAGGCAGCTTCCATGTCTTTGGTTCAAACTTTAGTTGAAGATTGCATTTACTGTGTGCTGCTCCTCTAAACTTTCCACTAATGTGATCATGGTCTCTTACTGTTGGATTCTCTGCGTCTGGGGAGAGGCCTAAACCACAAATCCAACAGTGAGTGGCTGAGTCATACTGTTGTTGGTCTTCAGGCGTCATTATGATTTCAGATAAATTCAGATTATTAGAACAGGCATTACGCACTTGCTGCATGCGTTTTAAGAAGTATTTTGCAGCATTTGGTCCTCTGTATAATTCTGGCTTTGAATGGGCGCCATCCGACCTAACAATGATGAAGGCAAATGAGCAAATCTGATGATTACTCATTAAGACTGTTTTAGGAAGTTTCTGTGGGGTTGGTCCTTCATAAGGAACAATGAGTGATTCGAAGTCTGCGTAAACAACATATGGACTAGTTTGCAACCGTTTCCAGTTCTTAAAACTAACTTTACTGCCTTCTCCGGGCGTAATTAGTTCTGTATCACAGTCAACTGGGCTAATACAATGTTTTATATGTTCGCTCGCAGCTTGAACGGACGGAATTCTTGTTAAACATTTTCTACAGAATTCTTGTTTGCTATGTTGTTTTGTAGTATGCACTAGTAATCTACTCATTGTGCGTATTAGAGTGTAGTGCAACCCATTAAGGCTTTGCATCAGGAGTAAGTCTACATGAGTTTTGGTTGGTTCGCCTATTGTTGGACTGTTCTTTGACACTCTAATTGGCAGAAGGTTGGTTTCTTCAGACCATGTGTAGACATTAACAGTTATTGATGGATTTTGTTTTTCAAACTGATCAATTTTGTCTACAGCCATAGGAAATTCAAGGCCGTTAAAGTTAAGATCATTGGCCCACTGTAAATAGTTAGATACTCTCTCTGCATTTTTGGCAACGTGATGCAGCCTAGCAAGAACGCACCACATAAAACATTTGTCGTCTGAATTCTTTATGTTCAGAACTGCTTTCTTTGCAACTAATGTTGGAGGCAGTGGAATGTAAGACTTGCCTACAATCGGCTCATACTTAGCCTGTCTTAATCTGATGTCTAGGACTTCACCCTCTGACCAGCCAGAGCCTCTCATTTTGGCTTCTTCAGCGGCCACATCAAACTGTGTAAGAAGTTGATCTGCCCAACCAGGTGTTAAGTCATTATGAGAAAGAATAGTCTGCTGTTTAGTTGAGACCCAGACTTCTAGATTTTCTTCGTTTATTGTTATATAGTCGATTAAAACAACTAACCTTACTTTAACTGGAGGGTTTATTGTTAGTTTACTTGGAACTTGAGAAATAGCATGTACAACGCTTGCCTGCACGTTTGTTGGATCAATAACTTCTAAAACGACCTCATTTAAAGCTTTTGACAAACGCTCTTCCTCGAGCATTGCTTCAAACAATTCATCTGAACCTTCATATATCTTATCCATGCTGAGTTTCTTTTCTAACTCAAAATATTTATTTAAATTAAAAAAAAAAAAATACTTAATCAGAATCAATATCAACGGTCTTTTTGTGCTTGGACTCATAAACTAAAGTATAAACGCCCTTTGGTGTTGTTAATGTGAGCTGTTTAGAACAGAGTTTAATGTTTCGTTTACTTTTTTTAAACATTCCTTTTTTATCTGGTCGGTGTCTGGTTGTTGAGAAAAAGTTGCCCTTGCCTTTCTTTGAAGATCAAACTTTTGTCTTTTGTAGTCCTCAAAATCAGCCTGTAGGCGACTAAATTCTTCATCCGTGATGTTTGAGTCAGCAAGTGCTTTATTTATTGTCAGTTTGAAGGAACTAAGTTTAGCTGTTATTAGTTGAACCATAGCTGTGTGCTTTTGGAGTTTAGCTTTTATTTTTTTGCTGACAGCACTTACAGCTAATGAACACAGGCCAAGAGTTAAAGACAAACCACCTAGAGGTATAGCTACCGGTGCACCTACGCCTGTTGCTAAGAGACCTACACTTGTTCCTGCTGATAGAGCACTAGTGATCGATGCTCCAGTATTAACATATGTAACAGCATTAAAGACAGCAGAATACCTTCGTTTGGTTTTGCTGTATTTTGAAAGGTCCTGCTCTAGTTTTTGTTGCATTTGTGTAATGTTGGTTAATCTGAAAGTTTTTATGTCTACAGCAGCAGAATTGCCTACTATCTCTTCTTTGGGCACTTTTGGATAAGTCGTAACAGACATGCTTTTTTAAAATAAAAATAATTTAGTATTGGATATCTTTTAATCTGTTATCTTGAATATTCAGCTGCGCATCATATATTAAAAACAAATGTACATTAAGCGGTTTATCACTCTCTTTTTCTTTATCAATTTGAATGTTTATTACGTCTTTAACTGTTCTCCCACTCCCATGCAACTGATTATCCTCTGTCGACCTTAGGTCAATCCATAAACCGTATTTCGTTGTTAAATATTCATCAAGTCTAACACTGTGAAGGTGTAGATCTTTAGACACAAGGTCTACTGTTGGACTTCTAGACCTCCCGCCTCCAAACAATTTTCTTATTTCATCAAAATGATGATAAGGTTTAAGCCCGCTACCGTAGACTTGGTTAGGACTACCCTCAATTGAACATTGTACTTTTGTTATTTTAGGATTGATAAACTTTTCACTTTGTCTTTTGAATGGTTCTTCATCTTCACACAGCAATAAAATACCTTTAAGGGATCTTGCTGCGGCACTAAAACTAAAGTTCCATATAGTGTCTGCCCTGCTTTTAGGATATTTAGTATGATGAATCACTCTTTCGTAATATATTGCTAATTTTGACTGATATTGTTGCTCAATCAGCCTTGCTAAGTTAGGGTTGCTAACAATGTCAAACTCTAACGAGATGTCGAAAATGCTGTACTTTGCGTCAGTGTCTGTAGATTTAATGACACGTTTGTATTCATTAAAAGTTAGTTCATATGACAATCTGTCTTTTAATGCTCCTTGAAAGTATGGCGCATGCGCTTTTAACAACTCAAAATCTAAGGGTATGGAAAAGCGATTTCCATAAGCAAAACTTACAGCTTCATACTTGTTGCCGGCTTTAGCATCTTCGGCGTCTATTCTGTGTTTTAGTGCTTCGTTATTTTCGATTCCTTGAAACGCAAGATCGGCCCTTTCATTATCGGTTAGCCATAGATCAGAATAGATTAGAAATATGTCTGCATTGTGTAAAGAAAATATTTCTTGCCCCTCAAGTTTTATAGAAATTTTCTTAACGATTGCCCGTCCCAGATTCTGAACTACTGTCCTGTTTGCGTCTGTTGCTGAATCAAGTTCTATTTTGAAAGTAAGCCGTGCAGATCCCGGCACAATCACTTCATCTGCTCCTAGGTCTGGAAATTTAACAGTAAGAATTTGATCTGAATCAATAGTAGATGGATTATTTGGAACAATAATATTCTGTTTATTTCCCTTCACGCCAAAGGGCTCTTTCAGTCTTCTATGCGGGTCAAGAATCGAGCCATATGCTTGTGACATTTTTTTATAAAACAAAATAAAAAGTTAATTATTTAAAAACATGGCAGAAGAAGATTATGATGTTTTTGATCCTGGAGACGACATGAGTGAAATGACGCCTTTGACACATCCATTACAATCATTGCGGCGTGAATTAACAGAAAGTAAGGTCAAATCATTTTATCAAAGTTTAGGCCAAGAACCTCCTGATTTTATAGACCCTAATGATTTTGAAACAAAAGATGGCCATTTGATTTTTAAAAACGAGCAAGGACAACCTGTACAGCTTACATCTAAACCAGACCCATCAAAGTTTTTAGCAAAGACTACAATTAGACAAAGGCTCAGTGTGAGCGATCAAAATCGCCTTGGCATTGCTAAACCGCGAAGATTAGACAGTGAGGCAGTTGCTAAACTTCAAAACACACTATAGAAACTCCCAACAGAAAACCAAATTCAAAACATACCCCTTAAAGATTTAAGCCCAACAGCAGACGAAATAATACAAGCAGAAACCAGTTTTTCAGAAGAAACAGTATTAAAAACTATGCACGATCCGCCGCTACCTAGGAGAGAAATAACGGCCCTTGATCATGCTTTGAAAAGCATCAGAGGTGAATTAACAAACAATTTAGCAAAACTGGGTGAACTAGATGAGCATATAAAAAGAGAAAAAGAAAAACTAGTTGAGGCTGATGACCACAACTTAGGACCTGGTGTTAAAGAAAGAATAACACAAAGACTAAAAGATCTTGAACAAGAGAGATCAGCAAGACTAGAAGTGTTGTCTACTAACCGAGAACAATTACGAACTCAAGTGAGCAGAATAAGAGAAACTATCCAAAGAATTTTATATGAAGACACAACGTTAGCAGAACGAATAAAAACACTGTTTAGAGAGCAAGGTGTCACATTAGCAAGTGTTATAACAGCCTTAGGATTTGCAATAAGTACACTGGTGTTGGCTATTACAGGCGGCGGTGGTGGGGGGGTAGTGCCTCCGCCACCATCTCCTCCACCTGATAAATCATGGGTAAAAAAACAACTTGATCATCTTGCAAGTTTATTAAAAAATTAGCCAGTAAGGCAATAGATTCTTTGCCTGGTATAATAGGAGGGATCGTTAGCTGGCTTTTGTCTGCCGCAAGTAAAGTAGTTGGCTTTATGGCTGAGCACTTATGGGCATTAGTTGTCTTAATAGTTGGGTTACTTTATAGTAAGATAAAGACCAAGTAATCCTAGGGCAGTTAATCCAATAACAAGTGCTGTCTTTTCATATTCATGGGGGTCGCTTTTATTCACCATGGGGATTGGTTGGGGGTGGGGTTTTGAGGGGAGTATTGGATGGGGTTTTGGGGCCTTGGGGATTGGTGGGGATTCTTTTTTTATTGCTATTGCTGGCTTAGAATTTATGTCGTTTTTTCCGACCTTCTCTTCTTTACCAGCCACAAGGATTTCATTATTATAGTTTCTTATTGTTCCTATCTGGAGTCTGAGGTCAGAAGGCAGCATGTATAAACCAGTGCCGACAGCAAAGTCTACTTTCGATCTTGCGTATTGCAAAACATTTTGGTACCTTTTAATACTTGAAGGCAAATCAATTGCAGAATTAATAGAATCCTCTAAATTTGCTAAATACTGTTTTTGGGCGTCAAAGCCAGTAGAAGGATCAATTATGTTTGATCTCGTTTGTGCTTGCGAACCTAGCAAACACCAAACATAAGTACGAATAGAGTCGTTTATTCGTTCTATTCCCGCTTTTGTTAGACCCTTAGAAGTATCCAAAATAAATGTTGTCCATGCTGTTTTATGCTCTTGCTCTATGGACCCGAGGTGAACAGTTGTGCCTGAAGAGAAAGATGTGTAAGGAGGATTCCAATCATAGTTATACTTTCTATGCACGCCCCAATAATAAAGAGTGCCTAAACCATGATTAAGATCCAACTTTTGTCTAAAGTCTGTCTTTGGGTCAATATCAAATTCGTTACAGATCCTTTCAAAAGCCTTGTAATCTATTCTGTTGCTGAATGGATTAAACGTTTTGTCATTTGGTAATGGTGCTTGCAGTTCAGATAAAATACGTCTGAAGGTGTAATAAAAATGAAATCTATACACTGACCTCACCAAAGGATCAGGATGATTTAAATGATCAGCATACGACACTCCACACCCAGTTGATGCACAAAACACAGCAAAGTTTAACTGGTTCTGATAAAATTGCATCGGATGACTAAACCACACTTTCGGGATGTAGTCGTTTTTAATAGGGGGGTTAAGATATCTGTTTAATGGAGTACTAACCTTTACTTGAAAGGCGTCAGACTGAGTCACAGAAATGTCGAGGGTATCAGTTGTTATATTTTTAAGATTGTAGTGCGGTCCAACAGAATATTTTGCATTAGTATATTTGAATGCACTCATTTTTAAATTTGTTTTAAAAATGTTTGTAACAATAACAACTCAAGACAGTCCTTCGTTTTTAGAATATGCTATTAATAATGAATGCGGAACCCAAAGGGTCGCACTCCATGAAATTTTTTACAAAGTCGTATGGTTTAATATAACTAAATCCAAGAAAAATAATAAGATTACAAAATTTGACAATAGAGGAAACTTAGTTAGCCAGTTAACCATACCTGATGGTTATTACGGGTTTTGCTCGCTAAAAGAAGCAATGAGTAACTTCGACATTACTCTCAAACTTAACAATGCAAATTTGAAAATAATGTTGACATTCAAACCTGAAGAAGAAGAAGTACGTTACTATTTTGATAGAGAGCTAGCTAAAATGTTAGGCTTTGCAACTAGCGATAATGTCATTTATGATTTTATAGTTACATCAGACAAAACTACTTATGAGGGAGAATATCCGCTCGATCTTGCATTACATTCATTACTCTATGTTCATTTGGACGAGCTGAGCACTGATGAAAACTTATATGATGGAAGGCCCTCAACTGTTTTAAGAGCTCTTCCATCAGGGAAAGCTGCATATTGCGATTATGAATTTATACAATTCCCTAATTTACAGTTTAAAAGATTAGCTTGTGGGAGGGTCAGATCATTTAATATAAAAATCAAAGACCAAACAGGAAAAGTCGTCAAATGTGACAGCCTGCACATTGTTTTGGAAATAAAATAATAAGGTGTACTAAAAAATAATGTCACGTGGGCCAGAAGAATCAGGAGTTACATTAGCGCCTGAGAGGTGTGTAACTTTAGAATTAAAAAGACCTTGCAGACGTTGAGGACTTTGAACAAAACGGTGAAATAGGCACTTTGTATGGTTTTGAGTACACTAAAGATGGTTATTATAAGCGCAAAGAGGTTGACGACAACAAAAGGTTTCCTAAACTAGAACAACTACGCAATCTAGAAGCAAATAATACAGGTCAGTATGAATATAAAATAGTTCGAAAAACTGACAACAAATGGCACTTAGAACCATATTTAGAATGGGACATAAAATTTGAATTCTTAAGCCCATTTACATTTTTTGACCGTCAAAAAAGTTTCAGAAAAGCATTGAACTCTGGCCCTTTACATGTAAGTCTTATGCCAGAGGACAACAGTCGGAAAGAGATCGAAATAAAGCCGTTTGGGACAAACAGTACATCCTCCACAGAAGAGAATCGGTTTTAAAGAAAGCTTCTACAAAATTACAGTTCATTCCACGCACAAAATTAGGAGACACGTTCACAATGATATTTAAAATTTCTGTCTTAAAAGATGAGGCGAGAAATGGAGCTCTGGGCGTCAGTGACAATCTTATGAAAGGAATTCTTATTAGCTGGCAAAACTTAGACGTTGACAAACTTAAAGTTACTGTCGTCGTTCTTTACAATGGCGAGGATATTAAGGTCATAACAACAAGCAACAAAATTGATATTAGTCTAAATAGAAACGATCTTACAGAACTGAACTGGATTAATCTTACACATTTGGGCCTTATAGGTTTTTATTATACTGAACAAGTTTTGACAGAGAGTATGATAAAAACAATAACTGGATTAGATTAAATTCTGTTTTAAAACTATGGAGCAGACAACTTTGGTGTCAATGCCGATGTTAAACTTTATGACAAAAACCCCTCATTGTTCATTGATTTGTGGACAGACTGGTTGTGGAAAAACAATATTTGTCCTCGACCTATTACAAACAGTTTATCGTTATAATTTTGATCATATTGTAATTTTCTGTCCAACACTCAAATGGAACAAAGCATATCACGACAGAAGGTTTATATGGACGGATGATGAAATCTATTTAGTTGATCCTAGCAATAAACTTAGCGAGTGCTTAGAACACTTTTATAGACAGTTTGAAGGAACTCAGACACTATTTATTATAGATGACTGTTCGGCAGAAAGAGACATAGTTAAAAAGAGAAACACTTTATCAAAACTGGCTTTCAGTGGAAGACATGCTGGGATAAGTGTGTGGATTTTATGTCAAAAATATAACTCAGTTTTAAAAGACTTTAGAGAACAGTTAAAGACTGTAGTTTTATTCCACATGAAAGACAGAGACGCATTTGATGAATGTATGCGTGAAAATGATGTTATTGAAGACGATCAAGAAAAACGAAGGATTAAGCAAAAACTTAAGTCTCAAAAGTTTTCTAAATTAGTGTTAAAAACAGATAATCCTACACATTATGTATGTTTGTAAAGTGTTTACTATTAGAGAACTATATAAAATAGGCATTCTGGGTAAGCCGGCGGAGCAACAGCGAAACCGGCTTTAGCCGGTTGGAGCTGGCGGAGGTGGGTGAGCCAGAATGCCTATTTTATAGTTCTCTCCCGAGAAGGCGCTACAGCGGCTCATCACCTGCTTTGCTGATGCCTGCACCGAGTACAGCCTCACAATCAGCCTAAAGAAAGCAAAGATCATGGGCCAAGACGTCAGCAGCACTCCCCGCATATTCCTCGGCAAACACACCTTTGAAGTGGTCGACGACTTTACTTATCTGGGCTCCACCATCTCCAACGGCCTCTCTTTGGACGCCGAGCTGAACGCTCGGATCGGCAAGACAGCAATAGTGATAGCCCGTCTAGCGAAGAGAGACTGGGACAACACCATGGTAACGTCAACCACAAAGATGAAAGTGTACCAAGCCTTCTTGCTGAACACTCTTCTACACAGAAGCGAAACATGGACCCTGTACTCCTGACAAGAACACAGGCTGAACTCCTTCCACTTGTGCTGCCTAAGAAGACTCCTGGGCATCTCTTGGCACGACTGCATCACTAACAAGGATGTCCTGACAAAGGCATGGATGCCTAGTATGTTCTTTGCTGACACAGAGACGCCTGCGCTGGCTAAGCCATGTCTGTCGCATAAACGTTGGTCGCGTCCCAAAGGACACGCTGTGTGGTGAGCTAGCTACAGGCTCCAGACCCACAGAACGGCTGACCCTACGCTACAAGGATGTATGAAAGCACGACCGGAGAGCAGGCAGCCTCGACCAGCAGACCTGGGGACAACAGCTTCAGACGGGGTCAGCTGGTGGTCCACCATTAAGGCCAGCATCAAAGAAACAGAGGAGGGGAGAGAGGCCCAGTGGGAAGAACAGAATCGCCGCAGACGGCAAAGAATTGCGTCCGCACCGATAGACACTCATGACGGAGACTTCACCCACAGCGGCTGCTTTAGAGTCTGCCACTCCAGGATTGGGCTGTTCAGCCACACCAGGCACTGCAATTCCACAGCTGAGTGATCCATGGCACAACAAGATTGTTTCTCGAGATAGACGGATGCCAACAACTGTCGGAACTTTGCAAGCGCTTGAACAATTTTTATGCGCACTGTAGAAAGCCTCACGAGCACATGATAACTTAGAACAGATAAGTGATATCGCTAAGTGCGTCAACGTCCTTACATCTTGACACCAGCTTTGTTTGCTCAATATCTTAAAAAAAGAAAAAGCTATTTATTACTTTGTTTAAGAGATAATTAATAGGAAAAGCTCATGTTAACTTTGATGTGAAACATACACCTAAATGGTAAACAAGTTGGGTATTTTTTGCTCCCATAAGAAAACCTAACACTGTGTTAACTTTTATTCAAGACTGGCACAGCCTTTTAAACTTGAATAAAGTCAGACAAATACATAGACGAACAATCTAATAGTGGGGGAAAAAACAAGCGCAGGCCAACAACTGAACTATCTTCATAGTAATGACTTGGCAAAGATTTGGACTTAAGGAGGGGTGGGGGTGGGGGGGGGGGGATTTGAAGATGGAGAAACTGGGAACATGAAATTAAGAAAATATGTTACAGATATGCAAACTCTTCACTAGCTGCATAAGGGAACCATCGCAATCCCTTTTGAAGGCAGATATATTTGTATTGCCTGCTCCGAGGCCTTTCGTCCGCTGGGTCGGACTCATCAGGGAGACATGGCTGGTTTGTCTTTTGATCTCCCTTACATCTTTGGGTGGATCCTCAAGCGTAGGCTCAAAGATTGTCCCCTACATTTTATACTATTTGCATAATGTCTTTAGTTTTTCAGCAACTTTTTTCCTCCCCACACTTTCGTTTGGTTTCATTTACTACTTTTCGCTGGCTGCTTTGGGGGTGCTATTGGATTCTTTTTTGCACCCTTGGTGGTGAGAACACCACAGTATTATGGACTGTGGTGTGTCTCTATTTGACGCCAGGAGCGCAGACACAACCAGCCGTGTCTCCCTGATGAGTCCGACCCAGCGGACGAAAGGCCTCGGAGCAGGCAATATGACTGTAAGACTATCTCTTGTTAGCTTCTGAAGTCGGGGAAATGTAAGACGTAAGCGATAGAATCTCTCTGTTTCTGTCTGCCTGTCTGTCTGTCTGTCTGTCTGTCTCTCTCTCTCTCTCTCTAAAAGAACTGATAACGACTTCCATGTAATTTAGTACGTTTTTAAAACGCTTCCTTTTACTGTTGTTTTTTTGTTTTGTTTTTCATGTAAATGTTTCTCAGGTGCTGTTTCGTTTTCTGTTGTTTTTTTCCCTATTTTTCTTTAAAGATTTATAGAACATAGAAATTCTATGATCAGTGAATAGATTATCAGGAAACATCTGGCGTGGATAAAGCAAGTAATGGATTTACTGTGTTTCACATCTGAAGTTTTGTGGGATTCGAATTTGACACATTCAGTACCAAACAGTAGGTCACTTTACAATCAGTGGTAGACATAACATTTGCTGTAAGTGCGACCATAACCATGCAAACCAGACGAAACAACAGAAAAGAGGGTTCCAGATACAGATTAGATTAACTGCGATGTATTTTCAGTCACAAATGTCATGGACTAAACATATTTAGATCTAGTTGCAAAGTGAGGCGACTGCAGGCGAAAATCTAAACAAATTTGAAAAGTTTTTGATAAGGTACCGCCAGCAACAACAAGAAAAAAGACAAACGAATCACAAGACAAAACACGGCACGTTTCGACATCGTAGGTCTTCTTCAGGCAAAGTATACAACGCTCAGGACAACGAAAATGAACGAGCAATCACTTATCTTCATCCAATTCGGTAATTCATCCAATTGCTCGTTCATGTTTGTTGTCCTAGTGTTGTGTATATTACCTGAAGAAGACCTAAGAGGTCGAAACGCGTCGTGTTGTGTCTTGTGATTCGTTTGTCTACGTTTTTTGGGGGTGCATTCTCAATAACTTTTCAAATTTGTGTAAACATATTTAGTTCTGTGACTCCGGTAAACAGCTTGTTAGAGAATGTACATTTACCACTGTTACAGAGCATTTTAGACATTGTTTAGCTAGAAAAGACAAACATTGTTATTGCATTCACTATAGCTGCAGTTAAAGGAAAAGCAACAGTAACTTTAGTGCCAGCAATGGGAGCAGAAGCAGAAATGCGAAAAGAAGGGGGGGGGGGGGGTAAAGACGTTCATATCACAAACGCAGTTGCTTTGCGATGAAATTTCAGACACGTCGCCTTTTGTTTTTCTCTTTCTGTGATCAGCATTATGTGGACGATGCCTATCCCCTCTTGTAAACTAGTAGACGTGCAGGCGCACACATTCACAGTTAGGTGGACATGGGAACGGGAAATCTTACGTTTCACGAACCTTGTAATTTGGCCATCAGATATTTCAGGATCTTTTCTTCCCGCGTTTTTCTTCTCTTCTCCAACACAACATTCACTGTATAAAGAAAAGGATTCATGGCCGCATTGAGCGGCATCACCATGGTTGCCAGAGCAATGTTGATCTCCGCAGGGAGGGAGACACCCGCAGTAGACAAAAGGCCCAGCACACCAATAGGAAACCAGCAGAGAAAGTCTGTTACTGCCACAGTGATAAGGCGGCGTGCAATCTTCAGATCTTGTGTGTTTCTGTTGGAGTCAACAGATGTTATAGTGCTGGTCCTCACAACAATGTAGATTGCAGTTTGTCCTGCTGCTACACTAAGAAACAGCAGCATGTTTAGAACAATAAGAATAGCGAAGGCATACCAATGACCAGCAAACGTGTTGTGAGAGACAGGCAGAGGAATGCAGATTCCTGTCTGACCGTAAAATCTCCAGTCAACATGTACTGGGAGGACGGGTACACTGACCAGTATGACAGTCAGAATCCAATGAGCACAACAAACTAACTCAGCAGACAATGATCGGAAATGGAGAGAACTGAACGGAAACCGTATGGCCAGGAATCTATCAAGGGTTATAAGAGTGATGATAAAAGCTGACATTTCATTGGACGCAAGTGCTATCAACCCAGCCATTTGACAAATTGTACTGTTTCTCCACTGAATGTCTTGCCATAAGTAAACATTTTGAAACTGCCTGTCTGCTACAATTATAATGATGAGATAGATCCCCATTAAACCATCAGATACACATAAGTGTGCGACGAAAATGCCGTAACCAGATACGTTAGATTTTCGAAACTTTAAGCGGAATATCAAACCACTGATGTTTCCGGTTGCGGCAAGAGTTGCGAAGAGTGCTGTGAATATTCGATAAACGTTAGAAGCAAGAAGGTCATCACACGAAACTGTGATGTCATCAGGAGCATGACAATTACGCTGGCTAAACTGTAAAGGAAGAACCTGACGACAGCAGATTTTATAATTATCAGCATATATCCGGTCAAGACTTTCCAGGTTCCTGAATAAGGTAGGAAAGAATTCTAGTATTTCATTGCCACGCAGATCAATCCTTTGTAGCCTGGACAGATATTTCAGGTCAGTGAATACTATACGTGTTACCCCACACTGGGACAAGTTTAAATAATTCAAGTTACTAAAAATGTCAAATACGTTAACATCTATTTCATCAAAAGATACATGAGACAGGTCTAGATTTATTACTGAAGGAAATAATAGATTCTCATTACGATTTTCTGAAAATAACGACAAAATGGGATTTTGTGACAATGATAAGTGTCTAAGGTTCCTTAAGTTCTTAAAAGTGAGTGAGCTAATTGTCACAATGCTATTAATGCTTAAATCCAGAGTTTGTAGATTCGGGAAAGAAATGTTGTTAATTTGCTCAAGGCGACACTGAGAGAGATCCAAGAAAATTAACTTAAAGAAAAGGGATAATTGATCTAATGTAGTAGCACTACCGCTCATATCCAAAAATCGAAGACGACAATGAAAACTTTCTATATCCGATGAACTGCTGCATTTGAACGCCAGGCCAAGACAGAGACAGTCTGGCGGACATGAAAGATCACACAGCAGTTCATCATCATGCTGAGGACACTGATGAGTTCCATCACAGACGTGATCAGGATGCAGACACACTGTTGACCCACGACATCGGTAATACCCAGGACACTTTGGATTGTCACATCCTACTTCATCTTCCTTTCCTGGACAGTCAGATACCCCGTTACAACGCACAAACACAGGGAGACAGTACCCATTATCAGGACACTGGAAATGAGTTTTAGGGCATGGTCCGCTTTGTGTACAGTTGTCAGCACAGTTGTCAACTCCTGTGTCATTTCTGACCAACGTGTGTATGGTGAAGCTTCCTCGTCCATCCAAATGAATGACGGCTGGTGGTGGAGGAATTATTGTTGGGTAAACAGCATTGTGAGACTTCTTGCGGCAGTGCGCTTCATCGTGACCATTCACGCACCAGATGATATTATTGCAGTTTTCAGAATCTGGATAGCACTAGAGTCATAACACACACACACACACACACACACACACACACACACACACACACACACACACACACACACATATTTCCCAAGTAATCCCTCGCGAGAATAAAAAAAATTGCTGTCAAGGCAACGCTCTCCTCACACCACTTTTATGAGTCAGATGTGGAGATGAGGAACTGTATGCTACAAGTTATATTCTTGGTATGAGAAACTGAGATGAGAATAGACTGACGATTGCGCGCGCGCGCGCGCGTGTGTGTGTGTGTGTGTATGTGTGTGTGTGTGTGTGTGTGTGTGTGTATGTGTGTGTGCGCGCGCGCGCGCGCGCGCGCGCGCGCGTGTGTGTGTGTGTGTGTTTTTTTCTAAATAAAATCGTCGCTTAGCGGTATGATGACTACCTGTTGACTACTTCCACACTGTGAAGACAAACTCTCTCCACACGAGGAAAACACACAGAAATCTTCATCACTGTTGTCCACACAGTCTTGACGATGATCACACACTAACGTGTATGACAACAACTGCAGAGATGTTCTGCAAGCAAACCGCTGTGGGACAGACTGAAGTAAGCATGAACATAATGTAAATTGAGAGGGAAACTGATGCTGGATTTCTAATATGTCTACCAGCTCATCTCCCCAGCATGCCGTCTGTTTATCATCAGCTAGCAAGCAATGGGTGACATGATCTTCTGGACAAGTGGCCGGCACTAAATGTCCCATCGGCGTGTCGTAGTCCAGTAATTGGAAAGTAAGTGGCTGCAGCATTTTTTCCGTGTGACCTGCTTCTTTTTCACAGAGATAAAATTTAGGATGATATGTTTTCCGTAAACAATCGTAAGTTTCCAGTCCATCTGTAGGAGCTGTTATACCTCCTGTTCCCGAATGGCTACGGTCTGGCAGCCGTGTAAATGCACATGAGTAAGCTTTCACAGCATAAACTTCCCAGAAATGATCCTTAAGCAACACAGCGTAAGCAACTGTCTTGTCACTCCAGATCATTAGGTTTTTGTACCTGGAGTGAAATAGATAGTTAATTAGATAGATGTATAGATATAAAGCTAGATAGATAAATAGATAGACAGAGAGAAAGATAGAAAGATAATTGTATTGATAGACAGATAAATAGATAGACAGACAGACAGACAGACAGATAGATAGATAGATAGATAAAAAGACAGAAAGAAAAGAAAGATAGGTAGATAGATAGGTTGATGATGGATAGATAGATACATGCCAGGCCGACAAATATAGAGAAAGATGGAAAGATAGATAGTAACATATAGATGATAGATAAATAGACAGATACATAATAGATACATACATACATACATACATACATACTGTCATGTGATGTAGCCTCATATGGCGACATGTGACGTTCCATCGCGTACGCCCTTATTTGTTATAAAGCATTTCCCTAGGTAGGGAAGAGGAAAGGTAAAAGAAAAGAAAGTTTAAATGGCCTGACCAGTGTGATCGGTGTCGCTGGTGGCTATAGACGTAGGGCGATCATTGGTTGAATGGACGGACGTTGTCCATTGGTCAGCAACCATGGGCTGGTAATGCGTAGAGTTAGACGAGTACTCACTGAACGTGTACTCAAAAAGAGCGCAGGAGGGAAAAATAAGGAATAGGAAGGAGATGGCCTGGGGACACTGACTGGACAGGTTGTTTGAAGAAAGAGTTCCACCTGCAATTCACCATTACCAGCCCTTCCCAGTGCTGTGGCAGCACCAGTTAGGCGACTGAGACAAATATTTGGGCTACAGTGCTGCGGCAGCACCTAATCGTCTCCAGGGTTGGAGAATCGAGCTGTAGAAGACAACGACTGCACCAGTCGTGAGAAAAGAAAGCATTTGTCATGTTGGCCCATAATGATTTTTTAATTGCCCCCTGATGAACTCAGTTGATACTACTGTATTTTAAGCCATCTTTTGATTTTTCTTTGAAAATATATACATTGTTTCTCCAGTGAGGAGGAGAAACCGGTGAAAGATATATTTGTGAAGTATTATGTATAATGAGATGAAATTTGGTCCCAACTAGTGGATCTGTGGAATGATTGTACCTCCACTGGAGAGGAGGAATGAAAAATAATTCCTTGAAAACAAACCAGTTGAATATGATGGAAAATTGATTATTGTTTAGTAAATTATTCCCCGGAGAGGAGGGGGAGAAGAAGAGTTATTGTAGTGCGCCTTCTGGTTGTTTGGAGAGAGTGCGTGTGCACGGAGTGAATGCTGGGCTGAGTGCAGGCATGTATTTATGCACAGTGTGACAGTGGTGACCCCGACGTAGGACATAGGACAAGGTTTTTTGTTTGTTTTTTATACCCCTCCAAGGAAAAAAAAAATTTCCATTTGTACCCCTCTAAAGAAAAAAAAAAAAAAAAGATTTTCCCTCCAAGGACAATTAAGGGAGGAAAGTGTTTTATTGATTGTTATTATTGTTTGTAGTCTTTATTTTCATTTGTTTCTGTATGTGTGTGTTCGAATGTTGTTGATTTCTTTTGATTGCTCTACTCTGTTAGGATTTTTTTGGTAGGATTTTCTTTTGACCCTTTTTCCCCCTCAGGACCGATAGCCTCAACCTCCTCTTGCTTGTACCTGGCAGCAAGGGGGCAGGGCGTTGAGGAGTCGTCGTCCTTCCCCTAGCTTAGATTTTGTTTTGTCCCCTTCCCCAGGACTGATAGCCCCAACCTCTTCCTGTTGTTTTAGCAGGGGGGCATGGCGTTGGGGAGTCAATAGTCCCTCCCTCTCTCATTACTATCTAATTCTTTTTCTTTTCTCTCGTTTTATTTGGATTTTTCCCCTTTCCCCTCTGAGTGTGGGATCGACTTCACCTCCGTCACTCAACTAGTGTAGGTGGTGAAGTGGATTACCGCTCAGTCCTAATAAAAATTTGTTTTCTTGATTATCTTTTGGGTTTTGTGTGTGTGTGTGTGTGTTTCTGATTGTATATTTATTAGATTAATTGTTTATTGCTTTGTGTTGTTAGTATATTTTGTGTATTATTATTTGAAGACTTCCCCGTCTCCAGCTTTACGGGAGACAGTTGCCATTAGGGTGCTGTCTGAGGGTCTCTTTCGCTTTTTCTGATTTCTCTTATCTATTCCGGACCTGTCTATTCTTTCATTTCATTTCCACCCCCTATACAAAAAAATCTCCAAACCTTCTCTTCAATAGGCGCCTATCTAGCTTCTTTACATCATTGTCATCTTTTAGGTAGGATTTCCGTTAGTGTACGTTTTCTCCCCTCTTTTTAATTGTTCGTTAATTCATTTGTTTTGTAACTTTGTATTCACTTATTGTTTAAGGCGATTCATTTGTTCTGTGATTCATTTATTTTGTTGTACCAAGTAACTAAGTAAGAAAGTAACTACTACAATAAGAACAGTTAAGAACATAAACATTATAAAGAATTTATTTCCGGGAAAAAACTTTATATTTTCTCTGTTTTCTTTTCATTCGGAAAAAAGAGTTATTAGTATTGCATTTCATTTTCTTAGCTGTCTTTTTCCCTTTTGGAAAGAATATTGATGAAAATCTCTTTTGGAAAGATCACATTGCCACTTCTTATTGGTGCTTCTTTTTTGTAAGCCTTTATTATTTTTCTGTTTATACCGGCATCTAAATTCTTTATTTGTACATACTGTAACAAGGTTGGGTTTTTTTTGGAAACGTATATAACATCACATATCGCCTTATTTTAATCATATTTAGTCATTGTTTCTTGTTTGTTTGTGATAACTATTCATGATGGAAAATTTTGATGAATATGTACGACAGGCCGAGCTTTTAGGCTTTGAAGGTGATAAATTGGCAAACTATGTCCAACAATGTCTGGTTAGGGCAGACAGACAGACAGACAGAGAGAGAGAGAGAGAGAGAGAGAGAGAGAGAGAGAGAGAGAGAGAGAGAGAGAGAGAGAGAGACAAGTAGAAGAAAAAGATAAAGAACGACAAGAAAAGGATAAAGAACGACAAGAAGCTCTAAAAAGATTAGAGTTTGAAGAGAAAAAACTACAGAAAGAGATAGAAGAAAATAAAAAAAGATTAGAGTTAGAGGATAAGGATAAGGAACGGCAATTTAAACTGAGACAACTTGAATTAGAGACTGATATGGAAATAAAAAAAATTACAGGCATCGAGAGAACCTCCATCACCTCCACCGGGCGGTTCCGCGAGTTCATTTCATCCGAAGTCAACATACATTCCTAAATTGCCGCCGTTCGAAGAAAAAACCGACGATATTGACAGTTTTCTTTTTCGGTTCGAGAACCACGCTACTTGTGGTTGGCCGAAGGAGAAATGGACGTTGTTTATTGCGTCACTGTTTAAGGGAAGCGCTTTGGCGCTATACCACACACTTGCGGCAAAGGAAGGGTTGACTTGGGACCAGTTAAAAGAAGAACTTTTAAAGAAGTTTCAGTGCTCAGCTGATCGTTTTCGTGAGCATTTCCGATCTATTCGTCCTGACAAGGGAGAATCATTTCCGTCTTTTTTTATAAGAATGAGTCATTGTTTAGACAGATGGATAGAGCTAACAAAGACGAGTAAGACTTTCGAATCACTGCGAGATTTGCTACTTCGAGAGCAACTTATTCAAAGCGTCAGCAAAGATCTGGCCACTTTTTTTAAGGAAAGACAGTTCGATAGCGTTGACGAAATGTGTCAGATGGCGGATCAGTACTGTATTGCTCATCCGGATAAAGGTGTTGCCCGCAAGGAAAATTCGTCCCTTTTCGAGTCTCACGCGGCATTTCAGATGCATTCTGGACAAGGAAACTTTAGAAGAGGAAATCGCGCTTCATTCCATGGTCCGCACTCTTACACGTCTTTTGGCAACAGACAACGACCTTTCCGTGGTCAAGGCCATGTCGGTTCTGGCGATTTCCGTCAGTACCAATATTCACCACCGGAAAGACCTTTTCCTTTCCGAGGGCGTGGTGAACAACAACCGCGCAGACCCTTTGGTCCAGCGCGTGGACAAGGTCGAGGTTCACAAACCAGTAACCAGTTGTCCGCCAACCAAACCATGCGTTGCAATTTTTGTGATGGCAAATTCCATTTGAAACGGGACTGTCCTTTCAAAGGAAGTGGAGCAAAGACTGGATTTGTTTCCACTACATGTGAAGAAGGTCTTGTTTTGGCACCAGATCAGTCCATTGATGGCCTTCTTTTGGAGGATTGTGCCATTAATGGTTTACAAGGCTCTGTTTTGCGAGATACAGGTTGTACCACAGCTGGTGTAAGGAAATGTTTTGTTCTACCCGACCAATATCTTGACAGTGTTCAGAGATGCAGATCGTTTGGTGGAAAAATTGAAACTTTTCCACTTGCAAAAATTTCCGTTGATACACCATACTACTCCGGCCTTACCGCCTACCGCCTGTGTTATTGAGAATCCAGTTTGCGATTTGATTTTGGGAAATCTACCAGGTGTCGCGACAGTACATGGTGGTGCCGGAGGATCTTTCATTCCTTGTCTCATCAGTACAAGATCAAAAGTTGTAGAGCAGGGAAAACTAACAAAACCGCTCAAGGTTTCAAAACTGGATGAACTAAAAGTTACGCCAGATGTTTTGAAGACCATGCAGAGAAGCGACAAGACATTGACTACTGTACTTTCTACTGCAAAGCAGAGTGTCTCTGACGAACCAACGGACAAGCCGACATACATACTGGACTCTGACATCCTCTACAGGCATGTACCTGGACAAGGCAACAAACAGATTGTGGTTCCCAAACCACAGAGGGAAACGGTATTACATACGGCCCATGATGCATTATTCGCAGGTCATTGTGGTATCAAGCGAACGTTAAAAAGAGTTCTGGATTCATTTTTTTGACCAGGGGTCACAAGAGAAGTCACACAGTATTGTCGCTCTTGTGACATTTGCCAAAAAACAACTCAAAAAGGTCGCGTCACATGTGCACCTTTGCACAAAATGCCCCTAATTTCGGTTCCCTTTCGGAAGGTTGCCATTGACCTTGTCGGCCCTTTCCCACCATCTTCCTCGGGAAATCGGTATATCCTCACTTTGGTCGACACGGCGACAAGATTTCCCGAAGCAATTCCCCTGAAGAAAATCGATACCGTATCTGTCGCTGAGGCACTGCTGTCTATTTTTTCCAGAGTAGGACTTCCCGAGGAAATTCTGTCAGACTGCGGGACACAGTTCATTTCAGACCTCATGAAGGAAATACACAGACTGCTGTCGATCTCTTCTGTTTCAACCACGCCATACCATCGCCAGTCCAATGGAATGGTTGAAAGATTTAATGGAACATTAAAGTCCATGTTGAGAAAAGTCACAAGGCAGGAGCCTCAAGAATGCGATCGTTTTATACCTGCATTGCTCTTTGCATACAGGGAACTGTCGAACGAAACTTTGGGGTTTTCGCCTTTTGAACTGCTTTTTGGACACTCACCACGGGGTCCTTTGGATCTGTTAGTCACACAGTGGACGAACAAGACGGACATACCTGAAGACAAGAACGTTTACCAATACGTCTATGACCTACATAACCGAATAAAAGACGCATGTGAACTTGCCCAACAGTCAGCTGACAGGAAAACTGATTTGTATAAGGACTTTGCTGACAGGAAAGCAAAGGCACGTTCATTCAGTGTAGGTGACAAGGTACTTGTCCTGCTGACAGACGAGCACAACAAACTTCGTGTCATGTGGAAAGGTCCTTTTGATGTCATTGAAAAACTTTCTGGAGTGAACTACAAAGTGAAAATGGCAAATACTGACAAGGTGTTCCATGTAAACATGCTAAAAAAAAGTATGTTGAACGTACAAATGTTGCCATTAATGAGTCAATTGAATGGATGTGTCCAGTGTCTGAAACGGATGTGGCTGTTACAGAAATCATTGATTCTGATTTTGTACCTGATGTTACATACAGAGACAGAGCAAAGACTGTGCAAACAACAAATGTGGGATTGTTAACATCTACCAGTATAGATGATACTGTACCTCTGCCCACTCTTTCTTCAAGGGAGAAACTTATCGTGATGTCATTGTGTATGATGATTTGTCTTTGATTCAGAAAGAACAATTGGAAGGTATTTTGAAGGACTTTCAGGATGTTCTGACTGATACCCCAGGGACAGTGACAGCAATTGAACCCCATACTATTCACTTGAGTACGGAAAACCCAGTCCGAGTCAAACCATACCCCCTCCCATTTGCGAAAAAACAAGTTGTCGAAAGAGAGATTCAAGTCATGCTCGGGTTGAAAGTTATTGAACCGTCCTCGTCACCATACAGCTCACCACTTGTATTGGTGGACAAACCTGATGGCTCGGTGCGGTTTTGCATCGATTACAGGAAGTTAAACAAAATCACTGTGTTTGATGCAGAACCTATCCCAGACATTGAGGAACTTCTTTGTCAACTCTCAGAAGGAAAATATTTTGTCAAAATGGATTTGACTAAAGGATATTGGCAAATCCCGATGGCTGAAGCAGACAAGGAAAAAACGGCTTTTCAGACACTTTTTGGACTGTTTCAATGGACGAAAATGCCATTTGGTCTACAAAACGCCCCAGCTTCTTTTGCCAGAATGATGCGCGCACTAAAACTTCATGAGTGTGGAGCAGTAAGTTTTTTTTTATGACATTTTGCTTGCTGCAAAGTCATGGAATGATCTTCTGGAAAACTTGAGAGCTGTTTTTTGTAAACTCCGGAATTTTGGTCTGACGGCTAGACCGTCCAAAATTCGTGCTGGATTCCAGACTCTTGAGTTTTTGGGTCATGTCATTTCTGTTGGGAAAATGACACCAGAGGAAAAGAAAGTAGAAAAGATCTTGGCCTTGAAGAGACCCAGTACAAAGAAACAGATCAGATCACTCATTGGATTGTTGTCCTATTACAGAAGATATGTACCACACTTTGCGTCCTTGACAGCCCCTTTGAGTGACTTGACAAAAGGAACAAAAAACAATCAGATGAGTGCCAGAAAGCGCTGGAATGTGTTCAAAACATCCTCAATTCATTTCCTGTGTTGCTTTTGCCCTCTCTTTCAGAGGATTTTGTTTTGAGAACTGATGCCAGCTGCAAAGGCATGGGAGCTGTACTGTTGCAGGAAAAGCATGGATTGTTACACCCTGTCCAATATGCAAGTAAAAAGTTCTCTAACACACAAGTCAAATACTCAACAATTGAGAGGGAGTGTCTTGCCATTGTTTGGGCTTGTGAGAAATTTGCCAGATTCCTGACTGGAAGACAGTTTCGGTTACAAACTGACCACAGGCCATTGACGTTTTTGCAGTCGTCCAAGACCAAAAATAGCAGGCTGTTAAGATGGGCTTTGTCATTGCAGGAGTTCAAGTTTGACATTGAGCCATTACCTGGCACTCAGAATGTCATGGCAGACTTTCTGTCTCGTGCGTGAGTGCACAGTATCCTTCGTGCTGCTGTAACTGCTGTTTGTTTTCATTGAGCACAATTTTTTTATTCTGCTGTTTGTTTTCATGGTGGAAAGACTTTATTGACATTTTGGCAGGGTTATGTCTGCTACTGTCAGTCTGAATTGATAAGTAGTTGTGACTGATCTTTCTCCAAAAGTGCATATGTATTGGCATTGCTGGCTCTTTGTAGGATGCTATTTTGTGAATGTGTGCAGAGTACTTCATTTGATGTCTTACAAGTGTTGTTTTTTTTTCCACGTCGGACTATTATGAAGAATGAAAAAAGGTGTTTAACTTTCGAGTGGACTGTTATATTGTATATTTTTGCTTGAACAAAGACTTTTCACTTGCCAAATTTTTTTTTTCATCAAGTGAATCATGACGAAATTCTCATTTTGCGATGATGTTGGGACATATGATTATGTGACAACAGGCTAGAAAAAACTGTTTACATTTTGCATTTGGAATAATCCGTATCATATGTTCTTCGTGTTTATGTAACTCGTGATTTGTGGTGATGGAGTATGAATTTGTTTTTAAAAAACTAAACAAAACTGATTGTATTTTTTTTCTCAAACTAAGATTTGGGAATGTGATTTTGGATCTTTATGATGTTCATAAAGGCTAGTTCTATGCATTGATGGAAACTCTTGAATGATGAAAAATTGATGATTGATGGCTGAAGGTGTATATTAACTAGTTATGTATGTGTATTTAAAAAAAATTTCTTGGCGAAAGTTTTTTTTCACCCCGGGATGGGGGGTGTCATGTGATGTAGCCTCACATGGCGACATGTGACGTTCCATCGCGTACGCCCTTATTTGTTATAAAGCATTTCCCTAGGTAGGGAAGAGGAAAGGTAAAAGAAAAGAAAGTTTGAATGGCCTGACCAGTGTGATCGGTGTCGCTGGTGGCTATAGACGTAGGGCGATCATTGGTTGAATGGACGGACGTTGTCCATTGGTCAGCAACCATGGGCTGGTAATGCGTAGAGTTAGACGAGTACTCACTGAACGTGTACTCAAAAAGAGCGCAGGAGGGAAAAATAAGGAATAGGAAGGAGATGGCTTGGGGACACTGACCGGACAGGTTGTTTGAAGAAAGAGTTCCACCTGCAATTCACCATTACCAGCCCTTCCCAGTGCTGTGGCAGCACCAGTTAGGCGACTGAGACAAATATTTGGGCTACAGTGCTGCGGCAGCACCTAATCGTCTCCAGGGTTGGAGAACCGAGCTGTAGAAGACAACGACTGCACCAGTCGTGAGAAAAGAAAGCATTTGTCATGTTGGCCCATAATGATTTTTTAATTGCCCCCTGATGAACTCAGTTGATACTACTGTATTTTAAGCCATCTTTTGATTTTTCTTTGAAAATATATACATTGTTTCTCTAGTGAGGAGGAGAAACCGGTGAAAGATATATTTGTGAAGTATTATGTATAATGAGATGAAATTTGGTCCCAACTAGTGGATCTGTGGAATGATTGTACCTCCACTGGAGAGGAGGAATGAAAAATAATTCCTTGAAAACAAGCCAGTTGAATATGATGGAAAATTGATTTATTGTTTAGTAAATTATTCCCCGGAGAGGAGGGGGAGAAGAAGAGTTATTGTAGTGCGCCTTCTGGTTGTTTGGAGAGAGTGCGTGTGCACGGAGTGAATGCTGGGCTGAGTGCAGGCATGCATTTATGCACAGTGTGACACATACATACATACATGCATACATACATACATACATACATACATACATACATACATACATACATACACACATACATACATACACACACACATACGTACGTACATACATACATACATACATACATACATACATACATACATACATACATACATACATACATAATCCACAATTATGACATATTGAAGTGTCTGTCTAAACACTGGAACACCTTTTTCACGCCATTTTTTACAAACAGTTTTTTTTCCCTAAAGATGATTGCTCAGACTTTACATGAAGGGTAATCCGGAGAAAACAGACTGGATTCCAACATGAAAGGAAACGATGTGCTTTGTCCAGAGAAAGTCAGTGACACTTTTCATTTCTTCCCAGGTGTTGAAGCTGACTAGTTCTGCCTCATACACATGACAATCCACTTGTTTATCATAAGCTGACAGTGCTGGTGTTCTACCAAGGATGTAGCATCTTCCATCCAGTGAAAAACCAGAAGAGCCACAACGGACGTAATCACATCGCTCTTCATCTTCCTCACCATGACACTGGACCCAGAGGTTACAGGCCACGTGGAACTTGAAGAGGGACCAATATGGAACAGAGCAGTTCCATAAATCCGTACATGAAACCCGAGTTGGTACGGCTGTGTGCTGCAAACATTTACAACAAGCACGAGATATACAGAAACATCAACATGTGTCAACATGTAGTATGTTTTGATGCTTTTTTTCCCCTTTCGATGTCAGTATTCTTACAAATATAAAACAACAGAGACAATAGCTTTTTAAAAGATTTTTTTTTAAAAAAACGTATTTTTGTTGCGTCAATAACATTTCAAATATCAATAACTAACGATCATGTTCATGAGAAGCTGATGTGAATAATCTATTTCAGTGTGTGTGTGTGTGTGTGTGTGTGTGTGTGTGCGTGCGTGCGTGCGTGCGTGCGTGCGTGCGTGCGTGCGTGCGTGTGTGTGTGTGTGTGTGTGTGTGTTATTTGTCCTGATTTCCAGGCAATCAACAATGGACTTTCGACACTCTGGATATCCATGCTGAGTCGGAGTTGAGTACAGAAAAGGGGTATGGACGGGACTCCTCTCGCAGAGGAGAGAGGACCAAAGTGCAAAACACTGGCATGGATGTCAACAACAGGATCAGGACAAGAAAGCAGGGCTGAAACAACACAACACAACACAACACAACACAACACAACACAACACACACACACCACACCACACAACACATCACACACACACACACACACACACACACACACACACACACACACACACACACACACACACGCACGCACGCACGCACGCACCTACAATCCCTTTCTTATAATTATAGATTATATTTTCTTCTTTTTTTCTTTTGTTCCAAGACTGGAACAAAGATGGGGTCATGATCTGTTGATTAAAGATATAATGAAGAATCATTTTCCTTGCGAATAACAATTTTGACTATTTGCAAAAGAAATGATCAAAATGCAATAGAACTCGGAAGTTAGATTTTTTTTCTTGTCTAATATTATCGATGATGATCAGACATCAAATTAACCTCTGACCTGAACTGAACTGAGTTAGATTATTTTTAGTACCACAGGTCATGTCATCCCCCATACACCAAAAACTCCCCTTGACCCGCCTAGACATGTAAAAGATGACAACAGAGGAGTTAGGTACTGGACCCTAAAGCAACTCACACACAACTATGCCAGATCTGAGGGTCGTCAATCGGAGTGTGTGTCCCATAAACCATTCTGGCGGGTCAAAAGGGCTCATACCCCCACCGGTATAGCTTAAAGAAGAAACTTAACAAAAAACAACAACAATAACAGCCAAGACAGTAGCTGTGACGTTAACAGAATAGTTCAAATAGAATTGAAAAGCAAAGGAAGTATCTGTGACGTTAATAAAACAATTCAAATAGAATTGAAAAGTGTTTACATCACGCATCTGCAAAAGTGTTTAATTCTCAAATTCAGCTAATTGTGCATGATTGATTAGAAATCCAGGAATGACTGGAAATGTCTGTGTGTTTCCTATGGAGCAGTTTCTGGTACCTGGGTTGCAAACGCCAAATTATGTATTGTATATTGAGTTGGGAATTTAACATATTTACATTCTTAGATCAGTCGACATAAATATCGCTCAAGAGATATTTGAGTGAATGACGAACGGTGCCCAGCCAACACACACACACACACACACACACACACACACACACACACACACACACACACATACATACATACATATATATATATATATATATATATGCTGTTCAAAAAAAGTTAAGGACGAACATTTCACTGACTTACAAAAAAGAAAATTGGGAAGTGATCAATCTCCAAGTGTAACATGAATTTATTGAATATGTGAAAAGTGTGTAAAGACAATGACAAGTCCGACGAATCAACAAACTGGAATCGAGCGCAGTACAACACCCCCACCCCCAAATTTGAAAGTCACAGAAGGAGTATTTGTTCAATGTCATGGTTAAAAACGTGTGTGTCCACCGTTATTGGCAAGGCATTCAAGGCAGTGTTGTCGCATGGAGTTCAACAGTGTGCGCAGAAAGGCCTGGGGGACAGCAGCCCACTCCTGCTGGAGTGTCTCAAACAGCTGACCCAGGTTAGCAGGAGGAGGACGACGCTGCTGCAGTCTCCGGCCCAGCTCATCCCAAAGATGTTTGATGGGGTTCAGGTCTGGGCTGTTTGCGGGCCACTGCATTCTGTTGACACCAGCAGCTTGGAGAAACGTGTTTACTGCTCTGGTGCGATGGGGCCGTGCATTGTCGTCTTGAAAGACTGCCTGAGGTCCAAGCTGTTGAAGGGCTGGCAGCACCAGGGGTTGCAAAATCTCTGTTTGGTAGTGAACACCATTCAA
>CM065716.1:13274341-13296841 GCA_033310375.1 Conus canariensis
AAAACTCGCCAACACGAGTTCGGCAATACAAATACGCTTGAGACTTTTTTTTTCCAAAAAAAGATTGATGATAACTTTTCTTTTTCTTTTTAACTAAGCGTCCCTAATTTTCCGCCAACAGTCTCTTTTCTTTAACAAATCCTTGACCGACGCTCAAGTAAGATTGATCAACGACAGAACCCTTTTCACTACAGTTGAACCCTAGAAGACTCAAGTATAGTTAAATGATGAACAATAACGTTCTACCTTGTCCGTTCATTTACCATGCGCACCCCTCCCGACTGGGGCTCATGACAATTGTAAATGCTTTCGATTCACTTAAGCGATCCTTTGTGAATGAAATATCGCCAGCAACTGACTCATGTCAAAGACAAAAACGGACCCCCTCAAGCAGTGTGGTGTAGTGTACCAGGTTGGTTGTCAAGATTGTGCCCATACCTACATTGGCGAGACAGCAAGACTACTCACCACCCGTCTACAGGAACACCAAAACCGATCTACGTCTGCCACATACGAGCACATACAAGCCACAGGCCACAGTTTCAGCCCCCAAGAAACCAAGATCTTAACTACAGAGCCCTTTCTCACAAAAGAAAAGTTAAAGAAGCCATCGAAATCAAGACCAGACGCCCCAGCCTGAACAGAGATCAAGGCTTTGAACTTCCCTCTACCTACAATCAGATCCTGACAACCGTTCACTCCACACAACAACCCTCAATCCACAATCAGATCCTGACACCTGCTCACTCTACACAACAGTCGCCCCACCAGGCCTCGCTGTCACAACAGCAGGTGTGAGCTGACGAATACAGGGCGATCCTGCCGAAATATTCTCCAAAAGTTTTGATTCTGAGTCCTATAACCATTTTTCTAACAAAAGTTTTGGTTTTTGTAGGTAAAGAAAGGACTCTGCAGCCTGGTCCCCATGTTTGATGAAAATGTAAAATCGTGTTCAATCGTAAATGGAAACGTTTGTCCAAGCTTTAAAAGTGTCAGAAATTGTCGCGAGGGTGATATGGTAACTCCATACCTATATGTTTTGTGTAAGGTAACGTAATGTTGTTTATAGCCCAGCCGACCGCAAAGGGCCATACCAGGGCTGCGTACTGAAATATTTGCTTGGTGAGATAAGATAAAGAAAAATTTGGAAAGAGAGGGGGTTAGTTACCGCCAAGGACACAGACAAACATAGTACACAAAAAGAAAAAGTTTAAGAACAGCATTTTCCGAATTCTAGAGTAATCAGTTTGCAGTCGATGCATAGTTCATTTGAAATTGGACCCAAGAATTTCATGGGAAAAGAGTAATTCCTAATTTACAAACACTTGAGATGACATTTTAAGAAAAATGTAAATACGTTGTAAAGAAACAGAAAAACGTTCACAGTTATAGTTTCAGCTCACAAAAAAATAGACAGGAATCAAAATTTTAAACTGCAGGACTCACCAACGATTTACCAACGACCTTCAAAAAGCTATCAACATGTATCTAAATTTGCTAAGTAAACTACAAAAAAGAACCGGGGTACTTCTTGGGAGAATCGCTACATCAAAGTCTCTTTTTCTGTCAAAGGTCAATGTATACTAATTCCTATTCCTCCTGTATCAGACTAAATATGTAAAACATGTTATGAGTTTGTATGGGATGATAAAACTAATGCATGTAGGAGAAATATTCTTTACACATACTTTATACAATGTAAAGAGAAGATATGAAGGCAGACATCCAAACTTCGACTGAGATGCTACACCCACTCCTATACAAGATCTGGGAACAGGAGAGAGTGCCAGAAGACTGGAAGAAAGGCCACCTTGTAAAGCTGCCGAAGAAAGGGGACTTGTCATCCTGCAACAACTGGAGAGGAATCATGCTGCTGTCCCTCCCGGGAAAGTATTGACAAGAATCATCCTAGAGATATTGAAGACCGCCCTAGACCAGACACTTCGGGAAGAACAGGCAGGCTTCCGCCAAGATAGTTCATGTACGGACCACATTACAACACTGCGGATTATCATCGAGCAGTCCCTAGAGTGGCAGACCCCCCCCCCCCCCCCCCCCTCCCCTATACACAGTTTTCGTCGACTTTCAGAAGGCCTTTGACAGTGTCGACAGAGACGTCATCTGGAAACTGATGTACCACTACGGCTTTTCACCAAAGTTCGTCACCATCATCCAACAACTATACGAAGATGCCACCTGCCAAGTCATCCCCGATGGGAAGCTGACGGAACCCTTCTCTGTACAAATCGGCGTCCGTCAGGGTTGTTTACTTTCACCCACAATCTTCCTGATGGTGATCGACTGGGTCATGAGACAGTCTACAGCAGGCCGAAGGACAGGTATCCAGTGGACCTTCACGAAGCAGCTGGAGGACCTGGACTTCGCGGATGACATCAGCCTCCTCTCCACAAGCAGCAAGATGCACAAGAGAAGCTATGTCGTGTTGCAGAAGAAGCTGAGAAGACTGGGCTCCAAATAAACATCGGGAAGACAGAGGTCATGAGGGTGAACAACAAACAGCAAGATCCAGTGCGACTTCACCAAGAAGACATCAAGGAAGTTGACAGGTTTGTTTACCTGGGCAGTGTAGTCGGTAAAGATGGGGGGTCAGACGAAGACATCAAATGCCGAATCAACAAAGCAAGACACGCCTTCAACACCCTGCGCCAGATCTGGAGATCAACAGCCCTCTCACTCTGCTACAAGATCCGGATTTTCAACACAAACGTGAAGTCTGTTCTTCTATATGGTTCAGAAACATGGCGGGTAACCAAGACCAACACCAACAAGCTACAGACATTCATCAATAGATGTCTCAGAAACATCCTCAACATCAGGTGGCCGGAAGTCATCTTCAACGAACAACTGTGGGACAGGATGAGACAAGTCCCAATTGAAACTGAGATAAAGAAACGGAAATGGGGATGGATCGGCCACACGCTACGGAAGCCTGTATCCAACGTAACCAGGCAGGCTCTGGATTGGAATCCACAAGGAAAGCGGAAAGTGGGTCGACCAAAACAGACTTGGCGCAGGAATGTCGACGCTGAGGAGAAGGCCGCCGGAATGACGTGGGCCGAGCTAAGGAGGACCTGCCAGAATCGCGTGCGTTGGAGCAGTGTCGTCGCGGCCCTGTGTTCCTCAAGGAATCAAGAGGCATAAGTCAGTAAGTCAAAGAGAAGAGAGGATCTGTGTGCCCTTACCTAGACTAATTAATTTTGGGAGGGGGGACCTGAGCGTTATGATAATTGCAACCTAGACACATTTTTGAAGAAAACGTTTTCTGAGCGTATGGTAGTTTTCACCACAATGTCGGATTAAATAAAAGACACAAGCACTTTTCTGAACCCAACGTTTAGTTAAGGGTACATGACTGAAAACAATATTAGAATGTTTTCCAATTTGCCTCAGAGCAGTTCCAAATTCTTTAACTATAGTTTTTTGGAAATAAAAGATTTAGGCAAACTCTCTCTTGCGTTTACAAGTTGTCTGCGTACGACTGAAGAATAAAACCGAATAACAACATTTCTTTTTCATGACAATAACAGTAGATCATTCAAGAACCGTGTAATTCCTTGTTAGATTTAATGAAAAATCCAGAGCACAGTATCAGATTTAATGAAAAATCCAGAGCATATTACAATATGTTACCTGACCAAGTGGAAACATCTACCAACAATAAGTGTTTATGGGAAGAAAAGCTAAAACCGTAGCAAATACACCAAAATACATATATAAACAAATAAATGACAAATTGGATACACAAATAAATGAATGAATAAATAACTAAAAAGATAAATGAAAATAAATAAATAAATAAATAAAAGTGAATGAGGAAATGAACAAAGAAACAAAAGTGAATACATAGATTACATATAAATTAATCCATAAATAAATAAACAAGCAAACAAGAAATCAAGCAAACATATCAATAAAAAAAAACTTACTGAATAAACAAATGAATAAAAAAAAGTATATGACTAAACAAAGAAAGGAACAAATAGATGAATAAATAAATACAGTAGCCACAATTGATTTCGGTTCAGATTGTGCCAAAGTATAACAGTTATGAATATCATCTTCAGAACAAAAAACAGATAGGAACGATAACAAGAAATATCATTTTTGTCGAAGGGAATAGGGACTCGACAGAGCACTACATGAATGCCAGTGTCTTTCAGCATTCTGGTTGGAGCTGAAACAATCTCTAACAGAAAAATACCAACTACCATCAGCTGACATTTGAAAAGTGTAGCAGATAACACCAATGAATTATTCTTCTATTTAACATGTTTTCACCATAATTGGTGACATTACACGAAAAAAAAAGAAATAAAATGAAAAGGTCACACACACACACACACACACACACACACACACACACACACACACACACACACACACACACACAGATGACATACAAATATATACACACACATAAAACACGCCTGCCTATGCATATACAAGTATAATACATTACATCACAATATCAAATAATCACAAAACTCAAAACCAAATCATAGTAAAAGACCGATAGGACTGTTCAATATACTTCGATCAATGCCATGGACTTTAAGTGAGTGATTGTGTAATACAGAATCAGCAGATAATATATTGTCTAAAAGGCACTGTTTGTCAAAATATAACATACTCAGAATCTGGCACTTAAAATGTGTGGAATGGAAATACAATCACCACACACGCACTGAACATTTTAGAATATTTTGTTTTCCAAGGATCGAGCCTCAGTCTATGTAACAAACTATCAATATTCCTTGGTCCAGAAAGGCTTTGAAATGACCAGTTTGAGTCCTACTTCTAAAATTCAAATATACTACTTTTTCAATTACATTACACATTTCGTTCACCGATAATGGAACTGATAATGAGATAACACCAACACTGGCAACATAATTTTACTTCATTGTCTTAGAAGAAGAATAAACCCATGTTGTTTCTCACTGACAAGGTTGTTTTCTTCTAGGTGTTTGACAATTTGTTCTCTTACTAATTTTTCCATTACTTTGCAGAGGATGCATGTAAGACTAACTGGCCTGTAGTTCTCAGCTAGCATTTTCCTGTCTTTCTTGAAAATAGGTGTGACCCGTGCCAGCCGCCAGTCTTCTGGGATTTTTCCTTCGTTCAAGCATTTTCTGAACAGCATAGCCATTGGGATGGCAAGAACATTTGAAGTCTTGGACAAAAGCATTGGGTTTAGCCCATCGGGTCCCCGAGCCTTACTAGTATCTAGTTCTGCTAACAGTTTTCTGACCTTCTCAGTATCTATCAAAAAATCACTTAGCTCTTCATCGTAACTGCATTCCTGTGGTTCCGGCAGGTCCCCATCCTCTCCAAGAAAACGCTCGACTGACTGTGTCTGGTATTTTGTTCCCGGCAAGCAAGACGCGTCTTTGAATTTCAGTTCACTATAGCTGATGGCCCTTAAAACGCTAACACTTGATCCAGAATGATGACCGCGTAAAAACAGTCCGCGCCCCTTTCTCCCGAAAAAAAAGGCAAGACGAATGTTCGTTTTCGGCCAGTAATATTCACGTTTGATAATGTTGTGGTCAGTATGGGGATGTTTATAATTCTTCAGAGTAATTCATACAAAATGCGCTGAATTTCACTGCAGTCCACAGTGTTCACACATTCAGATGAAAACTGCAATAACAAACTGACTTCTTGTCTGCAGAAGATATTCTGGCATTATCTGATACCATCTACATCTATTTCATTTTATCAATTTCAGTGTGTGTGTGTGTGTGTGTGTGTGTGTGTGTGTGTGAGAGAGAGAGAGAGAGAGAGAGAGAGAGAGAGAGAGAGAGAGAGAGAGAAGTCTGCATATACGAGGGCCACCCCATAAGTTATCGGATGCGCAGAAACCACTGACGTCATAATTTCAATTTTTATACCATCATCATCACAAGCGATGTCATAATAGCTATGACACAAAAAATGATAAAATCGTCAGAGCCAAATTTGTTCTAGACAGCAAAATGGATGGCAAGGGGGACGGTTTTCAAAGTGTTGCAGAGAGCCTGTCTTGGAGAGATTTTCGTGCCATGATTTATTATGACTATCTTCAAAGGAAGTCTTTCAAGGAAAGTTTTATAAGTTTGACAAACTGTTTTGGCGACAAGGCTTCATCATTATCCACAGTCCATAGGTGGTTCAAAGAATTTCAGTTTGGTACAATGTCTTTGGAAGATCGTGACCGTTGTGGACGTCCAGTTTCAGTTACTACCGATGGGAACGTGAGCACAGTGAAGGCCATGATTACAGAAAATCCTCGAATCACGGAGGATGAACTCAAGGATACTCTAAACCTTTCATCAGGAAGCTTAGACCGCATTCTTCGGCACAATCTCTCTGTACGGAAGCGTTGCGCCCGTTGGGTGCCCCACCAGCTGACTGGGGAGCAGATGAGGGCTAGGGTTGAATGGTGCCAGTTTATGCTGCAAAAATTTGACGGAGGAAGATCAGATAGGGTCTCCAATATCGTCACAGGTGACGAAACCTATGTTTACCAGTATGACCCCGAAACAAAGCAGCAGTCGTCAGTTTGGCTGTTTCCAGGGGAAACCCCACCTGTGAAATTTAAGAGATAAAGAAGCTGCACAAAGCAAATGATTGCAGTTTTCTTCGCAAGATCCGGCCATGTGACTACTGTACCGCTTCTGGAAAGAAAGACAGTGAACGCTGAATGGTACATCAACACCTGCCTGCCAAAAGTGTTCAAGGCTTGGAGTGCACGGCGACCACGGACCGGTATCCGCCACCTACTCTTCCACCACGACAACGCCAGCGCCCACACAGCAGCTGCAACTTTAGACTTCTTGCAAGAGAACAGCGTGCAGCTCGTCACTCATCCTCCGTATTCTCCTGACCTAGCCCCTTGTGACTTCTTTTTGTTCCCTCGTTTGAAAAAACAACTGAAAGGAAAGCCGTTTGAGAGCCCTGAAGATGCCCGAGCGTTTGCCGAGGGCTTGATTTCTGGTATACCTAAGTCGGAGTGGGCTGGGGTGATGGATTCGTGGTTTAGAAGGATGGAAAAGTGTATACACGCTGATGGAGGATACTTTGAAAAGATGGGCTAGGTAGGAGATGCCAGTGTACTTCCATCTTTTCCCATCCGAGAACTTATGGGGTGGCCTTCATATTCATCAAAGTGAAAATATATCATTTACTTGCATTTGTGAACACATCCACCGCATAACTACTTACCTTCGTTCCTGCTAGTGTAGTGAATTTCAAGTGGTTCCTTAATTATGGTTGCCGATTGGAATTTCAGAGAGCTATGGGATGTTGCATTCTCCACTCTGAAAAGAATGAGAAGTTCACTAGTTTCAGCTCTGTGATTAATGTTGAGCAGGCTGTCACAGAGATTCAACAATAACTTTGTTCTGTGTCCCTGTGTACGGTTTGAGTTTAACTCAAAGACAAGAGCTGTTACCTGTGAACTGACACATTGTGCGTGCTCAATCTCTATATGGGTGCCCCTTCTCGCACGTGATACCAATCTTATCCAGCACATCGCTGTATTTGTGCTTTGAATGCGGTCTAATATGTCTGAGTCAAAGAAAAGATAACTGTATAATTCAACCACCACCAAAAAAGTTTCATTTTGTTCGAAGCATTTCTCAAGTTGGCTAGAGTAAAGGAAATATTCTAGTGGTTTATCCTCTAACCAAACTTTGTCCACAGGATACAGATTTGCTGCCATGTGTTCCGCCAACAAAACCATGTCACAGACGATGTTTGTGTGGTTTGTTCCACAGTCTGTTTGGTTGGTATCTGCATCATAGACGTCTCTGACTTCAACGTTTGTTAGCGGCGTCAAAGTTGCCTTGCAGGGCATATTCTCTGTTGCTGAATTCTTTGAATTGATATGCGTTTGGACAAAGTTCCACATGGAGTATGTTTTATCTACTGGCACTGTTAATGTATGTCTGACATCACCTGTCCTCCCAGGGGTTGTCTTAACTGATGTCGTTGCAGTTCCTTCTGATGTGAAGTTCGTGCCACTCGTGTATTTCCTTGATATTGGAAACGACAGCTTTTCTCTCTGTGCACAAACTGTTCGTAGTAGTAGGTTCGCAGACCAAAGCCAGCAGAAGGTAATTTCAAGGAAAGAAATATGTTTTAAGGACACGTACATTGTCACGAAGCCGGTCTGCACCTGGCGATACACACTGTGACAAAGTTTTTTTTCCTATCTGCATATCTATCTCTCTAGCTATTCAGCTAGCCAGATAGCTAGTCATCTGTTTATTTATTTGCTGTTGTCTTCTGCTTATGTTGCCTTTAGACCTAGGGTGATGTAGAGGAGTATACATGGATAACTACCAACGCAGGGATGCCTCCTCTATGGGACTGAAGCTCCCGGCCCAACCGTTCATCGATGTATTCAGCTGCTACTTCCTTTTGACGTAGAGTGCATCTACATACCGTGTACATACAAATTGCATCAGTGATTGAAAGTTTAAAAGAATATACTTACTACCGTGCAATTTACCATTCACAATTAATAAATGTGTCAAGTATGATAATCATGCTTCGCGTAGCCTCACTTGTTCCTTGATATCTCCATACGTCATTCTATATCACCTCCCACGTCATCCTATGTCACCGCCCACGTCATTCTATGTCACCTCCCACGTTCATTCCATATCACCTCCCACATCATTCCATATCACCTCCCACGTATCCATATCACATCCACTCATTTCCCTTCATCACCTCCCACGTCATTCCATATCACTCCCACGTCATTCCATATCACCTCCTACGTCACCCGCCTTGGCTTAAGGCTGTGTCAGGCCAATTGACATAGGCTAGAACACCAAGCCTACATCAAAATGTTGTTATGCTCTGCATAGTTAGTCTTAAGCCATGACAAGCTCATAGCATAACATTATCAGTCTCCAAAATCCCCCGAAGTCGGAGTGTGGTTGGCCACGTGGCGGGGTAATCAAAAACGGTCACACAAGTAATGTTCTCATCCCCAGCTGATGCATTTGTACCACAGCGTTCAAGTACTTCGGCTGTTCGGATGATCCCTAGAATGTTTTAGCCAGGGTAAGACAACAACAACCACCACCTCCCACGTCATTCCATATCACCTCCCACGTCGTTCCATATCACCTCCCACGTCATTCCATATCACCTCCCACGTCATTCCATATCACCTCCCACGTCATTCCATATCACCTCCCACGTCATTCCATATCACCTCCCACGTCATTTCATATCACCTCCCACGTCATTCCATATCACCTCCCACGTCATTCCATATCACCTCCCACGTCACTCCATATCACCTCCCACGTCATTCCATATCACCTCCCACTAGAACTGAGGCAAGAAAAGACGCAGGCTTTTGAAATGTTTGCTGAATGGTCCTCGTTAATGTCCTGTCAAAGAAGGTCATGTTTTGTTTTTTTTTCTCCTGCATCTGTACAGTTGTTTCTCTACAGGCAAGATTAGGCAAATACTTATTCTGAGCTGACTTTAACGAAACGTGGTGGAAATAGAAAATGTTGCTGAAGGACAAACCTATTGTTAGTTTACGCCATGACCAATGACGCGTTTACCGCATGGAGACACGACATGTTTTCAACAAACACCTGAACAGACTCAAAAGGTGGATCTTAGAACCCTTTAATCTTGTTGGGTCTCCCCTCTCCAAACTATTGATTACTTATCACGAATACGGCATGAAGATCCACAGAGCGAAAACAGGCTGTCTGAAGAATCTGATAAATGAACAACAGCGCATTGTGCCAGCAGATAAGACGTCGGAAACCAAGGCCAGGATTCATACCATTGTGCTAAGGACATCGACGCTGAATATTTAGACGGAGACTTTGTACAGGCTCTCGATGCCAGACGCCAGAAACTCAATTCGTCATCCGCAAATACGAAAGTGGAATGGGAGAAATTGGATGAAAAAATAGTCCAAAGATTAGATGCGCTGATAGGAAAGAGCACACTGGAGCAAAAAGTAGATACATGTGGAGACATTGTATACGGAACCTGTAGGGACGCTTGTGGGCTGAAACAAAACTGAAGACACCTCCTCAAAAATCTAGACAGCAGCAAGGATTAGAGTACACCCAAAACAAAAAAAAGAATTAAAAAAAGAAAGTAAAAAACGAAAACAAAAAAAAAATAAAGGCTGCCTCATAAGCTGAGAAGGAAGGGTTGGAGAAGCTCTGGGAAGACCTGAAATTGCCACACAGTGCCCTCAGTAAAGCAAAGTCAGCAAGGAGACGGGAGCAAAGAGAAGAAAGCCCAAAATTGCTGTATCAGAGACTTCTTCCAGTTTGCCAGGAAACTGTTCGAGCAGTCAACATCTGGAACACTCACAGTGGACAAAAAACGCTTGTAAAGCATCTCAGAGCGAGGCACCACTTGAAATCCAGGGCTTGGTGCAGCCTGCAGTGCCAGAGAAAAAGTTCAATGACAAACCACCAACACTGGATGAGGTAAAGAAAAATTGAAGAAAGCCACAGCCTAGTCTTAGCCTGGGCCAAATGGAATATCATGTCTGCTGTTCAAGTAATGTTACAAAGTCCTTGAGTGGCTCCATAAAATGTTGAGATTAGCATGAAGGAACTTAAAGATCAGCGACCAACGGATGATAACTGATGGACTGGACATTCCCAAAGAGAAAAACTCGAGTGACATCAACCACTTTAGACTATCACTTCTGAACGTCGACGGAAAAATCTCCTCTGTCATGGCAACCAGACTGACTAAATACCTCACAGAAAATGGGTACTTTGATTTGTCAGTCCAGAAAGGAGGCATCCCAAGCGTCTCTGGCTGTGTGAAACCTGCAACCAGGATTTGGGAAGCAATTAAAAAAGCTAGGACAGAGAAGTGTGACCTCGACGTGGTGGGGCTTGATCTGACAAGTGCGCATGCACCAGTTCCTGACAAGATGATTCCATTAGCCCTCCAGATACACCATGTCCCAAACAACATCAGACAAATGCTGAGAGAGTACTCCCATGGCTTCTCAATGAGGTTCTCCACAAAAGAATATGTAACAGATTCGATCAGTCTGGGAACTGGCATGGCAATAGGCTGTGCAGTTTCTTCAGTACTGTTTGTGTTGGCAATGGAAGTCATCGTGAAATCTGCCTGTACAGGTGCGGCAGATCTCGAGGATATTTACCAATGCCCCCATCAAAGGCTTTCATGAATGACAACGGTGCTTTCCACCAAGGAAGACAAAACACGCAAAATACTGAAGCAGTTAGACAAGTAAGGTGCTTCATACAGGATCAATTTTAAGCCAAAGAAATTATGCAGCCTCTCCGCGTGGAAGGGAAAAATAGCACAGTCAAGATCACTGTCACCAACCAAGCCTTCCAACTTTTTAGAGAAGAAGAGTGAGTGCCGAGCGACTGGTTTGGGTCGGTGATGGCAGATGTCAGCCAGGTGTTCATGTGTTCAGAAATGCTCGTATCAAGTTGTCGGGACGTCTCATCGACATAGATCTTACAGCAAGTTCACCGTAAATGGCATACACGATGTTCTGGCTCTAATAGGAGAAAGTACGTTCAATTTTGAACGAGCCTGTGGGACCACATAGAATTGTGTCTGGCTTGGTGACAAGATAGATTCAGCAGTTTGCGTTTGAGCAGGGAAAGGTACCGGGTGAGTTAGGTGTGGTGATTTTGTTCAGTAATTTAGAATGAATAAGTAGATCTTAAATTTTGTAACCTGAAATTAATCATGGGTTTGGTGTCTAAAGCATGTTCATTATCTTCTAGCATGTGCCGAATGGACCTGATGATTTTGGCTGAAGGAAAGTAAGTGGGTGGGTGTGAAAGCAGGCAGCAAGTCTGTCTGTTTCTTTCGGTGGCGCTGCCAAGGGTATTATTAATGACGTACTGGGCTATATATGGTTGCTGAGAAAGTCAATTTTGGCTGCCGAAATAGCATACACTTATTCACTCCCACCACATCGACGCCTAGTACTCTCCACAAACACACTACCATTCTACTAATTTTCTACCTTATGAAGACATATGTTACAGCCATCGTCTGTTCATTCCTTCTTTTATATCTTCATTCTCTTAATTAATCAAACTTTTGCTTACTTATCTAGTCACACTCACTCTTCTCTTTCAAATACATACCTGCGCTCACGAACTTGTACACACACACACACACACACACACACACACACACACACACATACACACACACACACACACACACACACACACACACATACACACACACACACACACACATACACACACACACACATACACACACACACACAACACACACACACACACACACAACACACACACACACACACACACACACACACACACACACACACATACACACACACATACACACACACACACACACACACACACACACACACACACACACACACACACACACACACACAAACTATGGTAGTGGCCCTAACAACGTTGGCTAGACATTCAAGATCTGACCAGCGAACTGGGCTAAGTCTCAGATCATACATCTAATTAAGCTTCCCCATAATGGACTAGATGACCAGTGTTAGATGTACTGTCATGTTCGCGTCCTTCTCGTGAAAGCCATCTCTTGAACCCAGATTGACCTTTTGGAACTCTGTGTGTGCGTGCGTGCGTGCGGGCGTGCGTGCGTGCGTGTGTGTGTGTATGTGTGTGTGTGTGTGTGTGTGCGGGCGTGCGTGCGTGCGTGCGTGTGTGTGTGTGTGTATGTGTGTGTGTGTGTGTGTGTGTGTGTGTGTGTGTGTGTGTGTGTGTGTGTGTGTGTGAAATCCGAGTCCTTCACAGCGTAGCAATCGTTATTGTTGCTCACATCAGCTCCTCTATTTTGTTTATCACGCCATAACTTCATTTTCTATGGTCAGCCCGGTCTTTGTCAAACAAAGACGAGAATCACATGCCTCCAATGACAGGCCGACTATTCTGGAAATTTTCTCGGCATCCAAGCATGTGACATGCCAAGGCACAATCCCAGGAGTTGGTGCATTTACCCGGCCACGGAGGGGCACGAGCAAATATCTTCCTAAAAGGTTTGTGCCTAAAGACGCAGTGCTTTAAGTATGCAGTTCAAATCCCTTCATCATTTAACAGACAGTACCAGAAAGGAAAAGCCAGCCCCCCTCGCCACAAAGGTATGGACTGATGACATTTCTCGTCAGTAGCTGAGTCGTAGATTGAACATTCCAGTATAAAATAAGAGCGGACCGGGGTCAATACAACAAATTAGATTTCTGACAGGATGTAAGTTTCTGTTTATGTCTATCCATTCTACTCCTTTGGGCAAAATGCTCAGGGTAAACATTCTTTTACATCAAGCCTGCACCATAACGACCTTGATACAAATGTGTGTTTGCCGTTTGGAACCCTACCACCATGAGTTACAGCACTCAGAAAATGCCCACTGCTGACAACGTTAACAATCTGGGCACAAGCGCAAAGATCTATCAGACCCATGTACCGGAGAGCAGCGATCTAGGGACACACTCACTTATCCAGGTCGAGAGTCAAGGTGTACAGGCGGGTGTTTAGGCTATGAAGTCAAATGTGACACTCAAGAGGGGAGTATGGAAAGCCTTGAAAGTGAAAAGAAAAAAATCCCTATGTTTGACAACGAGAATGTATTGCTGTTGTTATTGTTGTTGTTATAGTTGGTATTGTTGTTGTTGATGATGATGATGATGATGATGATGATGATGATGATGGTGGTGGTGATGGTGATGATGATGACAGTGAGGACGTTTTTGTTGCTCATGATTAGTTTTCAACTCCTTGTAGGAAAGCTCAGCCAGATGTTTCTTTGTGTTGTTGGCTAAGTTTTCCTTACGCATCTTTCATGGCGTTCTCATGCCCATTTCGTCGCTTTCGTGTGCATTTGTTTACCACAACCTAACGTGATCATGTGAAAAATGTTAAAATGTGTTTTTCTTATAACATTAGATATTCACAGTTCAAAATTGTGTGATAGCTAGTTGGACAGATAGTTAGATAGATAGATAGATAGATAGATAGATAGATAGACAGATTGTTACGGATGGTGTGCGGTGCGTGTTTAGATAGATAGATAGATAGAATGATAGATAGATGGATATATAGATGGATAGATAGATAGATAGATTGATTGACTGATTGATAGTTACGGATGGTGTGCGGTGCGTGTTTTGCTGTCCGACTCTCTTTTGAAGAAGTTTGGATGCGTGTACGTCTTTTTCCTTCACACACCCACAATACATGAACATAGATAGCCAAGCAACAAGTTCAGTTTCCACCTTTTTCCTTTTGCGGTCTGAACCATCAAATCATAACAAATACATCTTACATATCAAGAACAAGCAGAAATATTAATTCATGCCACCGCCATTAAGGGAGTGCAACAACACTAGATACTATTGTGTCATATTAAACATATATTTTCCTTCTTGCACAGGCTACGCTGGCACCCACAGCAGTGTCACCACAAACAGTTCCTGCACTTGGCCGCGTCTGGCCTAAGTCACACACTCTTCACACAGATCAGAAACCACTCACGAAAGCATTTAGTGGAGTCTTTCCAGAGACTCCCGCACAACAGAACGCACGTCGACTCGACGGAAAACGAAGCCGCTCACGGAAGCAGTTCGTGGAGTCCTTCCAGGGATTCCCACACAACAGAATACAAGTCGTCGTCCCTACGAACTCTGAAGCCCTCTGACACGCTAGCTTCTTGCTGAGCTCGTTGCTGACCTCATGGACAGCCTCTCCATACCCCCACGGGGTAGAGACAGTGGCTGGGCACGGGCTGCACCTCACACCCGGATGGCAGTCAGTTCCAAGTCGGACACGGGTGCTTCACCGACACCTGGGGGAACTGATAGCTACCCTGATTATCTAGCCTACTTCCAACACATTTATCGTTCTTGTTTGTAATTAAGTCACTCTTCCCATAATACATTTTACTAGATTTTAGGGGAAAATGCCCATGATAAAATCTACTAAGTTTCAATACAGTGGATGCACTGCAATAGAAACTTTTCTTTGTGTAAAACCATGATTGTTTGCATTGAAGGAAAGGATTTCCATATGGAACCCTTTTTCAAAGTACCAAGAATACAATTATGACATATAAAGGAGCAAATTCCATTTGTCCCATTTTAACAACATCAAGAAAAGAATGTTTCTATCTCATCACATCATCACTAGACGTGTCCAATTACATTTCAAGGAACGATTTCCGTTCGTCCCTTTTTATCAAGAAAAGAATGTTCATCATCATCACTAGACGTGTCTAAGTACATATCAAGGAACGATTTCCGTTCGTCCCTTTTTAATCTTTCCACAACAAGAATCAGAATATATTTTCCGATAATTTATGCACAATAATTTTCATTGCTCACTTCCAGAGCTCATCAACACTCACGTCATTATAATACTTTAGGGGAAAAGATAAACACACTTTTTTTTTCAATAATACAGTGATTTAACTAGATCACTTTTTTTCGATCACATATCAGTATTCATATTCTTTCTTCTTTCTACTCACTCCATTCTCCTCATCCACCTCTCGACTCACACACTCACCAACTACAACTTCCTACTGTCACCCTATGTCTCGGAAATGAAATGAAGCAGGGAACAGTAAACGATAAACAGTAAACAAGTTGGGTATTTTTGCTCCCATAAGAAAACCTAACACAGAGTAACTTTTATTCAAGACTGGCACAGCCTTTTAAACTTGAATAAAGTCAGACAAATAGGGATTGCGATGGTTCCCTTATGCAGCTAGTGAAGAGTTTTCATATCTGTAACATATTTTCTTAATTTCATGTTCCCAGTTATGAAGATAGTTCAGTTGTTGGCCTGCGCTTGTTTTTCCCCCACTATTAGATTGTTCGTCTATGTACTTGTCTGACTTTATTCAAGTTTAAAAGGCTGTGCCAGTCTTGAATAAAAGTTACTCTGTGTTAGGTTTTCTTATGGGAGCAAAAAATATCCAACTTGTTTACTGTTTATCGTTTACTGTTCCCTGCCTCATTTCATTTCCGATTTTGTTTTCATTAAATTGAGGTTATTTGTATTTGTTTCTGTCCGTCTGTGTGTTTGTCTTTTGATTTCCCTTGCATCTTTGGGTGGATCCTCAAGCGTAGGCTCAAAGATTGTCCCCTACATTTTATACTATTTGCATAATGTCTTTAGTTTTTCAGCAACCTTTTTCCTCCCCACACTTTCGTTTGGTTTCATTTACTACTCTTCGCTGGCTGCTTTGGGGGTGCTATTGGATTCTTTTTTGCACCCTTGGTGGTGAGAACACCACAGTATTATGGACTGTGGTGTGTCTCTATTTGACGCCAGGAGCGCAGACACAACCAGCCGTGTCTCCCTGATGAGTCCGACCCAGCGGACGAAAGGCCTCGGAGCAGGCAATACAAATATATCTGCCTTCAAAAGGGATTGCGATGGTTCCCTTATGCAGCTAGTGAAGAGTTTTCATATCTGTAACATATTTTCTTAATTTCATGTTCCCAGTTTCTCCATCTTCAAATTCCTTCCCCCACCCCCCTCCTCCTTAAGTCCAAATCTTTGCCAAGTCATTACTATGAAGATAGTTCAGTTGTTGGCCTGCGCTTGTTTTTTCCCCCACTATTAGATTGTTCGTCTATGTATTTGTCTGACTTTATTCAAGTTTAAAAGGCTGTGCCAGTCTTGAATAAAAGTTACTTTGTGTTAGGTTTTCTTATGGGAGCAAAAAATACCCAACTTGTTTACTGTTTACCCTATGTCTCGTCAAATCACAAGATATATCAAGGGAACAATTAAACATTTTTAGGCCTTTACTAAGAGTTGCAAAGTTCCCAACCACCCGTAGGAAAAAACAACTTCGCTAATACAAAGCCTAACCTCCATTTAACTTTGGAACATATCTGACTGCCAGCGAGAACACACCTTCAGTCTCCCTTCGGCTCTCTGATTAAGTTGCTCGGCCAGTAGCTCTGCGGAGACTGAAAGGAAATCGTCGCTCATCTGACTTACACAAAACGCAGGTGAGTAGCCGGTTTTACAGGTTTACCTGTTCCGGTCAAACGTCCCCAAAAGTTGGGACCGGACGAAATACGGTCCACCACATAGATAGATAGATAGATAGATAGATAGATAGATAGATGGGTAGATAGATAGTTACATAGATAGACAGATAGTAGATAGATAGATAGACAGATGCATGGATGGATATACAGACGGACAGACCGATCGATCGATCAGTAGACAGATATATAGATAAATGGATAGATAGATAGATAGATAGATAGGCATACAGACAGATACGTAGATGTTTTAGCTACCTGGTCAGCAAGTCACAACCTTTGTCACACACTGCTGATGGCAGTTTTCTTTGCGTCTTGGGCATTTCTAGAATCACCGTGACAGGGTCAAATATCAAGCAATTCTAGAAATTCCCGTACGTGCTCTTTAAATAAACGATGGAGGGAAGGAGGGATGGACAACACAAAGGTAGACAGACAGACAGATAGAGACAGACAGACAGATAGATGGATAAATAGAAAGAGAGACAGACAGACAGACAGAGATAGAGATAGATTAAAACATTGTATTCCTGAAGGACGCAGAGACTGATACACAAAGCGATAGTAAAGCCTGGTCTCAATGCTTTCATCTCCATTAAAGATGTACACTTTAACGCCTATCACAATAATATTATGCCACTTCCCCAGATGAACTGTATCGAAAGAGGATGGGGGTGATAGGATGCAGGGGTGCAGAGGATGTAAGCCCACTCCAGAGTGCCCTTTGTGCTTTAAGTTTCCTCCAAAGGGTAAGCCAGCAGAGCCACTAAGTGACAGCTAGTTTGCACTGTGCAAAACATCTACGTGCTTCTAGACCTGCTTTTTTTGCTGGCTGTTGACATGTTTAAATCATCCCCTGTATCTCTCAAGCCACGCCGCTCCTTTTACGTTCCCTAGAACCGCCTCGATATAAATAGACCTCCCCTCCCCCCGACCCCATTCACCCCCACCCCCCACCCATCCCCGCCCCGGAAACTTGGTAGATCCTCCTGATTATAGGAGATGTGTCTCCAAAATGCAAAGAGCAGTTCAGTCCATGAGAGTCTACACTGAAACACTGATCGTCCCAAGTAACATTTCCAGATCAGATGAACTTAATAATAAGCTAAGGCGAGAGGGAGAGACAGGGTGTAGGATAATCTGACTCGTTACTATTGACCAGTGAGGATACAGATGTACCGCCTATCCTGGATGAAAGACCAAGCTCCACTATTATAATTCTAGTGAAGAGCCTTTTTTCACTACAACTACTACTACTACTACTACTACTACTACTACTTCTTCTTCTTCTCCTTCTTCTTCTTTTTCTTCTTCTTCCTCTTCCCAGATACCTATCTCATGTCTACGCTTTGAATGCGTTGGATGCCTTTTCTGAAACACTTACAATTCTACTGAAGAGTTCTATCGTCATTTTCTTTCACTGTGTTAGGCGGGCATGCACCACGAGGAGCCAATTACAGTGACTAAGTCTGATAACAGTTACGACTGATTTCACAATTTCCAGTGCAGATATTTCGCCTTCACTAACTTTCGAGAGCAAGGATAACACACACACACACACACACACACACACACACACACACACACACACACACACACAGAGAGAGAGAGAGAGAGAGAGAGAGAGAGAGAGAGAGAGAGAGAGAGCGTTTGTTAGTGACTCAAAAGACTAATTTGTTTAATTTAGACAAAGGAACTGGATATTTTCTGAGAGGCGATGACATATAACTAAACAAGAGAAAAGGATTCATGGTCCATACAAATCAAAATAATCAATAACCAAAGACCATTCTGCGTGTTATAGACTGCAATATTCTATTCTAAGAAGTTACAATTTGCAACCTGTTAAGCGCCTGATGAATAAATATGGCTAATTCTTTTAGTGTAGTTTGAAGCCTTGTCGACATTAGAAACGTTATCCTAAAGATAAGAGAGAGAGAGAGAGAGAGAGAGAGAGAGAGAGAGAGAGAGAGAGACAGACAGACAGACAGACAGACAGACAGACAGAGACAGAGAGACAGAGAGACAGAGAATGAATGAATGAATGATATTTTGTTCATTTAGGCCTTTGCCCCTCATGGAGGGGGTACAATATAATGTAAAACACAGTGTTATTGGCAACGATAGAGATCACTACACTCCCTCCGTCATGAGATCATTACAGACCGCAACTGAAATGCTTTGCATAAATAAATCGATAAATTTATCACAACTCTCTTTTCCAGAAGCTAGAAGCAAACTCGAGCGAAACTGGTTAGGATCGTTATAATATTTTTGTGGTGTATATCGCATTCTTAAATCACTTGATACAGGGCAACACAAAACAAAACGTAATTCATCTTCATTTCCCTTTTTGCAAAGAGGACAAGGCAAATCAATCTCAGTGTGTTTCCTGTATCGATAGTGATATAAAGCAACTTCTGAAACACCACATCTAAACCTTGTCATTATACATTTCAGATGTTTGTGTAAATTCATTTCAAATATGGCTTGACATCATGTATGGTGCAAAATGTCCTATACATATAACATCTCTCACTGTTTTCAATATGGAAATCCCAATCTTGCCATCGACATGAAATCAGTCTGTCTTTGAATTCATGCAAAAAATGTTAAACATTCTGAACTCCTTGGTTTACCCATACATATCAAAAACTAAGCCGATACAACTTGCAACCAATGTTTGATACCCAGTTTCTTTTGTCTCGTGTATCTAAATCGAATAACATTCTGTACGCCTTTTGTGGTAGTCTGTTATCATCCATTGTCGTTAATTTTAACCAGTAACGGATACAACGTTTTGCAGTTTATAGAAATCGGATATCTATCACTTTCACATTGGGCCTCCGCATCTCAACTCCCAAAAACTTCTTTAAGGAAAATAAATGTACCTGTTCACATGGACGTGCTGCATCATCCAAACCCTAATGTTCCGCGCCATACAGGGATATTCGCTGAATTTGAATATTAAAAAGTTCCGAACAGAGATTCAAACTATTATCATTCAAAACACGAAATTTCCGCAAGATACACAACGCCTCATTTTTCTCTTTACTTGTTAGGTCATTACATGCTGAAGTGAAACTGAGTTTGGTGGAAAACAATATCCCTAAGTATTTATATGCATTTACAACAGGCATGTTTGTATTATTATAGTCCATCTTTCCCTTGCTGATAAATGACCACCTTTTCTAAAGACAATAATGTTGCTTTTGTTCAAATTTCCCTTCAGATCAAGATTAGATGCAGCTCTTTGCAGACTCTTCAGCTGTGTCTGTAGACCCGTTACTGTTTCTGCTAATAACAGTACGTCATCTGCTAGTAGTAAAATGAACAATTCAAGATAATCGATTGTGAAGAAAGCTCTATGCTTACCGTTTTGAATAACCTCAGAGGAGCAGTCACCAGCCACAGGAGAGATCAACTACCCTCTCTGATATAAGTTAGTTAGCTAACCACCTGGACTCAAAATCCATCAGATCCTTACCCTCACTTTATGATGAAACAGTGAGAACCAGTCTATGAGTACCACTTTGGCTTCTGCACTGGGTGTACGCAAGCGAAGTGGATGTGTATTAAAAGTATGCATTCAGTGTAACTTAGACAGGCCCACTGTATGCTAACTTAAGCTGCTGCACAGAGTGCAAGCAAGTCAAGTAGGAGTGAGGAAGGGCCCCTCATTGTTGTGGTTCAATGAGAACTAAAATCTAGCCTACTGAAGTGACATGAAAATACTTACCTATGTGTAAGCAAGTAAAGTTGATGTGTGAAACTGCACTTGACGTGTGTCAGTTCTCTGTTGTTCAATCAAATGTTGAATGTTTGAACTTCTCTCTTCAATTCTGTCTCTCGGAGCTACAAGTACTTCTAAGAGTACAGGCCTAAGGAAAATTATTTCAGAGCCACTCTTCAGTATTTTACCAAGACCCGGAACAAAATAAAATTTCTTTGATGACTAGTACCGGAAAGTTGCTCCTTCCACCACTAGTAAGGAGAGGGTGTAGGTGAAATGTTAAGATAATTCCCATCGAGAAATTATTCCAAGTCCTTCCCCTAGAGGACCCACCCACCACTCATATCTCCCGTCACAGGATGTAGGCAGAATGCAATGGGCATGTGGTCTGACGCAAACCTTTCATTTACACTAAGTTCAAATGAAGAATAGTATACAGAAAAGATATCATTAGACACAATGGAACAATTATTGACACCATTGCTACCAGAATCTGAGATGAATGTGCAGCAACCCTGAAGGTCGCCATTACGTGCACATTCATAATACATAAGTCCAAAGTAGTATATAAATCTAGCAAGCGTTTTCCCTAAGTGTTTACGACTTTATCCTGACAGTTTCTTTTTACATTCAAAGGGTTACTTTTTTTTACATAATGAACTGACAATACTTTCACCTGATGAGTCAGCAGAGTTTACATCGGCAGTTCTGCTATTCAAGTCTCCAGACAATATACTATATACATCTTCAAAATCCAACAGACAATCGATTAATCTTTCCTCAAGTAAATTAATGCCATTGTCAAGTTCAAAATAAGAATAAAATGGCGACCTTTACGGTGGTACATTTACACAAACATTCAAAATATCTTTGGTAGTGCCCAACATATCTTTGTTAATAAGGAAAATCATGAAGTTTGAGTAAGAAACATCAACATGTCGTATATACGAGGCATAGGCGTTTTTAAAAGAGACACACAATGCTACCGTATGAACGACTCTGTTTTGTAAATTTAAGTGCAGACTTACAAAAAATTGAATACTCTGCAAATGAATCGGAACGAAATGTGTCCAAAAACGTTTCAACAAAACAAATGAAATCGAAGGAACGGATGTAGGCAATGAAATCTTTGTTTCTTAACTTCGGAATTGAGTCATCAACAATATTTCAATGCAACATGTTAAACATGCTATTTACAAATGCACATGAGCCTGTTGTCACGCTATACTCTCCTCCCGTAGTTCGTGTAATTCCACGCTCACCCAAACACTCGCCCCTCCTTTTAGCACGGGTCCGATTGTCACTGACACCGTCATTCTCACACTCACGGGACTCACACACACCCGCCCGTGCCTCCGGAATCGTCACTCACTGTTTCCACAACCATATATGAAACATTTCCCTTGAAACTAACCGGCAGCAAGTGGTTATTTATTCGTGGAGAAATGTCCCTGCTAGAGGAGCGGCCAGTTCCCTATTTCCAGTCCGTAAGATTTCCTTCGTTGACTGAAAACTTCTGTCCATTTATGACAAGATGATCCTAGGCCATCGCCACCCTGTTACCCTCATCCCTTGCTTTTCTCAGATGAGGAGTCAACTTCCGTCTGATTTCTCTAACCCGTCATGAGAAGTCTTCACCAATGAAGATACCTGACCCTCGCACTTTCCCCTTGGCTTTCAG
>CM065716.1:13301841-13309341 GCA_033310375.1 Conus canariensis
ATGACTGATGTTGTGTTGGGAGTGGTTGAAATGTAGGGCGATGGGTTTGGGTCGGTGGTGTCAGGATGTTTCACCTACATAGATCTTGCCACACAGCTGGCAGTGGATAGCGCATACAATGTTGTGGCTCTGACAGGAGAATGTGCGTAAAATAGTGAAGGAGTCTTTGGGGCCCTGTAGGATGGTGTCTGGTTTGGTGATCATTAAAGCCACGTGACAGGCTATCCAGCTGTCAGACGCACGATTCTCGACGAGTTGTGCGCATCTGCTATGTGTATAGCCAGAGAGGATATTCTGCACTGAATACTACTCAGCGGCGAACGTTGACAAATTCGACTGCTAGATTTGCGCTGATCGAGTATGGCTTTGGAGACAGTCACGCCAGCTCCATACACTCTCTGTCCCCGCTTGTTGGTCGGGTATTGCAAGTTTAGCCCCCCCCCCCTCCCCCGTCAGAGGGTGAGGGTGAGAATATTTTTTTCTAAACTGTCGATTCGTTAACTGATAGTGCCTTCTTTAAACATTTTTCAATCAAAATTATGATACTTTGTAATATTGTGATTGTTTTTAGAAGTGCTCAGTTCAGTATGCTCGTTCGTGTGTTTTTGCTGAGTTATACAGGTTTGGTCGTTTTGATTCTACTCTTACTAATCTGTCAATACTTTTGATGTTGAATAGTTGGTAGATTGAGTTATTTATAGTGTGGTTGACTTTGAAGGGATTTTTCGTCTGAGGTGCCGGTCTGGATGGCTGAGTGCACTGGAGGAAGTGTCTGAGCTGTTCTTCTTTCCCCTCCTGTGACAGTCTTCTTTGAGGCCAGGACTTGCCTTTCTCCTCCCTGTGCTTTCTTCTCCCAGTGCTTTCTTTGAAATGATATTGTGGCTTAGGCTTACAAAGGAACGTTTCGCCACCAACAATCCTATGCCCCAACAATGACGAACCCAGATGACATCAAAAAATTATTCTACAAGGAGCTGAACTGTGACATTACTGAGGTCAACCGCAAGGACAAACATATCATCCTCGGGGACCACTCCACTTGGACCAATGCCACGGCATTGGAAACTGCAGCTCTGAAGGTCTGCTGATGTTATTACTGTGTCCACAATATGAACTTTCCATTACAAACACCATCTTCCATCAGGCAGACAAGTTCAAGAACACGTGGATGCACCCTCGCTTCAAACAATGGCACATGCTTGACTATGTCATTGTTTGCCAGAGGGACAGAAGTAATGTCTTCATTATATGCTGCATGAGGGGAGCTGACTGCTAGTCTGATCACAGCTTGCTCCAGATCAAGATGAACATCCAGCTTGCTCTGAAGAACAAATCGGCCAGAGACAAGCCTCCGAGAAGGCTGACTATTGCTTGCCTGTGTACCAGCAGAGACATTCTGCTACAAAGGATCCAGAAATGTCTGCCGAACGTCGACCTCACTAGGGAAGACACTGGCGAGGAATGGAAAGCCTTCAAAGAATCGCTGTACAACGCTGCAGCTGACACCCTGGGCTTTGTTGAACATAAATATAGAGACTGGTTTAATGAAAACGACGCAGAGGTCAACACGCTCATAGACATGCTTCACAAGACCCACAGAGATAGCCTCACAACCAGACCTTCGAGAAGAAGAAAAAAACAGAAGTATCAGCAAGACATGTAGCTCACCCAAATAAGCTTCGGCAGCTGAAAAACAATTGGTGGGGGAAAGAAAGCAGAAAGTCTGCTGGCTGCACATTCGCTCGCTCCTACCCACACACATATACGCATGCATGCATGTGCACGTCCACACCCACACACGTGCGCACATACACACATACACATGAACGCATAAATGCACACACACACACACACACACACACACACACACACACACACACACACACACACACACATGCGTACACGCCCACATACAAAGACACACACATACACAGATATGTACAATATATATATATATATATATATATATATACGTGTGCTCACACAAACCCATAAATTCACACACACACACACACACACCACACACACACACACACACACACACACACAGTACACCAACAAAACCCAAATTACACACACACACACACACACACACACACACACACACACACACACACACACACACACACACATTACACGCACTTACTGCGCACGCACACACACCACGTACAATGCAGGCTCACACATACACATACAAACGCGCGCGCGCGCGTTCACACACACACACACACACACACACACACACACACACACACACACACACACACACATGCGCGGACACATACACACACAAATGCGCACACACAAATACGCACACACACACACACACGCACACGCGCGCACACACATGCGCCCACGCACACACATGGGCCCATGCCCACACATCATACACACACGTGTACATTCACTACACACATATAAAAAAAAACATGGTATGTAGGCACCCAAGGTCTGACCAGCGCGTTGGGCTAATGCGTAGGTCAGACATCTGCTGAGTCGTAGCCACGAGAGCCTCTTCTTCGATTCTCTCTTAGTTGTTAATTAATTTATCCATCAGCTTAAAATCATGCGTAGTGTGGTCTCAAAACTTAGCGGATGTGGTGTAGCATATATGGACTACTCCGCACGCAGTGACGCCTCTTTGATAAAACTGAAAATGAAAGTGTGTGTGTGTGTGTGTGTGTGTGTGTGTGTGTGTGTGTGTGTGTGTGTGTGTACCCACTAAGGAGGTCACTTTATTTATCCTGGGAATTCTCAGCGTTGCCCTCATCACCACCTGGCACACCCACATCCTCTCTCTCCCTCTCCAGCTGCTCCAACACTGCAGACTCCAGGAGACGTTCCTGGTGACGTCGTCTCTTCTCCAGCACGACCTTGAGGGTGTAGAGAAAAGGACTGAGGGCAGAGTTGAGGGGCAGGCAGAGGACGGCCACGGCCACGTGGAGTTGCTGAGGAAGACGTTCGTTCCCCCCTCAGAGGCCAGCAAGGACAGCACGCCGACAGGAAACCGGCACAGGAACTCGGTCAGCACCACTGTAGACAGTCTCCTGGCAACCGTCAGGTCCTGGACCTCATGGAGCAAGGTGAATATTGAACAGACCATAGAACAAAGAAAAAAACAAACAAAGAGAAATTGAAGCAAAACAAGGAAGCAGACAAATCAAAAGCATATAAGGATATTAAAGGGGTAAAACTCTTAGGAGCAGACTCTTGGCATATATCAGTTTATCCTGGTGCGATGTTACTGAGAAAGACTTTGATAAATGGTGAAAACAAAATACCATAGCAGAGAGAGAGACAGACAAAGAGAGAGAGAGAAAGAGGGAGAGGGGGATTCGGAATCGGAGAGAGAGAGAGGGGGGGGGGGGAGACAAAGGGAGGAAGAGGGGAGGTATTCGGATAGTTTGTTCATATAGGCCTTGACCTCTCACGAAGGGGTGAGTGAATACAATACGTCAACTGAGACAAATACACATGACTGTAAAGCATACCAAACACAAATGATTCGGAACAAGAGGTAACTTTTCTTTAAATTCAAATGCCTGACACGAAAACAAAGACAAATTTCGAACAACTTCTGGTGAGTTTGACGACATTAGTATAGTCAGTCTAGATAGCGAAGACTGTCTATAAATTTTTGGCTCGATGAATACAGTTCTAATGTTCCGACGGGCTGGACAACAAAGAACGAAATGGATTTATTTTCTTCAAACTCTTTTCAAAGCGGACACAACAAGTGACTGTCATCAACAATGGTTTTGCATTTAAATTTGAGTACTACTAATTCGAATATTCAGAGACTGAATTCGGTCATGATATGCTTTAAGTGTCTGTCCACTTCTAAGTATAAGTAAGGTTTCAAATTATGAAAATAGCAGACGTTCTAAATATAAGTAATGTTTCAAATCATGAAAATAGCAGACGTTTCTATAGAAGTCAAACCTTTCACTTTGTTGCACGTGCTCTGACCATTTTTGTCAAGTGCAGTCAACCAATCGTTCTCGAAAACAACATAAAAACGGCTTAGCATTTTCGACACCTTGATTTTGTCCATACAAAACCAAAACCATATTCAAAAAAGAGAAAAAACGTGAGAGAGAGAGAGAGAGAGAGAGAGACGTGTGGTGGTCATGCTGTTGGCTCTCAGACAGGAAGATGAAGGTCTGACCCAAAGTGATGAGCAGGAAGAGCAACAGGTTGAGCACCACCAGCACTGCAAAGGAGTAGTTCTGGCCACCAAACGCTTTTCCTGAGGTAGGCAGAGGGAAACACAAGCCTGTCTGACCGTGAGAATTCCCAATGGGACGTCTCAGGGAGGACAGGAACCACTGTCAGACCCAGTCCTACCATCCAGGCAGCTACACACACACACTGAGGGCCGATGCTGTCCGAAAACGACGGGCGCTGAAAGGAAAGCGCAGAACGATGAAGCGGTCGAGAGTGATGAGGCAGATGATGAAGACTGACACCTCACTGGACAGCAGGGACAGACATCCAGCTAACCGACAAATATGGCTCTTCGTCCACGTTCTCCCTTTCCACAGATAAGTCCCTGAAAACTTCCTGTCAGCTACACCAATAATTGTCAGGTAAATACCCATGATCATATCTGCTGCACTCAGATGTGTAACAAAGTGTCCAAAGCTCTGGTTGGAGTTGTGTTTGATAAAACAGTAAATGATACACAAGGCTGCTGACATTCCCTGCCAGGGCTAGAACCAAGAGGAGAAAGAGAATAATCCAGTATAGATTAGACTTCAACAGCTCATCACAAGAGGAGATTTCACTTGTGACAGTTGAAGGTGTTGAAGTCAGGGGGTAGAACTGATGGACAGCACAGTTTGAAGTTGTCAGAATACAGCTCCTGGAGAAGTTCCAGACCACGAAAGGCATCAGCAGAAAAGGAAGTAGCGGGACAGCCACGCAAGTCTAGCGACTGTAGTCCTGGACTGATGTCTCTTGGTATCACATCAGACGCTATTTAAGGAGATGATGTCTGTGTGTAAGTGTTTGTGTATGTGTGTGAGAGAGAGAGAGAGAGAGAGAGAGAGAGAGAGAGAGAAGACAGACAGACAGACAGACAGACAGACAGACAGAGAGAGACAGAGAGAAAGAGTGTGTGTGTGTGTGTGTGTGTGTGTGTGTTGTGTGTGTGTGTGTGTGTGTGTGTGGTGTACAGCTCTGTCTGTCCCCTCGGAAAAAAAGTCAATGAACATTTTAGACGACTGAAACATATCACTGTGAACAAAAGCACGTCAAGAAGCCGGTTGTGTGTGTTTACAAACAAAATGGCTAATACCAGGTCCAGACACTTTTTAGGATATGCGCTAACTCAGAAACTACACACATTCACTGCCAGAGTCTCAGAGGATCTTTCTATAGCTTTTGAGCTGTTTGAAAATGCTGGTGTTTGATACGCTACAGAGATACGTTCTATATCAGCCCGTAAACATCTCTCTCTCTCTCTCTCTCTCTCTCTCTCTCTCTCTCTCTCTCTCTCTCACCACACACACACACACACACACACACACACACACACACACACACACACACATACACGGAGGAGATATGGATCGATTCAAAAAGCTAAAAGTCATGCAACCTTAGCAAATACTCATACTGATTAAACCCCGTTTCAAGAGAATTATTGGCTGATGAACAATGGCATGTTTGAGCTTGACTATACGCTTCCACTTACTGAAATGAAACAATAGTTAGCTCGAACATGTCATTGTGATTATTTTCAACCCTGATCGCTGGCGAACACTGACAACTTCCTTCTTAAATCAAAGGGGACTCTGACCCGTGTTGGTATATTGTATTGCCACTACTGTAAAAACGCAATATAAAGAGAATGTAAGGCAACCACCCTATTAAGCAGTTAATCACTAACCATGAATCCTCATGGAACAAATTGAAATAGTCTGCTTACATGTGATCAACACCATGCCTTGCTGATGATACTCCCAAGTAGACTGGAAGGGCGTGATGTTCATCCTCAGCCAAAAAGAGGTCTCCATTCTGACACACTATCCGGGCTGGCCAATCGGTGACCGTCTAACAGACACTTATCAGCTGCATGACAATGCACTGGGCAGTGAAGGAAGTCGCCGATGCTCCATTTGATCTGATGTTACAGAGAACAGACACTCCATAAAAACGTGATTCGTTTTCTTCTATATTTCCGCTATCCCGCTCCCGCCGACGATATCTGCATACTGATTCATTTTTGACTGAAAATACGGAAACGCTTTGTCAATATTGTTTACGATGGTAGTGGAGAATACGAACTCCCGTTTGATTTTTAAACTCTCTCTCTCTCTCTCTCTCTCTCTCTCTCTCTCCTCTCTCTCTCTCTCTCTGTATACACTGATATCCGAACAAAGGCTTTCTACACAACTCTTAGCTGCTGTCCGCGCACTTACAGACTGACAATGCTTAGATTATTAAATAGTAGAGCCGACCACTCCGACCTTTGACACCTTTTAACCTCCCGTGCATTCTTAAATGGATTCTCAAGCACAGACTCAAAGATTATACCCTACAATTACACTGTTATTCATAATGATTTCAGTATTTCAGCAACTTAATATAACTTCCTTACCACACTTTCGTTTCGTTTTTATTTTTCTACCCTTTACTGGCTGCTTTGAGGGTGCTGTAGGATTCAGTTTGTGAAGCGTTGGTGATGAGAATACCACAGAATTAGAGATTGTGGTATACCTCAATGTGATGCCAAGGGAGTACAGACATAACCAGCAGTGCCTTCCTGAAGGACTCTGATTAAGTGGCTGAAAGGCCTCGGAGCAGGTAATATTAATGGTTCTGTCTTCATGATGGGCTACAATGGTCACCATATTCTATTGGTGAAGAATTTCATATTTGTATACCCCTACTTTTTAACTTTCATTTTCTCTTCCCACGACCCTTCCCCATTTTCTTAATCTTTGCCAAGATATCAATGTAACGAAGGGGGAATTATTAGCCTGCACTTGTTTTCCCCCATTATTCTAGTTCGGTCAGTCAGTGGGAGATTGCATTTCTTAGGAGATCCAAGTAATGGCTGTTCTGCACAGTTCTTAGCTGCTGTCTTTTATCATTATCGCTATCAGTATCACTATCGTCACATCATCATTATCAGCACTATCATCCTCATTATATAAAAAAAATACTACCTCAACTAGTACATTATTACATCATCATTTTCATCATCACTCTTTTCACTATAATGATCACGAATATTTTGTTATTACCTATTTATTTTACTAGTATCATCCAATATAACTCTTGTTACAACTTCGTAACTATTACAACTATTATATTTACTACTATCATTAGTATCATCATTATTCTTTAGAATATTTCCGACATTCCAACCTACCGCTTTTCCAACCTCCTACATTATCACTATCATTACTATATGATTACAATCATGATTAATATTAGAACTATTAATATACCTATCAGATTCCATCCTTCTCATAATTCATATCTTCCTTC
>CM065716.1:13314341-13349341 GCA_033310375.1 Conus canariensis
AAGCAATATTTTATTTTCAGCAAAGTACAAAGCGTTTCGTATTTTAACAGTGCGGTCTCTTGATTAACAATGATGAAAAAAATGAAGCAAAAGAAAAAAATCAAAGCAAAATCACTGCAAATGCTTTAGCCTCCATGGGTCAGTTTTGCATGGAATCATGAAGCATGACATCTCAGGCAAGTAAACTGGAGTCTATCTCCTAAAAATGCACAGAGAAGTAAAAAAGAAAAAAAAAACTTTATCAGAAGCATAACAGAATATTAACCAGTCTAAAATTCTGAGAAAAAAAACAACAATAAAAATCAATAATAATACAAAATCTGTTTAAAACAAATTGGAAAGCATTCCTGGAAAATTATACTCCTCGACGACGCAATGTGTCGTACATTTGAACTGTTTCAACTGTCTGAGAACTGGTACAGAATGCTGCAGCTTTTCAGCTTCATACTTTACAATATCACAGTTTATCACATTATCACTGTGGAGGGGGGTGTTTATCTAAAATGGAAGGGGGTGGGGGTATGCATAGGATGGTAAAGGGAAATTACTGTTCCTTTCACGAGTTGGTATATCGTAAGGAAATTATAAAACATACAATGCACTTCAACATTTGAATTTTCTTGTGTGTGTGTGTGTGTGTGTGTGTGTGTGTGTGTGTGTGTGTGTGTAGGTATTGTCCCATGACCACACAGACCGTTTCTTTCTGTTTTATTTTTTCTCACCTGTTTCTGCAGTCATTCTCTTGAACATATCTTCCTATGAACTGCAGTGGCAGCACCAACCTCTCAATCACTGCTGTCATCATCATCTTCTTGACCCAGGTGTTTCTTGATGTCCGAGGGACTGACTTCAGCAATCTGATGGGGAACCTGCGTCCACTTCTTGTAGCTGGACGGTGTACCTTTCTTGTCCAAGAAGACCCAGTACTTCGGAGATACCAATATAAAGGTGGCCTATGACATAACATCATGAATAGTATATTAACGCATTTGATACAAACGTTTTGACAAAGAGACTGTCCTGGTAAATGTTTGTCAGTAGAGTCAATTACTAGGAAAAAAAATCGTACACACATGTTTCTGATAAAAATCATCCAGAATGGCTTTGACAAAATTCCAATCTACTGACTTACACAATTTATCTGTAACTGCCCATCTACCAGCACACAGACAAAAAATGAACGACTTCAGAGCAATCTCTACATTTTTAGCAAAAGTGTCAATTTATAAGAAAAACAAAAACACTGTCATTTATCACAAAAGTAAAAGTAATTTTTACTGTCATTTGTGGACCAGTGTTGATTGTTCATGTCACAGATATTATCATATGAAATTTGTCCTGATTTACAGACTAATATTTGTTATTGATAACAAAGTTGTTACTCTCTGAAATCTGTCTACGTTTCCAGACTGATTTTGTTATTCATAATAAAGATGTCCTATGCAAAATCTGTCCTGTTTTCAGACTGATGTCTGTTATTCCTATTAAAGCTGTTAGATCTGAAACCTGCCCATCTTTGCAGAATGTTGTTTGTCATTCATTACAAAGATGTTCTCTGAACTCTAAGTTTGCTTACTGATGTTGTTATAATAAAAAAAAAATTAATACACTTAAGTGGCTACAAATAAGAATTATCCATCGAATCACTGCGACTAATACTGTTTTGAATGCAATGGGTGTAACTGATACGGTTCAGTGTTCATTTTGTAATGAAGAACGAGATGCCATTCAACATTTCTTATGGGGCTGCAAATATATACAAGTTTTCTGGAAATCTGTCGAACGTGTATTGCAGGAAAAATGTGAACATACTCATGATTTAATAATTTCATGTAAACTGTCAATTTTTGGTGCAGATGAAAAGTTAAAAATAGATTCTGTCTTAGAGTTTATAATAATGTTTGCAAAGATGTATATCTATCGATGTAAAATAGAAAAACATGTTCCTGATTTATTTTCTTTCCTACGACAACTCAGTATTAGATACAAGATTGAAGAACATATCGCTAAAATTAACTATAACTCAGTAGAGTTTAATCATAATTGGTATCCATATAGATCAATTGTCCATCACATAAACAGACTATAGTTTACTGTTTGCTGTTGTTGTTGTTGATATTGTTGTTGTCCCAAACTCACAAACTAGGGCTTTGTGTTGTTAAATTCCTTTGACTGGTTAATGCCTCACAGTGAAGATTATTTAGATATGATGGAAAGACTAAGGAAAAGACAGAAAGTTGTAAAAAAAATTTAAAAAAATAAAAAAATAAAAATAAATGAATAAATAAAAAGAGAGACAAAGAAAAACATATATACATACACATATAAAAAAAAATTTTTTAAAAAATTTAATACATATTATATATTTGTAATCTGTCCTGGCTTGCAGACTGGAATTTGTTCTCAACACTGATATGCAATCAATGTCTGAAATCTGATGTTTGTTGTTACAACAGTATTCCAGTTTTAACTCAATTTGAGCTTCTTCTGTTTCAGATCTTTCAGTCCTGCTGGTTGTTTACATCATGGACTTGGGCAATAATTCAAACTGGGAAAAAAAAAAAGGATTGATTTTCTGAAGTATCTCCCTTAAATTTGCTATCTGAGTGAGATCACGTTAACATTGTGAAATGGAGAAACAAGCTGTCCCTTACCGATGATGTACCATAACAACAAAAAGATCCACACCATGTTTAAAATCTTAGCATTTAATTAAAAATCTAACTTTTTTTTTTCCAAAATACATATCACAAATGTCTTCAAGACAGCATACCTGAATCTAAGAACAATAAGCACAATCCACCACAATCTGTCAATGGATGTGACTAAAGTCTTTGCCTGTTTTTTCTTTGGGACAAGTAGCATAATGAAGATGTAAAATAAAGTGATTCTATAGTGGCTAAACCAGTAAGAAGACAGTTTTGTCTTACATTTCTTCAGGCAAACCGCTGCCTCATTCAACATCCAGCAGCCTGAATACAGGCTTTGGCAACACCACATGCGAGCAAAAACTACCATGGGGTGTATTAGTGGTGGTTTTTGTTGGCAAAATCTGCCATGGTCACAAATGTCCTTTCTTAACTGGGTCTGTAGAGGATGGCATCAACTGATAGGGGCCAGTGATTCAAGGTCAATAACTCCTCTGCAGTGACAAGGACCTAAGATAGTGGTACACCACGCGTTCTGCGTGTACAGTTGGAGAGAACCCATTTGACCAGTGCAGTCAGACTTACTTGTGCATGCAACGGATGAACTGCTACATAATACTTTTGAAACCGATTCCTCACAGTTTACTCACCTTCGACATAATTCTACACAATGCCTCAAAAGAGAATAGGCAGACTGCAATGCCTTCTCCTGATGTTGCTGGGTTTTGAAAAGATGAAGAGCAGACAAGATCAGTGTCTTTGCCTTTGGATAATCAAAGTGTCCTTACATGCACATAAGACATTCACTACATCCTAGTGATGTGACTGGCTCTCTTTTCACTACATTTCACTGCTCAGAGTGTCGGACTGTCATACTTGAAGCACACACATGGTGGATGACAGGCAGGAAAAAGCCTGCGTCCAGGCAGAAGGCCCATCTCACTGCACAATGGACATGAAGAATCTGCCATTTGTGGCCACCTGAGAGGGAAGGCCAACTAACTGAACAATGCTATCACCCTGAAAGGGTCAGTGACCTGTGCAAGTGAATGGAAATCTGACAAAGGCAAGTAGTGGAAAAGCTAAGGGAGATAATAATGGATTCTGGAGGGGAAAAAAGGCAAACAGTGGGAAAGCAAGGGGGGAGGTAACAATTCTCTCCCCTCTACATCATCTTTTTTTTTGCTTTTTGTTTTTTCTTGCTTTGGCTTTTCCAAAGAGCATCATGAGCTTTATATAACTCTATTAAGTATTTTGTCCTGAAAGCTGAGGCATTTCTACTTTACCCAGTTGCAAAATGGATGTCGGCTCATTGACTGGCTGGAAGATGCCAACCGTTCATTTTGAACAGTGCACAGTATAGTTGGAACAGACACGTTGAACTGTATGCTCAGGGCTGTTTGAGACACACATTTTCAATAACAGGTGATCTACTCTGGATTCATTTTCCATCTTCTGCAAGCATATGGCCAGAACAGCTCACATGTCAGTACCTTAAGCGACAGAGGTTTTAACGTGGGGTCAGTCTGGTTCATGATCTCAAGGGTTAACTAAGGCTACATCCGTGGGGGGGAGGGGGGGGGGAGGAGGGGGGGTTAAGCAGGAGGGAGACAGAGGATTCCTGATGCAGAATGTTGCACCGATGTCCATGGTTTCATTTTTTTTTTCAAAATTTGATTGAAATGTTTGCTCAGGCAGCAAGTTTTCAGTCTGCAGTGTCTTAAATGAGTCAAGGGTGCACTGAAACTGGCAGTGAACCGAGGTCAGTGGCTTTGCTTCAAGAAGTAAGCGCCCTCTGAAGAAAGCATTGACCAGTTGTTAGCAGCTCTGCTTCAAAACCTAAAGGCTTTCTAAACCAGGCATTGAACTATGGGCAGTCGGTCTGAATCAAAGCCAGGTGAAATAAAAATAATAATAATGAATACTTATATAGCGCCTATTCTCGGCTAGAGACCAAGCTCTAAGCGCTTTACAATCAACACTCGCTTACACAATGGGCTGCCTACCTGGGTAGTGCCGACTGAAGAGCTGCCAGCTGGCGCTTCATTCAGTCGTTTCCCGTGTCATCCAGTCAATATCGTTCAATATCGTTCACTCAGTTTCTTTACTTCCTTCATTCTTTCCATTTCTTACGCAGGGTGCATGCTGTGTGTAACGTGTCATCCATACCAACGGCCAAACTAGCCTACTCTTCCGAAAGTTGGTGATGGGATTTTACGTGTGTGCAAGATATTATGCGTGCGTTCACACACGGAACCTCAGTTTATAGTCTCATTCGAAGGACTGTATGGGAAATGGAGTCAGAACTAATGTTAACTCCGAGGGAAAAACCCCCCTGTACCGAAACGCCCCGGCGGAGATTCGAACCCGCAACCCCAGGATCACCAAGAAAGAGGCACTGAACTGTAGTTTGCAGCTTTGCTGCAAGAATTAAGTGCCAACTTTTGGAGCCACCAATCTGTGGTCAGTAGTTCTGCTGCAAGAATGAAACGCCAATGTCAGTACTGTTGGAGCCACCAATCTGTGGTCAGTAGTTCTGCTGCAAGAATTAAACGCCAATGTCAGAGGCACTGACCTGTGATCAGAAGCACTCATGTAAGAACTATGGGCCCGCTGTCAGAGGCATTGACTTAACGGTCAGCAACACTAATGCGAGAATGATCAAAGGTCTCCTGAAAAAGGCAACCGATTGCAGTCAGTCTAACTCCAAAATGTATGGGACCAAACAGTTACAACGGCAAGGAATTGATTGGAAGATTTTCAGAGCTTCCCAGTGCAGAATACTGCACAAAACTTCACGTCTTGGGCCATTTCTTCCTTTTCCTGCAAATCAGGACTTCAGTGCTGGTCTCCTCGGACTCACCTTTTTGTACATCAGCAGCTGTCCCAGCTGTTTCTTGCACTTGCAGGTAACGGAGCCTCTCATCTCCCAGTCATCTTTCTTCAGGAGGGATTTCCCTGGCATGATGACCAAATCTTGGTCGATTTCATGTCCAATGATCACACGATGAGCGTTGTTGATCATGCGAATCTGAGCGCCATCCACCTTCACCTTGTAGCACTGGGGACAGGCGATGGAAAAGTTGGACTCCTTCTTCAGCTTCTTGACCTGCTTCATGATCTGGTCGATTTCCTCCACTTCCAGAACCTTGGTTTGCACCTGTGGTAACCCATGATGATGCAAATATACAACATCTATAAACAAAGTATTGTTTGGGGCTCAAAGCATAGAAATAAAAATCATTTTAATGGTGTATAAGCACTGCTAATAAAATGAACTTAATGTCTCCCCTCTTCCAAATATTTGAACAGTAAATGTCATGCGAAGAGTTGCAATTTAATGAAAGAAGTGATAGATCTAATCACTTGAAAAATCACCAAAACATCTTATATTTCATACTGTTCACACATGGACAGGATTAAGTCAATCATTTGATCAGTACTGGGTATATCCTATACTACATACTGTTCCAACATCAGACAGGATTTGTACAATCCTTTGATTAGTCCTAAGCAGACAGATGTAGCCGGGTGCTAACAGTGTATATTTCTTGGTCACCCATCGTAGACGAGATAGTGTGTTCATGAGTTATCTTCCCCCTTACCTCCCTTGGTTGAATCTCATTTTTATTGTGTAAATTCTGTAAATCATGAATACCTCAGAACCTACACAGTTGTGTATACGTCGCTGAAGTCACAAAAATTAATGTATCCTATTCACTACAATTGTGTTGGACTGAGAAGCCCATATTTTCGCTAAAACTGGTATTTCGACCAAATTAATCCATTTTAAATTGTCTGACAAACAAACCGTAGATAATTCCTGATTTCACAAAAAGTATGAGAGAAGCTAAAGAATCCATGAATGCGCATTAAAAGTAAAGTCCATAAGCTCTCATTTCGTATATCGAATGCCTATGATCTTTTCTGTACAAACTTGCGACTATACGAAATAACTGACAGCGCCGGTCCCTTGAGCAAGTCACCTTCTTTGTTTATTGAGTTTTGATCTAAATTGTCGTTTTATGAAATTCAGACTTCCCAATCGAAATCTTTTTAATTACTCCATTTCTATGATGGAAGCAACCGAAAATATATAAAAATTATCATCCGATAGACCATTTCAACGGAATAACATTTTATCGAAGATCGTGTTCGAAGCACATGGCGACGGCCATGTGACGATAAAGCAAGTTGTGTTTTCTATCAAATTTTAAACGCAAAGTTCTCTGCTTGGACGGCATCTTGGGTAATGAAATGTATATGTATAAAAAGAGCGAGATGCTAGCTTTTTATTCATTACAAAATTATTTTCGCGCTGTTTGGTATTTTTCATCGAAATAAAGGAAAATATGACGAAAGCTCGTTAAAAGTGGGTTCATTCTCGGACTTTAATCGCCAATAACTTTACACAGCCACAGAATTGTCAAATATGACTTATTGCATTTTATTCTTTGGGTTCTGAGGTTTTCATCGATATTGAACATGTTTGCATACTTTGAACGGATGGCGAGCTAGACAACGCAGAAGCTGCAACAGATAGCACAAATTTTGCCATTTGCCGTCTCGCGAGGCTCATTTTGAGTGCGGCGCTGCGTTGTCTTCTTTGCGGTCCGGTCAAGCTGTATATAAGTGGGAGCGCTGGGTGAGTGCGATCAGCGTTGCCTAGAGAGTGTCACCAAGTGTGCCCAGAGAGTGTCCCGAGAGTACGCTGAGTGCTGAGAGAGAGAGAGAGAGAGTTCCCAGGCAGTGTTCCTGGTTTGAGCTCCTTGCCATGGGAGAGAAATAAAAGAAGAAAAACTCCACGTCGTCCTCTTGTGTCTTCTTGACTGGCTGCTGTCCCTTGGTTCCTGCACTTATTACCATCTGCCTGTCTTCACCTGCACACCCCTTACCTCTCCACACCATCACAACTGGCGCTGCGAGCAGGATCGGAGACAGAAGGACCAAGAAGACACAGCCCGAGAAGACCGGACACCATGGCCAGCCAACTGCCCCTACCTCTGCACCCTCTGCATCAGCTTCCCAAGTTCACAGGTAACGAGAGCAGCAGGGAAGTGGATGACTTCGTCCGGGAGGCCAGGCTTGCCCTACACCTGCAGCCCCTGGATGACAGGACAGCCGCCCTCTGGGATTGCCGCCCCAGATGGCTGAGCTCGCCAGGAGGTGATCAGGCTGCCAGCGATGGAGGTAGACTCCCCAGCCAAGATCTTGACCATCTTGGAGGAGAACTGGGGAGAGCAGCGTGATGTGGTCACCCTGGTCACAGCGTTCTTCAACAGGCACCAGGACCAGGATGAGAGCATCTGGGAGTATGGCTCCCATCTCCAGTACCTCTGGCGGAAAGTCAACCAGGCTGGGGATGGAATGTTGCCAGCCAGCATACTCCGGGACGCCTTCACCCGTGGCCTACGACAAGCAGCACTCTGCAAGGATGTCCGGTATTTTGTCCGGAACCATCCTACCACCACCTTTGAAGAGGCTAAAAAGGAAGCCCAAAGGTGGATGCAGGAGTGCAGTGCCGACGGCGACATCCTCCACATGGCTGGCACTGCTGCTGTTGCCTCGCTTGAAACTCGGCTGGCGGCACTCACGGCCACAGTCACCAGCTTGAGGCAGGAAATGCAGCAGCCACCACCTGCACGGCCACCACTGCAGGTCCGCAGCTGTGTGACAGACACACAGCACTCAGGACGACGGTCCAGGTGGAGGCGACGGAGGTCGGCACCTATGAAAACTGGGGACAAACCCCAGTCCTCTGCCACTGTCAGCAGCCAGAATGCTGACAGGTCTCGGCAACACGGCTCAGCAGCACCTAGGCGACGGGCGGAGTCCATTTTGCCTCAGCTGTCACCAGGAGAGCTGCACAAACTTCAACAGGAGGACCCATCCATCGGGCCAATTCTGTCCTCCTGGCCAAGGAAGCCTGCTGCTGACAAGAACGTGAGCTACAGGCGCTCATTCAGCAGCACAGCCAACTCACCTGCCGACAGGGGGTGCTGTATCGGCGAGTGGTGAGCAGCTGCTCCTTCCCAGATCGCTCCGCCCCAGGGTTTTGTCAGCACTCCACAACCGCGAGGGTCACCAGGGCTACCAGCATGCAGCAGAGGTATTGCAACCCCAGGTCTACTGGCCTGGTATGTACCAGGATCTGGAGCAGCACCTGGCTGATTGCCGACCCTGCAGAAAGGTCAGCCAAACTGCCAGTGCCTCCATGCCATCAATCTGTGCGCCAGAACCCAGGCCACCACAGGCTGCTGTGGCCCCCAGACAACGGGGCTGGCCCTGTCAGGCAACTTCCCCACCTGACAGCAGAAGTGACGCCCTGCCGTCATCTGAACCACCTGACTGGAGAAGACGGAAGCTGGAACCGAGTCTGAAGCTGGAACCGCCACCAGACTCTGAATCGGACAGCGAGAATGAGCCAGTCCTCTACGATGCTGTACTGCCCAGACAGACGGCACCCCAACCGACTCCAAGGACGGTTGGTCACCCTGCACCCTCTCCTGTTCCATCTGCGGCATGTGCTGTCAACTGACCCATGCCAGCCCCACGGCGGTCTACGCGTCTGGCAGAAAAACCTGCAAAAAAGGTATACCCTTAGTGCCCGCCTAGACGATTAGAGACTTGGTTAACTGACTCGGTCAGGCATTCTGGAGGACAGTTGTAAAGTGTATATATTCCCCAATTGATAGCTGAACACCATTTTAGGAAGAGGTGTTGCGGACTGTTTGCCAAACAGGTCATTTGTTCATTGTGTTGTTTTTTTTTCAAGCTAGTCTATGTTGGTTGTTTTCATGTTTGATAATGATGTAAACCCCTCTTTTAGCCAACAGAAGTCATAAAAGAGAATTTAAGTCGAGTGACTTTTGCTGAGATTCTGCCCCAAAGTGCTAAAACCCGTCCAAATTCATAACCTCCTGGGGACTTGACTCAAATGGGTTTTGATAACATCCTTTTTTTCCTTTTATCATTTTACTAGCAGGGGCACCCGGCGTTGCCCGGGATATGAACATTCTTTGCGATACTCACGTGACGGCAAACATGTATTAATTGTTTTGATTTACAATCAATCACCCCCCCCCCCAACATCTTCCCACCCCCTCCCCCCACACAAATACACATTCTGTCTCCCTCTCTCTCTCTCTCTCTCTTATACATTCTATTGTTTTCCGCCTGCCTCTGGCCCCTTTTGTCTGGATCTTCCCTAGCACGTCGAGATGCTTTTTTGCTCAATTTTCCACCTGCACTCACTGTTCCCATTCCCATTCTTCTGATTGCCCTTAATTTTGTAGGAATAGACTTTGTGCAGAAGTAGTTTATTTCAACGGGTCTGTGTCCAATGAAAAAATACTGTATCAGGCTTTGCACTGTACAATCATTTTTCTGGCCCCTCTCATTCCTCCCTTTTCATCCCCCTACCCTGTCCCATCCATGTTGCAAAATTACTTACCGTTACTGGACATACGCATACCGAATTTTATCAATAGCGGTGTAAATTTAGAAAATAACGGTTTTTAACGGTCAATGTTAAGTATTGGTTCGTAAAATTTGCATAACATTGTTCAGCGCTTAAAACTGTACGTGCATACGGAATGTTATCAAGAAGGGTGAAAATTTAGAAATTCAGAAAATAACGGTTTTTAACGGTCAATGTTAAGTTTCGGATCTTGAAAATTGTATATCATTGTTTAGCGTTCAAAACTGCACATGTATATCGAATTTCTTCAAGAATACTCTAAATTTATAAAATAATGTTTTTTAACGGTCAATTTTAAATTTCGGTTTGTAAAAGTTGTATATCATTTTTCGGCATTTAAAACTGCACATGTATACCGAATTTCATCACGAACAACCTAAATTTTGAAAATATCGGTTTTTTAACGGTCAAATTTAATGGTCATAGTGACTATCTAATGACCCTATGTTACCCGCGGGATGTTCCTGTAGGCTTATGTCAAGTTTGGTGGCGATCAGATAACTCTCGTGGCCGGCAACCTCAGAAGATCGGGTTTTAAACAGTTTTTACAGGGTTTGGTGTTTTTAACGGTTTTTAACTGTTATAAATAACGTTTCTTAACTGCCAAATAACGGTTCTAATTTTCGAGAAGTAGCCCTCTACCTGTGCAATGTCACAACGGCCATTTGATGAAAAGCAGAGGAAAAAGATGTCTTTGAAACCGTTGTAACAGTTTTTTAACGGTTTTTAATGGTTTTATTTATTTAGAGATTAGCCCAAAACCATCCTCAGGTCACAACAGACGTACCTGCTAAATTTCAGGAAGATCGGGTTTTAAACAGTTTCTTTTATAGGGTTTGGTGTTTTTAACGGTTTTTAACTGTTATAAATAACGTTTTTTAACTGCCAAATAACAGTTCTAATTTTAGAGAAGTAGTCCTGTACCTGTGCAATGTCACAACGGCTATTTGTAGAAAAGCAGAGGAAAAAGGATGTCTTTGAAACCGTTATAACAGTTTTTTAACGGTTTTTAACGGTCAATGTTAAGTTTTAGTTCGTAAAATTTGCATAACATTGTTCAGCGCTTAAAACTGTATGTGCATATGGAATGTTATCAAGAAGGGTGAAAATTTAGAAATTCAGAAAATAACGGTTTTTAACGGTCAATGTTAAGTTTCGGATCTTGAAAATTGTATATCACTGTTTAGCGTTCAAAACTGCACATGTATATCGAATTTCTTCAAGAATACTCTAAATTTATAAATAAATAACATTTTTTAACGGTCAATTTTAAATTTCGGTTTGTAAAAGTTGTATATCATTTTTCGGCATTTAAAACTGCACATGTATACCGAATTTCATCAAGAACAGCCAAAATTTTGAAAATAACGGTTTTTAACGGTCAAATTTAATGGTCATAATGACTATCTAATGACCCTATGTTACCCGCGGGATGTTCCTGTAGGCTTATGTCAAGTTTGGTGGCGATCCGAGGACTCTCGTGGCCGCCAACCTCAGAAGATCGGGTTTTAAACAGTTTTCATAAGGTTTGGTGTTTTTAACGGTTTTTAACTGTTATAAATAACGTTTCTTAACCGCCAAATAACGGTTCTAATTTTCGAGAAGTAGCCCTCTACCTGTGCAATGTCACAACGGCCATTTGATGAAAAGCAGAGGAAAAAGATGTCTTTGAAACCGTTGTAACAGTTTTTTAACGGTTTTTAATGGTTTTATTTATTTAGAGATTAGCCCAAAACCATCCTCTGGTCACAACAGACGTACCTGCTAAATTTCAGGAAGATCGGGTTTTAAACAGTTTCTTTTATAGGGTTTGGTGTTTTTAACGGTTTTTAACTGTTATAAATAACGTTTTTTAACTGCCAAATAACAGTTCTAATTTTAGAGAAGTAGTCCTGTACCTGTGCAATGTCACAACGGCTATTTGTAGAAAAGCAGAGGAAAAAGGATGTCTTTGAAACCGTTATAACAGTTTTTTAACGGTTTTTAACGGTCAATGTTAAGTTTTAGTTCGTAAAATTTGCATAACATTGTTCAGCGCTTAAAACTGTATGTGCATATGGAATGTTATCAAGAAGGGTGAAAATTTAGAAATTCAGAAAATAACGGTTTTTAACGGTCAATGTTAAGTTTCGGATCTTGAAAATTGTATATCACTGTTTAGCGTTCAAAACTGCACATGTATATCGAATTTCTTCAAGAATACTCTAAATTTATAAATAAATAACATTTTTTAACGGTCAATTTTAAATTTCGGTTTGTAAAAGTTGTATATCATTTTTCGGCATTTAAAACTGCACATGTATACCGAATTTCATCAAGAACAGCCAAAATTTTGAAAATAACGGTTTTTAACGGTCAAATTTAATGGTCATAATGACTATCTAATGACCCTATGTTACCCGCGGGATGTTCCTGTAGGCTTATGTCAAGTTTGGTGGCGATCCGAGGACTCTCGTGGCCGCCAACCTCAGAAGATCGGGTTTTAAACAGTTTTCATAAGGTTTGGTGTTTTTAACGGTTTTTAACTGTTATAAATAACGTTTCTTAACCGCCAAATAACGGTTCTAATTTTCGAGAAGTAGCCCTCTACCTGTGCAATGTCACAACGGCCATTTGATGAAAAGCAGAGGAAAAAGATGTCTTTGAAACCGTTGTAACAGTTTTTTAACGGTTTTTAATGGTTTTATTTATTTAGAGATTAGCCCAAAACCATCCTCAGGTCACAACAGACGTACCTGCTAAATTTCAGGAAGATCGGGTTTTAAACAGTTTCTTTTATAGGGTTTGGTGTTTTTAACGGTTTTTAACTGTTATAAATAACGTTTTTTAACTGCCAAATAACAGTTCTAATTTTAGAGAAGTAGTCCTGTACCTGTGCAATGTCACAACGGCTATTTGTAGAAAAGCAGAGGAAAAAGGATGTCTTTGAAACCGTTATAACAGTTTTTTTAACGGTTTTTTAACGGTCAATGTTAAGTTTTGGTTCGTAAAATTTGCATAACATTGTTCAGCGCTTAAAACTGTACGTGCATACGGAATGTTATCAAGAAGGGTGAAAATTTAGAAATTCAGAAAATAACGGTTTTTAACGGTCAATGTTAAGTTTCGGATCTTGAAAATTGTATATCATTGTTTAGCGTTCAAAACTGCACATGTATATCGAATTTCTTCAAGAATACTCTAAATTTATTAAAAAAATAACGTTTTTTAACGGTCAATTTTAAATTTTGGTTTGTAAAAGTTGTATATCATTTTTTGGCATTTAAAACTGCACATGTATACCGAATTTCATCAAGAACAGCCTACATTTTGAAAATAACGGTTTTTAACGGTCAAATTTAATGGTCATAATGACTATCTGACCCTATAACAGTTTTTTAACGGTTTTTAATGGTTTTATTTTTTTAGAGATTAGCCCAAAACCATCCTCGGGTCACAACAGACGTACCTGCTAAATTTCAAGAAGATCGGGTTTTAAACAGTTTCTTTTATAGGGTTTGGTGTTTTTAACAGTTTTTTTAACTGTTATAAATAACGTTTTTTAACTGCCAAATAACGGTTCTAATTTTAGAGAAGTAGTCCTATACCTGTGCAATGTCACAACGGCTATCTGAAGAAAAGCAGAGGAAAAAGGATGTCTTTGAAACCGTTATAACAGCTTTTAACGGTTTTTAACGGTTTCATTTCTTTAGAGATTAGCCCAAAACCATCCTCGGGTCACAACAGACGTACCTGCCAAATTTCATGACAATCGGTTGAGCCGTTTTTGAGTCTATAGCGTACACAGACACACACACACACACACAGACAGAATTTGCCATTTATATATTAGATGTCTGACTTTATGGATTTTTGTTCAAATAGCAAGTCCATTGTCACATTGGCACCCAGTGTTTTGAATTCTGATAAATCCTCCCAAGTATATTTTGTACCTGACCTTCTTGGAATGTTTAAAATAACAAATCCTTGCAAAGTCATTTTTAGTACCTGACATCCTGGAATTTTGTTTAAATAACAAGTCCATTATTGTCACCCGGTACCCACCCAGTGTTTTGGATCTTCATGAATTTATCTTCCCAATCATTTCTGGCATCTGACTTTTCGAATTTTGTTTAAATAACAAATTCTTTCAAGTCATTCTGGTATCCGACATTTTGGAATTCTTTTGTTCAAATAACTAGTCCACTACTGTCACTTGGTACCTACCCAGTGCTTTGGGTTTTAACACATTTTTTTCTAATGATTTCTGATGTCTGACCTCTTGGAATTTTGTTTTAAATAGCAAGTCCAGTTTATTTCACTTGTGTACCCAAAGTCCGGGTTTTGCTCATGAAGGGAATCCCTTGTAGTCATTTTGTATTTGACTTTTTGGAATTTTGTTTACATGCCCATTTCAGTCAATGTGAATCTGCCGACTTCCAGATGCCTTGTTTAAAATAGCAAGCCCTTGGTTGTCGGAATAATGTGTATGCAAAGAATGAGAGAGACGAGATGTTTTGACGTTTTGATACATTGATGTAAGTGTTTTGTTTTGGGAGTAGCCATGCCTCTAAAGACTTGATGGCTGAAGCTTCATTTTTTTTCATTGATTGATTTGTTGTACTCCTACTTGATAACTGTCATTTTTATGTCTTTTTATGTCAGCGAGGACGCTGGTTGTAACAGAGTAGGGGGGGATGTAGCCGGGTGCTAACAGTGTATATTTCTTGGTCACCCATCGTAGACGAGATATTGTGTTCATGAGTTATCTTCCCCCTTACCTCCCTTGGTTGAATCTCATTTTTATTGTGTAAATTCTGTAAATCATGAATACCTCAGAACCTACACAGTTGTGTATAGTCGCTGAAGTCACAAAAATTAATGTATCCTATTCACTACAATCGTGTTGGACTGAGAAGCCCATATTTTCGCTAAAACTGGTATTTCGACCAAATTAATCTTGGCGCCATTTTAAATTGTCCGACAAACAAACCGTAGATAATTCCTGATTTCACAAAAAGTATGAGAGAAGCTAAAGAATCCATGAATGCGCATTAAAAGTAAATTCCATAAGCTCTCATTTCGTATATCGCATGCCTATGATCTTTTCTGTACAAACTTGCGACTTACGAAATGACTGACAGCACTGGTCCCTTGAGCAAGTCGCCTTCTTTGTTTATTGAGTTTTGATCTAAATTGTCGTTTTATGAAATTCAGACTTCCCAATCGAAATCTTTTTAATTACTCCATTTCTATGATGGAAGCAACCGAAAATATATAAAAATTATCGTCCGATAGACCATTTCAACGGAATAACATTTTATCGAAGATTGTGTTCGAAGCATATGGCGACGGCCATGTGATGATAAAGCAAGTTGTGTTTTCTATCAAATTTTAAACGCAAAGTTCTCTGCTTGGACGGCATCTTGGGTAATGAAATGTATATGTATAAAAAAGCGAGATGCTAGCTTTTTATTCATTACAAAATTATTTCGCGCTGTTTGGTATTTTTCATCGAAATAAAGGAAAATATGACGAAAGCTCGTTAAAAAGTGGGTTCATTCTCGGACTTTAATCGCCAATAACTTTACACAGCCACAGAATTGTCAAATACGACTTATTGCATTTTATTCTTTGGGTTCTGAGGTTTTCATCGATATCGAACATGTTTGCATAACTTGAACGTACGGCGAGCTAGACAACGCAGAAGCTGCGACAGATAGCACAAATTTTGCCATTTGCCGTCTCGCGAGGCTCATTTTGAGTGCGGCGCTGCGTTGTCTTCTTTGCGGTCCGGTCAAGCTGTTTATTAGTGGGAGCGCTGGGTGAGTGTGATCAGCGTTGCCTAGAGAGTGTCACCGAGTGTGCCCAGAGAGTGTCCCGAGAGTGCGCTGAGTGCTGAGAGAGAGAGAGAGAGAGTTCCCAGGCAGTGTTCCTGGTTTGAGCTCCTTGCCATGGGAGAGAAATAAAAGAAGAAAAACTCCACGTCGTCCTCTTGTGTCTTCTTGACTGGCTGCTGTCCCTTGGTTCCTGCACTTATTACCATCTGCCTGTCTTCACCTGCACACCCCTTACCCCTCCAGACCATCACACACTACATACTGTTCTTACCGCAGACAGGATTTTGTCAATTGGTTGATCAATTCTAGGTATATCTTACACCGCACACAATTCTGACTCTTGACAGGATTTAATCAATTATCTGATCAATCCTAAGCATACATTATACTCCATACTCTTTTAACACCAGCCAATCATTTAATCAGTCCTGCAAAGTGTTCTAGCCATGAGACGTCACCTTTTCCACAAAGTCTCGGATGTCCTTTTCTCGCATAGCGTTGATCAGTCTGAGGGCGTCGTGCATCAGTTTCTCCCTCTTTCTGTTCAGTTCCTCCTGCTCGATGATCTTGGGCATGGCCATCAGGATGGAGCGACCTCCTCTCTTGCGACTCCTCCCTGAAAGCATTGGTTTACACCCTACCGTAACCACAACACTCTGGCTAGCATCACATACAACAGACGTGCAGGTTGTGAATCAGAATATTTTTTTCAGCCCTGACGAGCTCCAACCTGCGGGTAAGTATACTATAAGCTCAATTTTGAACCATGGTTGAGTACTGGAGAAAAAGTTGGTCAGATGTTCTGAGCATTACTGCAGGTGTCACAACTTACAGACGAGCGACTGCATGACTCTGATTGTTATCCTACGTCATCCGCTGTACATTTGTCAAACGTGTTGTGCAAGGCTATGAAAGCAATTGTGCATAACAGCCCCATAATGCAAAGTCTCAAATCAAAATGTATCTACACAGCATTCTTGCCTGTGTCCTCATTCTCCTCAGTTGTGATAAACAGCTCTCCAAGATTGCACACCTTTTCTTGAAAAGCGACAGATGAGGCAGCAAAATGCTGAACATCAGGCAGCAAAGTGCAGAAGATGAGGTAGTGAGATATGAAAAATGAGGTAGAAAGGTATGGAAGATGAGGTAGCAAGGTACAGAAGATGAGGTAGCAAAGTACAAAAGATGAGGCAGCAAGGTACAGGTGAGATATCAAGACAAAGAAGAGGAAGTATCAAGGTATGAGAGAGCAAGGCACAGAAGATGAGTTAGCATGGTACAGAAGATGAGGTAGCAAAATACAGAAGAAGAGGTATGAAAGCACACATGAGGTATACAGATACAGGGGATGAGATGTAGCAAGGAACAGAAGATGAGGTAGCAAGGTACAGAAGATGAGGCGAAGCAAGACATAAGACACTGATGACAAGGCAGCTTGGCATAGAACATGAGACAACAAGGCACAGAAGATGAGGTATCAGGGCACAGAAGATGAGGTATCAAGGAACTGAAGATGAGTATCAAGGCACAGAAGATGAGGTATCAAGGAACTGAAGATGAGTATCAAGGCACAGAAGATGAGGTATCAAGGCACAGAAGATGAGGTATCAAGGAACTGAAGATGAGTATCAAGGAACAGAAGATGAGGTATCAAGGCACAGAAGATGAGGTATCAAGGAACTGAAGATGAGCATCAAGGAACAGAAGATGAGGTATCAGGGCACAGAAGATGAGGTATCAGGGCACAAAAGATGAGGTTTCAAGGAACAGAAGATGAAGTATCAAGGAACAGAAGATGAGGTATTAAGGAACAGAAGATGAGGTATCAAGGAACAGAAGATGAAGTATCAAGGAACAGAAGATGAGGTATCAAGGAAGAGAAGATGAGGTACCAATGAACAGAAGATGAGGTATCAGGGCACAGAAGATGAGGTACCAAGGAGCAGAAGATGAGGTATCAGGGCACAGAGGATGAGGTATTAAGGAACAGAAGATTAGGTATCAGGGCACAGAAGATGAAGTATCAAGGCACAGAGGATGAGGTATCAAGGAACAGAAGATGAGGTATCAGGGCACAGAAGATGAGGTATCAAGACACAGAGGATGAGGTATCAAGGAACAGAAGATGAGGTATCAGGGCACAAAAGAGGAGGTATCAAGGCACAGAGGATGAGGTATCAAGGCACAGAAGATGAGGTATTAAGGAACAGAAAATGAAGTATCAGGGCACAGAAGATGAGGTATCAGGGCACAGAAGATGAGGTAGCAAGGAACAGAGGATGAGATAGCAAAAAGCAGAATATGAGGCTACAAGAAGCTCTGAACTCCTTGACCTTGGAGCTCGTCTTCAGGATGTGATGATTAACAAGTTCATATGCAAAATGTCCTCTTGTCAGCTCCTGCTTGCGTTGTCTTCTGCATTCATGATCCAACTACATGCATGTCAGCCTTTGTCTTGCACTTTTCTTGTCCTAGAAATCAAAGAATACAGATAACAAGTCAATCTCTCACCTCGGGTCTGCACTGTGGTGACCTCATTGCCCACATGGTTGTATCTGATTGTGAGGTTGCACTCTGCAATGTCAATCCCTTCCTCCCCAACAGAGGTGGTGACCAGGAGTTTGACATCCCCCACTTTGAAGCGCTTCAGGGTCTCCACTTGATCATAGGCGGTCATACCTGTCAAGAGCACGGGACACCTTTGTGCGGGGATTCTTACATCGGAGATAATCTCTTTGTTTGGTCACACAAAGTCATACTTGTCTTATCTTATTCTATTATTTTCTATAGCCCAGCCTACAACACAGGTCCTTGTCAGGACTGAGCCCCTTAAAAATAACATGAAACTGTCAGGATCTCATGGCACTGCTACAGAATGGACTGGTGCAAACCATGAAAAAGGACTGAACTGCATAGAAGAGTGCTGCAGGTCTGAAAAGGGCCTCTTTCAGTTGTATGTTTGGCCACAGACTAAGGAAAAGGAGGTGGCTGTGTCTTGCAGACTGGAACCAAAGAAGGTCTGCAGGGCATCTTAATACTGAGTTAGCGATGAAATTTTGTGAAATGAGAGCCAGGTACTTGGTCACAGTCTGTCACAGCACATTATTTGACACTGGCAGCATTTTATCCACTCCCAAATGCTGAATGGAACGATGGGCAACTACTGCAAAACTAGTCATGCTGAGGGCAGGGGAGGGAATAAGGAGTTCAGGGAAGACTGCTTCCTAGAGATGCTCAAGATTCTGGGATCATGGAATTGGGGTGAAGGTCATCCAATGACACAGCACCATTTCATTAGAAGGAAATAGCCCTGCTCACATCTACAGAAAATATGCGGATCTTCAACACCCCAATGCTGTCACACTTCTCCTTCCTTCCTTCCCCCACCTTCATTTCATCACAAGCTTCATGCTGAGATCTAAAATCATTACAGCAAATTATCCATGGTTGCAATCATGCAATGGACATGTGAGCTTTTTTCCTTAATTGGACCCATCACCTTGAACAAATTTCTTCACTCTTTTTGCCATGGGCCAAGCTGGTTTTTCTTAAAGAAATTCCGATGCAAAGTTGGGGTGAAAAATAATGCCTGGCCCCCTCAGCATTAGGTGTCATAGAATGAATTTCTTGTAAACATGTATATGATTGTTTACTGTTGTCTTTTCCTACAGAGGAGCCCCTGAGTTCTTTTCCCTGACTGGCTGGCTGTACAGTAGAAATAAAGAATAAAGACTACAGACGAAATACCTTGACTACCAGTAAGTTAAAAAGAAAACTGAAATGCTTAGGCTACCAGCAAGTTAAGGTAAGGTAAGGTAAGGTAAGGTAATGTTGCTTATAGCCCAGCCGACCACAAAGGGCCACATCAGGGCTGTCACCTTGCTGAAGTCAACTCACATACCAGCAAGATAAAAAGAAAACTATATACAATTCAGATCCAGACACTGAAAAGTAATCCAGGAAAGGAAATCTCCAACACTGCCAGAACTACCAAGCTACATCAGCAAAGTAATGCTAAAAATCAGACTGAAAAGACTGCAAGCAGAAGCAAATACCATTCTTGCTGAAGAGCAGGCCGGATTCTGGAAAGGCATAAGTGCCATCAAACCAACTGCAGGAGAATGGTTCAACTGGAGTTTATCAGGACTGTATCATATCACCCTCACTTTTCAACACAATCATGGAATGCACCATAACTGATGCACTTGAAGACCATGTCAGCACAGTGAGCTTTGGAGAAAGAACTATCACAAACCTTGCAGATGGATGCCATCTAGCAAGCAGTGAACAAAAACTTGCCGACCTTGTTGAATGACTGAATGAAACATGGACAAGATGCAGCATGGACATCAGCACTGAGAAGACCAAGCTTGTTGAATGACTGAATGAAACATCAACAAGATACAGCGTGGACATCAGCACTGAGAAGACCAAGATGATGCCCAGCCACAGCACTACCATCAACACTGACACAACATCCACGGTCAGAAGGCAGAATCTGTTCAACAGTTCATTCACTTGGGATCCATCACTAGCGGTGGAGGATCCAAGCCTGAAATCCCTTAGAGGGCAGCAACACCAACCACTGCACTGTCCAGATTAGAACCTGTAAGGACAGGAGCATCTCCATGAAACAGAAGATCAGGCTCCTGTGTGCACTGGTGCGTTGGATCTTCCTGTAGGCATGCAAGACATGGACCCTCACAGAAAATCAGGCTCCTGTGTGCACTGGTGCGTTGGATCTTCCTGTAGGCATGCAAGACATGGACCCTCACAGAAAATCTGGAAAGAAGAATCCAAGTCGTGGAAATGAGACGTTACTGCCAGATACTTAACACCTGGTGTATCGATCACATCACCTGGTGCACTGATCACATCACCTGGTGCACTGATCACATCACCTGGTGTATTGATCACATCACCTGGTGCATTGATCACATCACCTGGTGCATTGATCACATCACCTGGTGCACTGATCACATCACCTGGTGCACTGATCACATGACCTGGTGCATTGATCACATCACCTGGTGCACTGATCACATCACCTGGTGTATTGATCACATCACCTGGTGTATTGATCACATCACCAATCAGCAAATGTCTCAAACCATCAAGCAGCACACACAACCATGAAAATCTACTAGCATCGGTCAAGAAAAGAAAAAACTACATTGGTATGGCCGTGTAACAAACCCAACAGCCTTGCAAAAATCATCTTCCAGGGAACTGTCGAAAGAAGGAGACTGAAGAGAAGAAAGAAAAAACAAAAATAACAGTGGATCGACAACACTGCAAATGGAAGGGGAAAAAATTGCAGAGACCCAGGCCTTGATACACATCCAACAGAACTGGGGAACCAGCTGGACTATTCTACAATGTAACGCCCCCATGACTCCCCATGGAGAAGAAGAAAAAGAAAAGAAGATGAAGAAACAGATCTAATTCTTAAATGATATGAAGCCTTGAAACTTACACTCTGATTAATTCTCCTGTCAAAATAAAAACAAAACAAACAAACAAACAAGCCGAAAAATCTAAGATGGTCCACACACACACACACACACACACACACACACTACACACACACACACACACCACAAACACACACACACACAAAATAGACATGCGAACTACTGACTGACAGAATCAGTTTTAGTGTCAGACAACAACAAGAAAAAGAGAGAGAAAAAAGAGGAGAGAGAGAAGAAGAGAGAAGAGAGAGAGAGAAGAAAGCATTTCATGAAAGCTATTCCATCACTCAGGAAAACAAAAAAAGAAGCTGTGGCATTCATGTCTCTTTTTCAACACCCTGCTGGTGCCCATGTCTTCTTCATCCACTCCCATCCAGCACTCCTACCTCCATGCTCCTGGTGCGCCCCAGTGCCAGTGAAACTCTGAGCGTTCAGCTGCCTCAGCTCCTGGTCCACGTCGCTGCTGTTCAGCCAGCGGCACAGAGCGCGACAGGTGGCACGTGTCCTCACAAACACCAGGATACGGAACCCATCCCTGTCATCCTCGGCCTCGTGAATGTGGCTCAGGATGGCCCGCCCCAGCTTCTCCAGGTTGGGGTTCTTCTGCCCTTTGGAAAGCTTCAGCCGCCTCTGCACATCTGTACCAAGTGGATGGGAGGGACAGTCAGAAGTCTTCTCTCTCTTCCTTTTCACTCAAGATCATCTTTCTGAGCCAAAACAGCCCTGCTATGGCTCTTTCTGATCGACTGGCTATAACAACATGCACTGAATTGAATTCTGAGCCATACTTTTTAAGTTCTATACACAGTCAGCAACATCTCTTTGACAGTGAGTTCCCCTTTAATTACAGATCTTCGCACAAACTACGAGAATGAAAGTACCAAAATCCCATACAAAGTGGAGGACATTACTACCTATGGAAAATAAATATGAGTAGTGCATCAGAACAGATTTTCGTTCTGACCCTGATCATGTTTGCACTGAAGATGAAATAGGTTATGAGTACAAATAATTTGCTGAGTCAGAGAGCATGATTTTTCAGTGGTTTCCTTTTGAGGCCACTTTTTCAAAGACCAACCTCTGAGCTGAGAGCTCAAAGAGTTTATCAGGCTCCTAATCCAAGTCTTTTCTGGTGTGCTGGCCAGTTGGAGGTTCCCGCCATTAAGTGTGTGTGTGTGTGTGTGTGTGTGTGTGTGTTGAAAGATTTGCTCTTAACTGAATGGTAATGAATTATACAATGAGTAAAATTAGAAAAAAAACAACATTTTTTTTATGAAATGAAACAAATAATTTTACTATTCAAACAAAAACAAAAAAATCCCCACCATTTCTTGAAAGTAAACATCTGTTGTAAGAAATGACATTGTTATGTTCGCAGTTTCCATTGTCAATGTCAAGGAGAGATTGTTAATGCATACTGTATGCCGATAAAACATAGATCAAGCATTTTCCTTTCATTAGCAAAACAAGAATCCTTAATATGAGCTCAAATTTGAAAGTTATATTAGATTTTATAAACCAAGTCAAGTTTGTTTAAGTATGAATCACTGTCAGCACCATCATTTCAGCTTCATATACCACAGGACTGACGTGAAACAGCTACATGATTAAGCAAACAAAGAATGAAAGAAAAAAAAGAATAATCATAATCATAAGTAACTGACACAAGTGAATTTGATTGAAAGCAACACTGTCATTGCAATGAAATTGGTGTGTCAGTTGTGCCACCATTTTACCACTTGCATCGTTCATGCTTCTTATTCTAATGAAGACCACAAACAATGACATAAAGACTCTTGAATCATACAAAATTTACATCTGAAATAGATTTTCAAAGTTAACTTGCCTTATGATTTTAACTTTAACTATATTTAATAGAAAAACAGTGGTCGGATAAATTCTGTGAACTGATCTTACATCTATATTCGGCACTTTCAACCTTGGACCATGATTCAAAACAATCCATCACTGTTTATGCCCAAAGCAAATGCAGCCAGTTATTAAATTCCAATTTAAAGTGTCCATTCCAGCACAACAATCATGCTTTTATCAATGTTCTCAAATCAATGATTGTCAGATGGCAGTTTCATCCTTGAATCAATATGGTTTCATCACAAACTTACAGTTGGTAAATGACTGATTTTCAACCCAATCAAATTGGCTTTGGCGATGTCAGTCTTTATCAATGTTGGCAATGAAAAAAAAAAATTCTGCATAAAAATCATGAAACATGACTATAACATTGTTACTAGTTATTTTTCTGAATAAATCTGCTCATTCCCTTAACTTCATGCTGGTACTACCACCATCTGCTTGACAGAACTTCAGCATCTGCCATTCGCAATCACTGATATCTTTTTTTTTCTAAAAATCATCCTTGTTTGAAATGTGGAGTAATTTCCTGTCAAAATGTTGTAGAATCATTGCTGGCTTTGGTGAACTAGTTCACTAAACTGTGTGACGAGTACAAAACTTGTGATTCTCATTTGAATAACGATATGCATGTGCTACAATTAGAGCATTTTCAGAACGATAGGGGAGTAACTGCTGGCACATTTCCTGATGCCTAGGTAGTGCGTTTCCAATTGATAAAGGTGGAACTTTCTTTTTTCCTTCATTTATAGATATATGCCTTGAGCTATACAATTCACTGAATACTGTAAACGTTCTTGCAATTTATATGGGCTCTGTAAGGCATTTACCGGTTCTATAGCTCATTAATCATATTCATACAAAAGAAATCATAACACAAAATCTTCATACACAAAGAAAGAATGAACTGAATTCTCACCAATTAATTATCATGAAATGAAACAAAATAAATGAAAACACAAGATCTTTGAACAGTGGAAAAATAAACATGTTTGTGCATCATCGAGTTACATACAAACAAAACAAGGGAAAGCAAAACAAAAAATATTTGAACACTGGGAGAATACACATGCTTGCTTATCAGCAAATCACACCACACACACACACACACACACACACACACACACACACGCACACACACGCACACACACACACACAATCAAAACACAAAATCTTTAAACATGCATTCTGTCACCTGCAAAATAGCCCAGAAGCCTCCTGTCCAGCTCAGTGGAGATGAACTGTTTGTCCTCTTCCCGCTGCAAGACCGACTTGCGTTCCAGATAGTGGAGCACATCCTCAGGGCATGTCAAGTCATGCACATCAAAGGCTTCATTGTAGGTCTGCACATAAAAGAACATATCCAGTCTGACTGATACGCTAGCAGTACAACGCATTAAGAAACGTCTACAAGAATACCGTCTTTCAGCATGTATACATTCCCGGCTAGCCACATGCTCAATGTAAGACGGTTTTCACTTGCTTACCTGGAGAAAACACAATCGTTTGGTAATCTACTTAAAAAAATTTTTTTTTACAAAAAGCACACATTTGTTGAAATATGAATGTGTAATTATTGCCATTATTATTACAAATCAAACTGTTTTCTTTTCTCTTCCACTGTTAAGGTTAATCTACACTGAACTCTGTATGTGGAGATCAATGACCTGGATACACATTTGAGTGTGGTGTAGATTTTAAAACACGCAAACACATGACTGGCAAGATACGAGAAAGAGACACTCTCTCTCTCTCGCACTCTCCGTACCAAGCAGGATGTCATAAAGGGGTTTCACAGGTGTTTTGATATAACCTAAGCAGCACACGGCCCGATCAGAAACATAGGGTCTCTGTCTTATCATATCAACTTGTAACTTTTAAGCTCTCAGGCAAAAACAGAATTTGAAAGGCTACGGTCTATAATCCCTGCACTATCCCATAGTCCTAAATTTAGAGGGTCTATTGACTGGTCAAGCTTCAGGTGGACCAGTCCTATTACAAATACTACCTGATAAACTGTGAGTGCATGAGAACATCTATATCACCGCCACCAGAAGATAAGGGATGGCGTCTGATCAACTGACTTCACTCAAAATGGAACCATACAAATTTCCAGAGCAAAGGAAACTGGTAGTTACATGTTTGAAACCATGCTAGGATGCATTCAGACAACACTAAAGCACTGAAGATGGATGTACCTGAAGTCATGACTGATTTAAATCTGTGGACATGTGTGTATGTTAGAAATACACTCTGTGTCTGGATGGCATTAATGGTTCATCATATTCGAACCATCCACCTCCATTTTGAGTTAAGTCAGTTGATGAGATATCATCCCCTGTCCTCGGGAGACAGTAATATAAATGTTTTCATGGACTCACAGTTCATCAGGTGGTGATCGAAACAGGAAGGGTCCAACTGAAGCTTAACCAGTCAATTAGACCCTCTAGATTTAGGAGTATGGGACAGATATAGCAGGGATTATATTATAGCCCATGAGATGATACAGAGGACGGGGGCAGCAAAGCATACACATAAAAAAAAGAAAGAATAATAGATAATCAATAAAACAACAATCAAAACAGCTTGATCAACAACAACAAACAAACAAAAAGGGGGAGAATCAGCTACAGTCAAGATCAGTGTAGTTAACCCCAAGCTGTTTGGACCTAGTTACTTCTGCTCTTACCACCAGCCAGTCAGCCAGGACCTGTACGTTCCAGGAGAATGCTTGCCGTTCAAATATCTTCTTCACCTCTCGTTCATCTTTGGGAGTTTGGTGACGCTGTAGCAGACGTGCCTAAACCAAGTAATAAAGCAGAATGACAGGAAACGTGGGACATAAATCAAACATTCAGAAGGCTTCTATAACATAATTCTATATTATGGTATACCAATTTTCACTGACATAAAAAAAAGTACCAGAGTAGAAGAAAGTGCACTCAGCTCATCAAAAAAGAATACGAGGAAAACATCACTGACTATGGCAAGTGAAGAAACTGAAAGCCAGTGACAGAGCAGAGCATATTTCACTGAAATGTTGATAACCCTAAATCTTACGTTCAAGTAGCTATGCTTTTTTTTCCATCCATATCTGTCCAGGTAAGGTAAGGTAAGGTAAGGTACTGTTGCTTATAGCCCAGCCAACCGCAAAGGGCCATATCAGGGTTGTCACCATCTTGAAGTCAACTCACAAGTCATTCATTCACACAATCCTTTGAAATACACCTTCTAAAGACACACCTAGAATTTTGTTAAAATTCTTTCCACTGTAAAATCACAGTTGAGATGAAAAATGTTAATCTGTTTCAGAAATTCAAAGATCACATCAGGTGGAACATCTCTGAACAAGTTTTCATAGTGTCAAAGAAGTGCCATACTCTAACTTGGTAAGAACATAACCCTAGTAAACTGGATACACCTAAAACATTCAGAAAGAAGGGGGCTGAATCTGACCTAAATATTGTCTTTATAAATTGTCTACTCCTAGAGTGACTTCCCTTGATTCACACGTTGCTCTTGAAAAGTTAGCTATTTGTCAGTTTCCTCTCTGGAGGCCACTAAAGAGATCAGAACCGAACAACAAGGCAGAGCAAATATTGTTTTCTAAGGCTTCTTGAATTCAAACAGATTATGATTGCCATATTTTGTCACTACTAGGCACTTTAAAATACAAGATGCATGGCTTTGGTCAATGTTTGAGCTATATAAACACACGCACAACAAGACTGCAGTTCCAGACGCAGATGTTAAAGTTGTCTACACAGGGTGCCCTGGTCAGAAAAAAGAAAGAGAAACAGTATTGTCTCATAACATAAGAGTTCTGAATACCTCGCCTAGCTTTCCCAAGGCAAAACTGCCAGAATAAACCACATGTGCCTTGCAAACATTCATGCCATGTTTCATGGCTGAAGAATGGTGGAAAATCAGTTATTTATGACATATTACAGCCACAAACTAACATAAAGTACATCCATTAATCCGCTTGGGACGATGGGCCACGTACGGGGCTTCCCAGTCGAACACAATGAGCCACGATTGTGGCTCAATTCAAATCTCGCGCTGATAAGAGGCCAATCGAGTGTCCGAATGCGATTAACCAATCGGAAAGCTTGTAGCTATAGTCCTTCGGCTTCCACCTTTGCAAGAACGCCATTTTTATCGACCGATTGCCGCTTCTTTATCCTCAAAATGAGTTATGTTGAGAGCCACCACGAAGATGAAAATCTTGCTCACGACACCAGTGACGAGTCTGTGTTTGATAGTGACTCTGACGGGGATTATGAAGGTAAATATGCATGTGTTTTTGTTGCAAACTGAGTGAAAGTGGTTCAAGTGCTTGCTGTTGGTGATTGTGGCAGTGATGAATGGAGTGGAGGTGGGGAGAGCTGGAGTGACTGATACGAATGGTTTGTTTACATTGCTTTGCTACCACTGTGGTAGTATTTTCTTGTTGTTTTTGTACTTTTGTACCTTTGCAAACACGATCTGTTGAATGAAACTTGTGTTTATATACATCAGTCTTTGGTTTGCTAGTGATTTGTCGCCAGTAGTGTTTGCTACATTAGAAATTTAGTAGGATATTTTTGAAGGGCGAATCATGTGGGCGTGGTTGTTTTGAACCAGCAAGTAAAGTCACTTTTCATTTCTCAAAACTTATTTTCAACAGAATTTAATTTATATTTTCATTAGAATTGTAGAATAAACATGAGAGGATTTCTTCCCCCCCCCCCCCCCCTTTTCCCATCCCACATCCATTTTTTGTGTGTGTGTGTGTGTGTGTGTGTGTGTTGATTTAAGGGTTGGGTGGGTGGGGAGTAGGCTGTAAATGGAAACAAAATCTTTTCACTTAATTCATGATTTATAGCAGAAAATATAAATAATAATAGTGTGCTTTCCTTTTTTTGATTCCAGACCCCAGCGGTGAAGATGGAAGTGGTGATGATGCAGGTGATGGCCCTGATGTAGTGGACCTTGAAGGTGGATATTTCTTTGTTTGGGAGGGCTGCCCTGAACAGCTACATCACATATGAGAAAAATACCACAGACCAGCCCAAACTGAGCAGATACCACTTCATGGTTCAAGTTGTGGAGTTTGCTGGCAGGGAATTACTACCCTCTCAAGGTGGTTAGAAGGCAGCGGACGGCGGCAGAGATCCAGGCAGCCAGGGCAGACCCACCTCTGCAAGTTGCTCCAGCCCAGCCTGACCAACCTCAGCCTGGCCCTGCCCATCCTGGACATCAGCTGAGGAAGCTGCCAGTTGGGCACAGAAGGAACTGTGTTGCTGGGCATGATAGGAGAATAAGAACCTCCTACGAGTGCCCAGCATGTGATGTGGGACTGTGCCCAGGTTGTTTTTCCAGGTACCACAGGAGGTAACTACTACCTTCTGATGGTACCTGGGATGTGTGGGAACAGTGCGCTTGATATTCTGGAACAGATCAGAGAAGTGTGTGTGGGATTGTAAGATTTTTCTGTGAAACATTTTTTTCTGAGTGCTTTTCATGGATCTGTACTGGTTACTTTGCTGGACTACTTCTCTCACCATAGCCAAGGTAAGCTGTTTTCTTTGTTTTCTTTGCAAAGTTCAAGCTTTCTTCTTTCTAAAAATGTATAGGTTTCTGGGTCTAATATTTATATAAGAGTTGTGAAAAGTAAAAACAATCACCCCTAGACGTTTTTGCAGTCTTCAATTTTAAGCCATTGTTGTAGAATACACATATAATTATATGCAGTGTCAAGAGGGTTAATGAACACAAACTGACAGGTACAATAATTATTAAATGAACTAATACACACTTTATGCAGTAATACATAAACATACACCATAATGCAGAACAGAACGTAAAATGTCAAACATATGCTGTAATAAAGAACGCAAACTAGAAATCAAATATGTACCGTAATTAGGAACATAGCAATGTTTCCTATCTAACTGATAAAAAAGGTGAACACTAAGAAATGGCATATAATGCAACACAGAAAGATGATGTTAATTTGACCATGTAATATGTAAATGTGACCATTTCTTAAAGTGTACAAAGGAATGATTGTGAGAGACAATGATCTGTAGGAAAATGATAATTTTGTAACATTGATAGTTAAAAATGTAAAGTGCAGATTTACTGTTATTACAAATCAGAGACATCTTTCCACATAGGATGCTTTGAGAAGTCTTACAAATAGTCATCATTCTGCCAAGCTTGATTATGCTCATGCTTTCACTCGCTGAGAAAATGCCGATGTTGAAATTTACCACAAACACGTATGCACCCATGCACGCATGCACAGATGCATACACACACACACACACACACATACACGCACACACACACGCACAACCAAACCTGTGTTATTTCATTGACTTACTTGTTTCCGCATGTGAGCTAAAAATCACTGATAAATACAATAGCGCCACCAAAATCCATTAAAGAAAGGCATACGGGCGCATATGTACTGTAAAGTTGAAAGTTACTGCCCCCTGTGGACAAAGTTTACATTATCACTACAACATCATTTGGTTGCAAAAATCTGGCATGTTATACATTATGATGAAAATAGAAGTGTAAAGTCTTTCCTGAAAAAAACACACCAAAAAATAGAAAATGGGTCACAGAGGCAAAAAAACAGTGGACAACAAAAAAATGTCACAAATACAAAAAAAAGAAAAAGAAAAAAGAAGGCAGCGATAAACAGAACGACCAACAGGAGAACGCTGCAAGTAGTGAACTCCTGAAAGCGTACAGATAAAGAGAACGACCAACAGGAGAACGCTGCAAGTAGTGAACTCCTGAAAGCGTACAGATAAAGAGAACGACCAACAGGAGAACGCTGCAAGTAGTGAACTCCTGAAAGCGTACAGATAAAGAGAACGACCAACAGGAGAACGCTGCAAGTAGTGAACTCCTGAAAGCGTACAGATAAGAGAACGACCAACAGGAGAACGCTGCAAGTAGTGAACTCCTGAAAGCGTACAGATGAAGAGAACGACCAACAGGAGAACGCTGCAAGTAGTGAACTCCTGAAAGCGTACAGATGAAGAGAACGACCAACAGGAGAACGCTGCAAGTAGTGAACTCCTGAAAGCGTACAGATGAAGAGAACGACCAACAGGAGAACGCTGCAAGTAGTGAACTCCTGAAAGCGTACAGATGAAGAGAACGACCAACAGGAGAACGCTGCAAGTAGTGAACTCCTGAAAGCGTACAGATGAAGAGAACGACCAACAGGAGAACGTTGCAAGTAGGAACTCCTGAAAGCGTACAGATAAAGAGAACGACCAACAGGAGAACGCTGCAAGTAGTGAACTCCTGAAAGCGTACAGATAAAGAGAACGACCAACAGGAGAACGCTGCAAGTAGTGAACTCCTGAAAGCGTACAGATGAAGAGAACGACCAACAGGAGAACGCTGCAAGTAGTGAACTCCTGAAAGCGTACAGATGAAGAGAACGACCAACAGGAGAACGCTGCAAGTAGTGAACTCCTGAAAGCGTACAGATGAAGAGAACGACCAACAGGAGAACGCTGCAAGTAGTGAACTCCTGAAAGCGTACAGATGAAGAGAACGACCAACAGGAGAACGCTGCAAGTAGTGAACTCCTGAAAGCGTACAGATGAAGAGAACGACCAACAGGAGAACGCTGCAAGTAGTGAACTCCTGAAAGCGTACAGATGAAGAGAACGACCAACAGGAGAACGCTGCAAGTAGTGAACTCCTGAAAGCGTACAGATGAAGAGAACGACCAACAGGAGAACGCTGCAAGTAGTGAACTCCTGAAAGCGTACAGATAAAGAGAACGACCAACAGGAGAACGCTGCAAGTAGAGAACTCCTGAAAGCGTACAGATAAAGAGAACGACCAACAGGAGAACGCTGCAAGTAGAGAACTCCTGAAAGCGTACAGATAAAGAGAACGACCAACAGGAGAACGCTGCAAGTAGAGAACTCCTGAAAGCGTACAGATAAAGAGAACGACCAACAGGAGAACGCTGCAAGTAGAGAACACCTGAAAGCGTACAGATAAAGAGAACGACCAACAGGAGAACGCTGCAAGTAGAGAACACCTGAAAGCGTACAGATGAAGAGAACGACCAACAGGAGAACGCTGCAAGTAGAGAACTCCTGAAAGCGTACAGATAAAGAGAACGACCAACAGGAGAACGCTGCAAGTAGAGAACTCCTGAAAGCGTACAGATAAAGAGAACGACCAACAGGAGAACGCTGCAAGTAGAGAACTCCTGAAAGCGTACAGATAAAGAGAACGACCAACAGGAGAACGCTGCAAGTAGAGAACTCCTGAAAGCGTACAGATAAAGAGAACGACCAACAGGAGAACGCTGCAAGTAGAGAACTCCTGAAAGCGTACAGATAAAGAGAACGACCAACAGGAGAACGCTGCAAGTAGTGAACTCCTGAAAGCGTACAGATAAAGAGAACGACCAACAGGAGAACGCTGCAAGTAGTGAACTCCTGAAAGCGTACAGATAAAGAGAACGACCAACAGGAGAACGCTGCAAGTAGTGAACTCCTGAAAGCGTACAGATAAAGAGAACGACCAACAGGAGAACACTGCAAGTAGTGAACTCCTGAAAGCGTACAGATAAAGAGAACGACCAACAGGCGAACGCTGCAAGTAGAGAACTCCTGAAAGCATACAGATAAAGAGAACGACCAACAGGAGAACATTACAAGTAGTAAATGTTTCAAGTAGTGAACTCCTGAAAGCATACAGATAAAGAGAACAACCAACAGGAGAACACTGCAAGTAGTGAACTCCTGAAAGCATACAGATAAAGAGAACGACCAACAGGAGAACACTGCAAGTAGTGAACTCCTGAAAGCATACAGATAAAGAGAACGACCAACAGGAGAACATTACAAGTAGTAAATGTTTCAAGTAGAGAACTCCTAAAAGCATACAGATAAAGAGAATGACCACAAGAAGAATATTACAGGTAGTGAACCTCCACAAAGGCACAGATAAAGAGAACGACCTAACGGTGAAAATTACAAAAAGTGAAATTTCAAAAAAGGCACAGATAAAGACAATGACCTAAAGGAGAACATTACAAGTAGTGAACCTCCACAAAGGCACAATAAAGAGAACGACCTAAAGATGAAAATTACAAAGAGTGAAATTTCAAAAAAGGCACAGATAAAGAGAACGACCTAAAGGAGAACATTACAAGTAATGAAATTTCAAAAGGCACAGATAAAGAGAACGACCTAAAGGTGAAAATTACAAAGAGTGAAATTTCAAAAAAGGCACAGATAAAGAGAATGACCTAAAGGAGAACATTACAAGTAGTGAAATTTCAAAAGGCACAGATAAAGAGAATGACCTAAAGGTGAAAATTACAAAGAGTGAAATTTCAAAGGCACGGATAAAGAGAATGACCTAAAGGTGAAAATTACAAAGAGTGAAATTTCAAAAAAGGCACAGATAAAGAGAATGACCTAAAGGAGAACATTACAAGTAGTGAAATTTCAAAAAAGGCACAGATAAAGAGAACGGCCTAAAGGTGAAAAATACAAAGAGTGAAATTTCAAAAAAGGCACAGATAAAGAGAACGGCCTAAAGGTGAAAAATACAAAGAGTGAAATTTCAAAAAAGGCACAGATAAAGAGAACGACCTATAGGTGAAAATTACAGTCGTGAACTTCCAAAAAGGCACAGATAAAGAGAACGACCAAAAGGTGAAAATTACAGTAGTGAACTTCCAGAACACAGGGAAACAGTTTAAATACAGAAAGAGTCCCTGGCATCCCAATGGGGTGTAAAGTATGAAATCAGAGGACATCTGAGGAAAAAAAACAAAAAAAAACAACAGTTCATAACCTTCATATGTTCTGTGATGTGCTGGCAAACACGGTATCGAAAGCTGGAGCTGTTGAGAAGAAACCTGATTCAACCTACCGTTTTGTTTCACTAACCCCACAATGACACCCTGATGTCCTGCTTATCCAAATCTTAACAGACTTCAACTCTTTTCTAGCACAGACAAAATGGCAAAGCTTCTCGGCATAACTGTTTTGTCTAGTCCTGCGTTTGCTGTACCTGATTCCTCATGTTGACTGCCCACTGGCTAAACTTCTGACTCTTCAGGTCAGTCTCTCGCTTGCTCAGCAGCCGCAGCACCTCGTCCACCTCACTGTCTCCCTTCACTCTCTGTTGCTGGTCCAGGAGTTCCTCCACAATTTTGTTCATCACATTGGTGATGGTGTTGCTGATCTCGTCGTTCTCACGGAAAATCAAAGTCTCCAGATCTGCAGCCATACAAGAAAGTACTGCAGTATTCATACATACATACACACAAACATAGATAGATGGATGGATAAAGATAGATTTATCAATCTGTTTGTTTGTCTGTCTGTCTGTCTATCTATCTATCTATCCATCTATCTTTCTCTCTCTATCTATTAATCTGTCTGTCTGTCTATCTACCTTCCTACCTATCTAACAATCTACCCACCCATGTACTTACCCACCTATCCACCTATAATTTGCATGTCTGACATTTTATCATTCCCATATATGGTCATCGTGTGTCAGATTTCTTTAATCATCTGCTATCAGAGCAATGAGTGGAATAGCTTTTCTAAATTATGTTAGAAATAAAGGCAAAAACATCGACATATTAAAACATGGATAACGCACCTCACTCATCTCATCAGCCCTCCATTGTAAGTGTATAGATACAAGTGTGTGTGTGTGAGTGTGTGTGTGTGTGTGTGTGTGTGTGTGAGTGTGAGAGTGTGAGAGTGTGCGTGTGTGTGTGTGTGCGTGCGTGTGTGCATGCGTGCGTGCATGTGTGTGTGCATGCATGCGCGTGTGCGTGTGCATACAAATGTATATGCATGTTAATGTGCGAATACAAATGTGTTCAATAGAAGGACTGATCAATGAAGTAAATTACAAACAAACAAATGAACAAAAATTACAATATTCACATGATCAGTTACACATTATTTCAAGACAATGCATCAAATATTAACACAGGCATGCAGTGACAGCAAGAAAGGCAAGCAGGATTCTCCTAAGAGAACTACACAAAATGATAGTGTAGTAAAGACAGCATAACATGGTGAACCTTTGACCAAAAATAAAAACACCCTAATCATCCTGTTTTGGGATTTGTAAAGCTTTTGCTCAGAAAGGCAATATACACAAACACTCCATCAGCCAAAGAGTCCAACAAACTATTCTCAACAAAAAAAATACACAAAAAACAACAACAAAAAGAAAAATTAATGGGTACAACAATGCAGCATCACCATTGACAAATTAAAAATCCCTTCGTTTTTAAGAGAACAGTAATGTCAGTGACCAAACCATCTGCTGGAACGACTGGTTCATACCTTCTTCAGGCCGAGGAACCTTCTCCCAAAGTTCGTTCAGATGGTTCCGGACCTGGGAGATCATGGTCACATCCAGATTACCCATGATGCTCAGAATGCTCTCCTTTGCCTCGTCAGCAGTGGTGGCCTTCTCCACTCCAATGGATGCGGTGAGCCCCACAATCTGCAAGAGGGTTTTGATGAAACTGGATCATACAGAGGCTAAACATAAGACAAACCAGTTTTCATTATTCATCTGTCATCGTTAACCTTTGCAGCGTGACGCCTAAAGTCATGCCTGCCATATGTCATGGGTCTCCAGGAACCCATGCTTTATGTGAAGGAATAAAGCTTTGCCAAGCATCCTG
>CM065716.1:13354341-13366841 GCA_033310375.1 Conus canariensis
AAATGCGCCTACCAACCCTACTAATGTCTCAGGTACATTTTCACCCTCTGACAGTAGCAAACTGTACCTGAGAGTAACATCACCTACATCTGCAAAGGAAAATGAAAATCCAGGAAGATATCTATCCTTTGTTTTTTTTCCCTTACATGTCCTCTGGTAGAACATAACCAAATTGTAAATAAACAAAAAGCTCATGAAAAATGACTGCATCAGCCATCAATATAGTCTACTTCAAGATGATGTGGTGATCATTTTGTCCTTTTTCACAAGACTGAAATAATGATCTGTCCCTGAAAGCATGCTTCACCTTAGGAGAAAAAAAAAAGAAACGAAAAAAGGGTGAAAAGAAAAAGAAAAAAGAACAAGCAACGAAACTGCTGCTTTCTTTAGCTGTTGAAGAGCTGTATTTTTCTTGTGAGATCAGCAAGACAGCAACCTAATGCTGAGAGCAACAAACCACTCCAAAATATCAAGTAGAATAATGGCAGATCATCATCAGAGAGAGAGAGAGAGAGAGAGAGAGAGCAGAAAACAATGACTGTCACAATCTCCATTTCCCCTCCTCTCCTCTCTGCTTTCAACAATCAAAAGAATCCCGCATGCACTAAATTCCTTGCTTCACAGCATTTTGAGAGCATCTTAGAAATCTTACACCATGACTGTCCAATGTCAGAATTTCTTTTTTATTCTTTTTTGTTTTTGTTTCTATTTTTTCCCAAATTTCATCTGTACTAATCTGCTACATGAACTGTCTGTGAACATCACAAATGTGAAGAACTCAGCAGCTTAAGTAATCAAGACTTGGTTGCTGCAAATTTTTGTCATTTATCACTGCTCCTCAAATAAATATTTTTCTCACTCAAATGTATTTCAGAAGGAAAATCGAGATTAATCCATTTCCAGTTCCATTTGTATCAACATCAAGTTTCATCAAAATCAGTGCAGAAGATACCAAAGTCTCCCCCCCCCCCCACCTCCCCGGTATCAGCACCATTGTGATTAAGTTAAGGCTAAATCAAAGCAGGAAATACAGGAAGTGCAACAAACATTCTGTTTGCAGATCGGTTATCTGTGGATATAATCATTTTCATTGAGACAGGTTGTTTTTTTTCCTCCTATTCTCGGTTCTACCAGTAGCAAGAAACCTCTCCAGTTGCAAATATGACCATGGGCATATGACTTTCCTGTCTGATTATTCCAGGAAAGGTACTAAAGTCAATCGCGATTCCAGTACACAATAACCGTCATTATCCATGGAATGTATATAGAGTCAATTATGATTCCTGTACACATACTACTCTCACAATGATCATTACCTGGGTAATGTCGAGTCAGTCATGACTCGAGTGCACTAAGAATATCATTACCTTTCTGCTGTTTTTCCAGGTGTTTCTGCACAATATGCAGGGCCACCCTGGTTTTGCCTGACCCTGTTGGGGCACAGATGATGGAGTTGAAGCCGTCCAATGCCCTCCTTGCCAGCTCAAGCTGATACTCCCGCAGTTCCAGGGCCTTGGGGGCAGCAGCTTGAGGTGCCTCCCACCGGCAGGTTTTCTCCGATTCTAAACGGGAAAACAGAAACAGCACCATGCTGAACTGAACAACATTTTCATACTGTGTACAAGGAATTCCATGTTTTACTGACTACATAAAACAATGCTCAAGGTAAAAGTCTCATTCGCACCCTGTCTGACTTGTCCATGGAAACTCCAGGACACCAAGGGTAAGGCTTTTCAAACACAATTCACAGAACAATGCATATGCCTAAAACTCCAATACATAGAATGCTAGAACAGGCATGATAAAATGAAATGCAACAGCTAAAGAGTTGCTGGGAAGTATCTGACTGGCACAAATACCAACCTTCGATGTCCTGCTTCTCATCGTCAGAAAACCCTGCCCTTTGATCCTCATCAGTATCAGCAACAGGTGCAGATACAGCAGCTCCACCATCACTACAGGCATCATCAGAACCACCAGCACTATACACCGGCTGCCCTCTTCGTCGCTGGACTTCATCTTCCCTTTCACCAGCCCTCTCTTCACACAATCCCAAACCTAGTTCAGCACCTGAAAATCAACAACAACAACAAAATTGTTCTTAATGAATTTGACTAGGATACTGCATGTTATTTTCTAATATATTTACTTATGCGCTGCTTGCTGAAAAAGACGATCCCAAGAAACACCATTGTTTTGAGTTTGCTGCTCTGAAGGAAGTAATAACACTTGGAACTATGAAAATAAACTACATTGTGAAAAAAAAAATCGCTTTTATATTGTGAAAAAAAAATCTTTTTTTTTCATCGTTTTCTTTTTTTTTAACAACATAAAAAATGTCTGATATGTTGTTGATGACAAGCAAGTCCAAAAGATGAAAACTACGTAAAGCTTCTAGGACCAGTTCCTTGAACACCTAATATTCAAGGGCAACTGTGAATAATATCAAATATGTGATGTGTTTGTGGAGAAAGCTGCAGAATTCAAAAGTTAAGTTTACAGAAATACAGAAAAGGTTTACAAAAAAAAAAAAAAAGAGACATCACACATCCATATTCACACACACAACACACACACACATACACACACACACACAGACATATATATATATATATATATATGTGTGTGTGTGTGTGTATGGAGGGGGGAGGGGAGAGGGCGTGGGCTTGTTTGGCTTTTTAATTCATTCCTAGGATGGGGGGGGGGGAACTTCTAACTTCCTGAAATCCTCCCTCATACTCCCAGCATCTGGTCCTGGATTAAAAATTCTTCACCAGCTGCACACCTGGCTAAGGCACACCATGTTCGATCCCACACAAAACCACACCCATCCGCAAGGCAGATACTGAACTGGGCAGGCCTTCTCATCCCGCCAGACAACACAGTTTTAGGTACAACAACCTGCTGCCAGTGTACAGATCAGCAGACAACCAGGACAGCTTTGTTCCACAAGAACCAGACCTTGAGTCTCCTGAGGAGCAAGCAGCTGCTTGGGATGCGTCTGCTCCTGAGAGTCCCGTGCAATGGCTCCTTCAGACTCCAGGCTGACTGGTGGGGTGCTGCCCGTGGCACCACTGGCTCTGCCCATTTCACTGGATTCTTTGTCAACCACTGCTCACACAGAGTAACATGTTGGAAAGTAAAGATGTGAGTGTGTGTGTGTGTGTGTGTTCGTTCGTTCGTTCTTCAATTTAACGTCTATTCACATAAAGTGATTTTAGACAGAGTTAGGGAAATAGCGTGTGTATGCATGCGTGTGTGTGTGTGTGTGTGTGTGTGTGTGTGTGCGTGTGCGTGCGTGTGTGTGCGCGTGTGTGTGTGCGTGTGTGTGTGTGTGTTGATGCACCGATAAGAGATTTGTTACGAGCAGTTAGCTATATATAGTGATTCATACTAACATTCTTTACAACTAGGCTAAACATTAGCACAAAGCAAGTATTAAAACACAAAAGGAGTACAGGATATCTGGTATAACCAAATGTTAAGCGCTCATATCTATAGGAACACTTGTTACAAGTTACAACAGTTGATTTTTGCTGGATCCCGTCTCACTGTGGGATTTCTGGTAATGAGTGGGCTGACCGGGCTGCCAGAAAAGGAGCACGAAAGTCCGATGAATCCATAGAAATCAACATTCCTCTCTGTTTATACGAAGGATATGGTCTCTTAAAAAAGACGTGTATTGAAAAGGTTTATGAAGCCTACAAAAACTTGGTTCTTATTAAAATACATCTACCTCACTCCAAACTGCTCTGCTGTGACAAATCCCAGTCAGCTACTTTTTCTTCTAGCAACGCGGCTAAAAGTGGAAAGATTACCTATCAATTGGCCAACATAAACGTACTTGAAAAAAATAACCGAAAACTTGAATCCCTGTCTTACAGGTTTAAGCTAAACGCTTTCCGTGTGTGTGTGTGTGTGTGTGTCTGTGTGTCTGTGTGTGTTGTGTGTGTGTGTGTGTGTGTGTGTGTGTGTGTGTGTGTGTGTGTGTGTGGTGTGTGTTTGTGTGTGTGTGTGTGTGTGTGTGTGTGTTGTGTGTGTGTGTGTGTGTGTGTGTGTGTCGCGCTGTGTGGTGTGTGTGTGTGTGTGTGCGCATGTGTGTGGATGTGTGTGTGGCGCATGGTGAGTGTGTGTGCTGGTGTGTGTTGTGTGTGTGTGTGTGTGTGTGTGTGTGTGTGTGTGTGTGTGTGTGTGTGTGTGCGCACATACATGTCTGCGAGTATGCACATGTATGAAACAGAGAGCTAGCTCTGTGTGTTTGTCACACAGGTATGTATGTGTAAGTATGTATGTGTAAGTATGTGTGTGTACATACATGGGTGTGTGCTTATTTCTGTGTGTGTGTGTGTGTGTGTGTGTGTGTGTGTGTGTGTGTGTGTGTGTGTGTGTGTGTGTGTGTGTTTGTGTGAGAGAGAGAGAGACAGAGACAGCGACAGAGAGAGAAGTGTAGTGCAGCACTTGTGAAAGGTGTACATGAATTCTTATAGCATTTGGAAAGGAAAGTCATTCAAAGGCAACATACATATCTTTACCAAACATTGAAATTCATGCATATTTGGTAATAAATTCAATAGAATTAAATGCTTACCTGGTTCATCCTCAAACGGTACAATCTTTTTGTACAGTTTCTTGTTTGCTTCACGAAGAGCCAGGAAGAATTTCACTGGCCACTGAGAGTCTCGCATGGCAAGGACTGTGAACATCTGTACAGCAGCACTGAATCTTCCCTTGTTATGGTACTTGCACTGAATTAGTTCTGACTCATACTCATCAATGGCATCATTACATTCCAGATGTCCAAGGATTTCTTGGAAATGCCCATCAGTCAAACGGTCAATTATATCGCCTTCCAGGAGACGGATGATGAATTTATAGTAGTCGCTGGCAGAATCGCTGGCATCAATTCCATCAATGTTTTCCAGTGGCCTGAGAATATTTGGCCAACCTGAGGATCAATGACCCACTGTTAACATCCAAAACTTAGTGTACATGGTTGCACTTTTGAGTCAATTATCACGACTTGTGTAATTGCTACTAAGCTATTATCCAACGCTGCTGCTAAACTGGCATGCCACTAAACTGGCAATTCTGCTGACAGTTTTCTTGTGACACCCCTTCCCCCCCACCCTCCCCCTCCCAGGTAGGAGCATTAGATGTCTGCTGATCCTAACTCAGAATACTTCGACTACAAAAGTTGACTACCAGCCAGCAGTAGTATGCACGATTAGCAATGTGGCTTGAGACGTCATGAACTCTACTTTCATAAGCGGCTTGTTTTTGGGGTTTTTTGTGTGTTTTGTTTTTAAGATTGTTCAGCCCTTACCAGTGCCTGTGCAGGCCGGAGTGTGACATAAACTGAAACAGGAAGACTGAAACCACACATTTAAATCTGATACACCAAAGGATTCACCTGTGGGATGCTCAACCTTTCTGGCCAACAGGTGTCTGTATCTCACAGGCCAGAGTATATGATGAAAGGGAGAGTAGAAAACAAGTCTTGTGATGCAGCTCAGTCTGGGATAGAACTCCACAGCAACTTTGTTTGTTCTCGTATCGTCAATGCTTGCCTTAGTGGCATCTTTCCCATGATGCTCCTACCAGCTCCCCTGCACCCATCCACACCCACGTTTGTCCTGCTGCAACCCAAGCACCACGGTCCACAGGGGACTACAACATTCTGAGTTGCCGAGAGACCACCCACCAAAGGAAACACAGCACTGCTGCCATGCCTGTTTTGACCCTACTTGTGCGAGACACCATCTACTAAATGGCCTACTGGTGATAATAAAGTGTCAGTGAGCCAGCGTGAGTGAGCACCCCCTTGTAGAGAGTGAAGCCACATCCATCCAGTGACAGTTCCCAAGGAACTGCCGATGCTCAAAAAGCATCTCCTCAGTCATCCTCTCCCTCAATGACAGCCATAAACAAAATCTAGTTGCAGAGTGAGGCGATTTCAGGTGGAAATCTAAACAAATCTTTAAAAGTATTTATAAGGCTTTGCCGAAAAATGTTGAAAAGCGAAAAGATGATGCGTTTCGATTCTTATGTCTGTTTCAGAAAAGATACACAACACTCAGGACAACGAAAATGAATGAGTAATCACTTATCTTCATCAAAATTCAGCACAAGATGGGCATTGAATGAAAATGTCTCCTTCCTGACAGCCTTGCTTTCATTCATCTTGCGCCAAATTTTGATGAAGGTAAGTGATTGCCCGATCATTTTTGTTGTCCTGAGTGTTGTGTATCTTGCCTGAAGAAGACCTAGGAGGTCGAAACGCATCGTGTTTCATCTTGTAATTCGTTTGTCTACGTTATTCGGCAGAGTCCTTATTAATACTTTTAAAATTTGTTTAGATTTCCGCCTACAGTCGTCTCACTTTGCAACTAGATCTGGCCATAAACAAGTCTCAGATTCTGTGACCATGCATGCCCAGCTCCAGTTCCATTTCGGCCTTCCTTGCTCTGTCTACGCCAATGGTCAGTTTGTGTAAAAATTGCTGGCATCAGTAGTTTCATGGAAACTACCATTACTTACTCATACTGTGTACATGAATCAGCAATTAATTGAATGCATGAATTCTGGGTACACTGGTGAAAGAGGAATTTCTTATACCTAAATGGTATTTGCTTCCACACGATGATATGTGTAATTAATTTCATGTAAGTGTCTCTGTGTGTGTGTGTGTGTGTGTGTGTGTGTGTGTGTGTGTGTGTGTGTGTGTGTGTGTGGATGGCTTTTAAGAACTTGTATGAATCTCTTCACATCATTTGTATTCTATAAAACCTTTCTTTATTACCCGTTTTAATACAATGTCAGAATCACGTATACAGATTCTGTCTTTCTGTCTTTAAATATGTTTAACTCTCACATGTAATATGACATTTTCATCCATACTATAACATGCTGTTGGTTGATTTTAAAGACCCTACAATATTCGATTTTAAAGACTCTACAATATTTGATTTTAAAGACCCTACAATATTCTATCTTTTACTCTACTTTTGGCAGTCAATGCATTTCTGTAACTGAAAATGTGCGTAGTTTACTAAAGCTTACACTGATATAATGGTTTTAATCAATGTGTTTGTGCATGCGTGTATGTGTGTGTGCATATGTGTGTGTGCATATGTGTGTGTGTGTGTGTGTGTGTGTGTGTGTGTGTGTGTGTGTGTGTGTGTGCATATGTGTGTGAGTGTGTGTGTGTGCATGTGTGTGTGTGTGTGTGTGCATGTGTGTGTGTGTGCGTGTGCGTGTGTGTGCATGTGTGTGTGTGTGTGTGAATATGCATAAAAACAAACAAAATAAAACATGTAAATCAACGATGCTCTTTGAAAACAAAAGTATTTCATAATTAATTTCAAATGACGCAAAATGACAAATGCACTTCAAAAAATGACACACCAGGACTGTTGCCTTCTTGCTGTAGTACAGCCAGGAAGATGTTCATTCCTGTCTCCCCTTCTTCAATCACTTTATCCAACAGCAGCTTGGATGCCTCCTCCCTGCATCCAGCTTCCTCTTTGTCCAGGATGCGACATCTCAGATCATCTGGGATGATAAACATATGTATGCATAAAGTTGTATGTACATGCACAAACATACACATACAAAAAAATGTACATGCGTAAGCACACTCCAAACACACACACACACACACACACACACACACACACACACACACACACACACACACAGAACTTGGCATTTCACAATTTGCCTACAAACAATATGCCAAACTCTGGGGTTCTTGTTACACATAACGAAAGCAAACAAATCGTCCTAGCTTAAACAGTCATATAGCAGCATGCTTTGAAATGTAGAAATATCTAACACTCCATGGCTAGAATTTTATATAAACAGTTTTGCATGAATTGGGAATAAATCACATCTTGAAAAATCGATCGACTTGTAATATAGGAGAACAAAATTTACCATAAAAAAAAAAGAAATTGGAACCTGAATACACAGACTTCTGGAAACAGCAAAAAAGAAGCACTCCATGAAGATACTTTTACAATAAAATTACTGAAAACTACCAGCTAGGACCATACATACTAAACGTTAAATACTTCGAACAGAGATGTGATTTCAGCAGACTTGGCTTCAGCTCTCATGACGTACAAACAGAAAGGGGTAGGTACAAGAACACACAAGAGAAGACAGGAAACGCTCAGCATGTGGTGTGGTCGAAGATGAAACTCATTTTCTGGACAGCTGTGCTACATATAAACTGTTGCAACTGAAGCTAACGGAACAGCTGTCAAAAGATAGGCCGTATTCAAACTTGTAAAACAAACTTGTAAAACCTACGCGCCAATGAAATGCTAGGCAAAGATGACTTACAAACTCAGATTGCAAAATAAGTTCGTTATTGCATGAATTTGAAAAGACAGTGATGGCTCCCTGTATGGGCCCAGAATGATGTTCTATCCCTTAAAGATGATTTCTCATGATACCATGCTGTGTCTGTAGACCTTTAATGGTTCTCCTGACAATCAAAGAGTGAGTCCGAGTCACTCACACACACACACACACACACACACACACACACACACACACACACACACACACATACACACACACACACACACACACACACACACACACGAGAGAGAGAGAGAGAGGGAGAAAGTGAGAGCTAGAGAGAGACAGAGAGACATACAGAGAAAATTAATTCCTCAATCTTCATGTATAATGGAAATGCTTATATATTATTTGTTACATGACACATGAGAAATGATAATAAACAGACAGAAAAAGGTAGAATGACAGAGACACAGACAAAGAGAGCATGCAAGTGAGAGAGAGAGAGAGAGAGAGAGAAAGAGATAATATGTATGTGCAGTGTGTGTGTGTGTGTGTGTGTGTGTGTGTGTGTGTGTGTGTGTGTGTGTGTGTACATGTGAGCATGTGTATATGTGTCTGTGTCTTTGTGTGCATGTGTGTTTGTGTCTGTGTGTCTGTGTCTGTGTATCTGTCTGTGTGTCTGTGTGTGTGTCTGTATGTGCACTCTTGTTAACAAGTGTATGATTTGCGTGTTTACAAATCACACAGGCCAAAACACTGAAAACAGAACACATTTATAAGACACGCTTTCTGTCAACATTAAATGCTAAGCTGTCAAGCGCCTCTTACAGGGAATCAGTGCACCCAGCCGAGGAACAAATTCAGTGGGGATGAGACTCTTGCACATGGATGGGGCCATTTTCCGCAGGATCACCAGTTTCTCCTTGATGCTGGTCTTGCAGTCTTGGCTCGCCATCGTCAATGTGTCTCGTTACGCACTCTGAGATACTGTGACATTCAAAACAACGACATCAACAGACGGGTTTGCTTTCTCTAAAAATTAATGTTGTTTCTTTCTACAGATTAAAGTGTATCATAACATTGAATATTAATTTCATGGTCTTTGCCAACAAGGAGACAGTCAGAGAGACAGACAGATATTCCCTTTGATGTCAATCCAGATCACAGAGTAGCATCAACTCAACCTACCCTTTGTCAGACAAGTCAGCAGTATGGACAGTGGATGGACAGGCTTTGAACAGCAATTTATACAGAAGTATTGGCTCAAAATGATCATCACATTTTAAGTCAAGAAAGAAATCACAACTCCATCACATGGCTTCTTTCCGGCACCTGACAAGGGAGCAAATTAAACAGAAAACATCGGGGATGGCATGGGGGTTCCTGGATGCCTGGAACCTCCCTGTCTCCTCTCTCCTCTTCCCTCTTACCCCCTTCTGATGAAAATGCAATTTTTGTTTTCATTGAAGGACCCCCAGACCACCCTCCATCTTGGAGTTTTTGGACACCTCACACACACACACACACACACACACACACACACACACACACACACACACACACACATACACACACATGAATGAAAGCGCACACACACACACACACAACACACACACACACACACACACACACACACACACGCACACACACAATATACAGACTCACACACACGCATTATACAGACACACACACACACACACACACACACACACACACACACACACACACACATACACACTCAGATACACACACACACATACACACTCAGATACACATGCACACACACACACACACACACACACACACACGCACACACACACACACACACACACACACACACACACATACCCAACCACCTCACCCCATCCTGACTGGCAAAGGAAAACTGTCAGATTATTTGTTTGATACTGACCAGAAGTAAAATGACACTAAATCAGGCACCGTGGCAAAGTGTTAGTGTCAAGGATTCCTAGCTGAGAGGTGTTGAGTTTGATGGCAATCAGAGCAATATAAAGTTGAGGGATTTTTCAGCCTATGACCAGTTCCTACCCACTGCTGATATTTCCATGCACCCAGCTGGGAAGACCAGAACCACTCACTCGAGTTTCATTAACTAAATGGATGTGCCTCTAGGTGTTATTCAAACTGCCAGACCAACACTGCTATTGTCAGCATCTCTTAGGCCTTGTTGACACTGGAAGATGTTAAAAAAGAAAGCGTAGAACACATTCCTGTCATGCAGTCTAAGACCAGAATGGACCTCTTCAGCATAATCTTCCATCAACATCATCATCATCCACATTGATCAGCATGAAAAAAAAGTCTCAAATTCTGTGGCCCTTCATATCCTGCTCTTTTGCTGAGTTCAGCTTTCATTTCCTCTCCACACCTTTGCCCTTGGTGAGTACATGTTGTCGCTAAGTTTATGGGGATCGTTGTTGGATAGCGGGATGCCCTAAAAGATCTATAGATAAGCTACAAGAGATGCAAAATTCAGCTGCAAGACTAGTATTTAAGGCTAGAAAAAGAGATCATGTTACACCTTTGTCACAAACCCTACACTGGTTGCCAGTTGAAGCACGCATTCAGTATAAGCTGTCCCTCCTTTGCCACGATTTCTTCTCAACGTCTTCTCCAGCTATCCCTCCTTTGCCACGATTTCTTCTCAACGTCTTCTCCAGCTCATTTTTCCCATCTGCTGCCCATTTACTCACCATCCCGACCACTCCGGTCGTCTGCAGATCATCTGACTTGGTGCATGCCGAGGACTCGCACTAGGACTTTTGGCGAACGTTCTTTTTCATTTGCTGCCCCAAGACAATGGAATTCACTGCCCAAATCTATCCGCTATGTTCAGCCAAAATCATCTTTTAAAAAGGTATTAAAAACATATCTATTTAAATTGCTTTATGATTCCAAATAAACACCCATCTTTATTAATGTCCTTGTTTTTAAAACAAAACATTAAGTAAACAATCATTTTATATCTTGTCATATTGCTCTGTGTGGTGTGTGTGTGTGTGTGTGTGTGTGGTGTGCGTGTGCGTGTGTGTGTGTGTGTGTGTGTTGTGTGTGTGTGTGCGTGTGTGTTGTGTGTGTGTTGAACAGGTTGTCCTTGTTGACATATCGTTTTACAAATGAGCTATAAATCTTATATGTGTGAATTTTATTGTTCTAATTTGCTTGTTCATTTAAATGCTTTTACGTTGTTGTTCATGGTGACATAAGCTTATATGTTTCGTGTATGTTGTACCTCTTTATGTTTTCAAGTAAAGCGTGGTGAGCGCGGTCGTAGACCGCGAAACCGCGCTATAGAAGTCCGCACATTATTATTATTATTATTATTATAGTTGTGGTGGTACCCTCGGAAGGGGAACGCTTACTCACGATGGCTCCATGATTAGACAATCACTGTCCCCAATGTGGGGCTTAGTAGACAGTGTCCTGTGCATGCTTTTTTTTTTCAGAACAGGCACCACTGAACACCACTGAAGTGATTCAGCAGCAGTGTAGTGTCTCCTCTGGTGGGTTGCTTCTTGTCGATTTCACATTGATTCTCCCTGTGGATTACCAGTGAAGGGTCTGCAAGGGACAAGCCAGGTGTGACTGTGGACAAGGGGTGGAATGGCACTGGGGTCAGGTGTGACTGTGGACGAGGGGTGGAATGGCATTGGGGTCAGGTGTGACTGTGTACGAGGGGTGGAATGGCACTGGGGTCAGGTGTGACTGTGGACGAGGGGTGGAATGGCATTGGGGTCAGGTGTGACTGTGTACAAGGGGTGGAATGGCATTTGGGTCAGGGGTCACTGTGGACAAGGGGTGGAATGGCATTGGGGTCATGCCACTGGAGTGGCACAGATGAGACAGAAAAATAAAAAGCGGGGAAAAATGATGTTGAAAAGTCCACTGAAGGAATACCAAAACTTTGGAAGTGGAGAGACACCCCCCTGCACACACACACACCCATTCCCTCACACACACACACACACACACACACACACACACACACACATCTTATAAACTTTGGGGGGAGGGCAAACATCATCTTCCCATCCCTCACCTCCTCCTCCTCCACTTGTACAAAAATTTTGGAGAGAAGAAAGTTACCTTCAACCTCACCCCCACCCCCACCCCCCACCCCCCAGCCCCCAGCCTCTCTGTTTTTACAAAATTTGGAAACCTCTTCCCCC
>CM065716.1:13371841-13411841 GCA_033310375.1 Conus canariensis
GCACTCCCTAATCTTGAAGCGTTTCCCTTCTCGAAGGTGCGTTTTTCCATGTACAGCAGCAGCTGATTATTTCAATGCAAACTGTTCCATCTTAGTCCTGTTGTTGGTCATACCTTTCGCGTTCCAGGGCACAGTAGTGATGGGGGACTTACCCTTGTCTGTGGTGTTGTGAGGGCCAATCACTCCCTTCCCTGGTTCTACAGAACAGGATGGGGGGGGGGGGGATCTCAAGATGCTGATGGGTAAACTCCTTAGAAGCATGGGGCCTGGCACTGCACCTGTCCAGATTTCCTCAGGAGCAACGCCCTCGTATGGATTCTTCAAATATCGTTCAGCTGTGCATTTGCGCTGCTGTGGTTTAGTTTGAAAGTCCTCTGCAGTCTAGTGTACCTCCATCCTGAGTACTCGAGCTTTCTGTCAGAGTTGCTTGGCCTAACACTGTGGGTACAGGGTTGGGGCTTATTTAGTCAGTCCCCTACCCTACACAGACTGCTCTGGCTTGGCCTAACACTGTGGGTACAGGGTTGGGGCTGGTTTAGTCAGTCCCCTACCCTACACAGACTGCTCTGGCTTGGCCTAACACTGTGGATACCGGGTTGGGGCTGGTTTAGTCAGTCCCCTACCCTACACAGACTGCTCTGGCTTAGCAGCACCTGCCAGAAGCATGAGGCACCAGTCGGCACTGCACTGAGGGTTGTCACCACTACCACAGCAATTAAGGTCTCTAGCACAGGTTTAGGGCACAGCAAATGGGGAGGTCTTGTGTTGTTATTCTTGTATTTATGTGCCTGGCCATATGGACAATCCTGGTGATGAGTATCACCAGTAAATATTTTGTTTGGAGTCATGTGCTTTGAGTTGTTTCACCATGAGAAAAAAACCTTTGTTGTTAATTTCTTATTCATAAATCTTTCTCCAACCCCACCCCACCCCTCCTCCATCTCCGTCTTACCTGCTGTTTCTCCTTAATGGCATTAATCTTAGGGTGTTCATTCTGGCCGTCCAATGTTCAGCCACACTTAGGCTGCTTCATTTGTAGTTCTGGCACCGGCAATCTTTAGGCAGCAATCAATGTTTGATCATCATGAGGCGACCCACCACACAAGATATTGCACTGCTGCAGTGTCACTTATGTGTCAGAAATTGTGTCCAAGTTCCTGGTGATTTTGTATGTTTATTTATTAGGGGAGTATGTCAATGGAAAACAAAGATCGCTTGTGCAGGCTGTTTAAAAAAAAAGTGAGGATTTTAGTCTTGTGCCTGCGCTTACCTGTTCAAGAAAACCATGCAGCTTGCATGCATGCCGAGCGGTGAATAGAGAGCTCAGGGAGATTTGTTACCGGTAGGATGGGTAGTTGAAGCAGAGAGAGGACAAAGGCCGGTGAACAGCATCATAGAGACGGCAAGGCTCTGCACGAATGCATACTCATAAGTTTTTCCAAAGGCACAGGAGGTGTCTTGTGAAATTGTAAATAAAAGGCCATGGCTGGCCCGTAAAGAAGAAACCGTCTGGAAATCCATAGTGAAGAAGATAAACAAAGAAGAAAAAGAAGGTAAATGATCTTTAGATAAAGAATGATACGATAATTGATATATTTTTCTTTGTCTTTCAGGAACTTTCTCCCTGGCTAAAGTAGGGTAAAGTCTTTTTGTCAAGAGGCCAGTTGTTCATTTTGCAAGTCGACGAGAGGTCACAGAGACTTGAATCAGAGAAAGAAATCGTAACAGGTCTGTGAGGATTAGGAAACTTTGTTTATGGAAATGCTTGTATGTGTGTGTGCATGCGTGCGTGCGTGCGTGCAAGCGTGTGTGTGTAACACTGTGGGTGCGAACTTTGAACAAAAAAAAATTTTTTTTTTAGTCTTTGAGGATCTGTCAATGTGTTTCACTGGAAAAACATGCCTAATCAATTTTTGTGAAACAAAGTAAGAAGAATTTGTATGTATATAGTGTAAAAAGTTTAGTTGTTAAATCTAAGGGGGAACTCTCTTTTTTGTCTTGTCTGACTGGTTGGTTGTTGACGTTGCTTGCGCAAGAGTTTGACAGATGTTCAGCGATGCCCGTCTGATCCACCCTACACAGGACACTACCCATTAGCACCCCCTCCCTTCCTCCCTGATGACAACAGTTGCTTTGTTGCAGAGCTAATGAGAGTGAGGGTGCTCCTCTGGATGGTGCCAATACAGCCTTCCACTGACAGTTCCAGTAACATCAGTACAGGCGACTTCCTTTGTCATCAGCCCACCACGGGCACAGAAGAGCATGGAGAGGAACTGAAGCAGACATCATTATGTAAGCAGTGTGTAATGTGCCACAAAATGGACTTTTTTCTTTTTATGATTGTCAGTGAAGTTGAGGATGATATAGATGATGCTATAGAGTTACATTCTGGGCCGAGACTATATGATAGGGTTGCAACTTATGCCTCCTGTATTTTGGCATCAACCAGGCACAAGATATACAGACACTTGCTGTGTTCATCAAGACATCGGAACAACAATGTCAGACACTCGTACACTAAATGGATGAAGCTCAACTTTGTGGTTCCAGTTTCCTGTTTGAGCTCATAGCTCACTCAGCTCTGGGTAGCGGCTGGCTAGGGCAAATAGCACACTCAGCTGTGGGTAGTGGCTGGCTAGGGCAAATAGCACACTCAGCTGTGGGTAGTGGCTGGCTAGGGCAAACAGCACACTCAGCTGTGGGTAGTGGCTGGCTAGGGCAAACAGCACTCAGCTGTGAGTAGTGGCTGGCTAGGGCAAACAGCACACTCAGCTGTAGGCTGTGGCTGGCTAGGGCAAATAGTACACTCAGCTGTGGGTAGTGGCTGGCTAGGGCAAACAGCACACTCAGCTGTAGGTTGTGGCTGGCTAGGGCAAAGAGCACACTCAGCTGTGGGTAGTGGCTGGCTAGGGCAAATAAAAAATCTTGCACATCTATGCCACAGGTGGGACAAGCACATTAACTTTCAGCCCACAGCTTACAAGGTTCTCCACTGTTCCATGGCAGGTGATCATTCATTATTTACTACTGTCTGTTTTAACTTATTTCAAACAAAACAGTGACAATTCTATTTCTGTTTGAGACTGGTATTAAATGAGAAGTACCTTTTTAGACTCAGTAAAAAGTTTCAACAACAGCTCAAGCCTTGTAAATGAGTGTGTGTGTGTGTGTGTGTGGTATGTGTGTGTGTGTGTGTGTGTGTGCGTGTGTGTGTGTGTGTGTGTGTGCGTGCGTGCGTGTGCGCATGCGTGCATGAAAGTTTGTGTACACAATGTATATAGTTTGTTCATTTTTCTTCAACAGCACATCAATATGTAACATTATGATACATCATGAGTGAAATATTCATATCTAAAGATGTAAGGACTATTACCCCTGCTGTGTTCAATTTTGCTATTTCCTTGCAATTGTACACACATGCACACACACACATTCACACAAACGTGTGTGTGTCTGTGTGCGTGCATGTGTGCGTGTGCGTGTCTGTGTCTGTGTGTAAATAAAAGCAACAATAATAAAACAAAAGACATGTTCAGATTCCGTTTTTATTCCAATGAAGCAGGTTTACAAAGCAAACTTAAAACCAACAAAAACTATACACATAAGTCTAAAAATCTTATGCAACTACTGCTGAAAATGACTTGTTAACAACATAAGCTCAACTGATTGAAAGAAGTGTACACTACAAAAGAAATATTCCTACCTTCCTCTCTAGATTAATATCCCATTTATTTAGGGGAATCACCTTCCATTATTTTCCATTGTTGAAAAGAGCTGCGCAAGGATGAAGACAACATTGTTTCTGAATTTGCTGATCTCTCTGTAGTGCTATCCATGTGTGCCCAGATCATCAATTATGAACACAGACAACTCCCAAAACTGGATGAGAGTATTCACCCTTGCTTGAGTGGTCACACCCATGAGGAGACAGAAGTTGGGCTGATGACCAAGCACGTGACTGAGAGTGAAAAAGAGTCTCACCAAATCACACCAATCACACGAAGATCATGATGTAACGATAACAGGGGGTGAAAAGGGAAATTCTCATCACAAATGAAAGTATTCTGAATACATGGCTCATTAGATTGATCCATATGTCATATTGAGTGTAGTTTTGCTGATAACGGTATCAGATAATTATAATTAAGAATTACTTCCAGAAATAGATCAAATATGACGTACGCATGATGGACAAAATTGAATTAAAGCTCTGACATGAAGAGAGTAGGTTATAATTAAAGTTGTACTTCATTTACAGATGACTGAAAAAGTTGCTAGCATCATATGACATTTACAGATGACTGAAAAAGTTGCTAGCATCATATGACATTTACAGATGACTGAAAAAGTTGCTAGCATCATATGACATTTACAGATGACTGAAAAAGTTGCTAGCATCATATGACATTTACAGATGACTGAAAAAGTTGCTAGCATCATATGACATTTACAGATGACTGAAAAAGTTGCTAGCATCATACGACATTTACAGATGACTGAAAAAGTTGCTAGCATCATATGACATTTACAGATGACTGAAAAAGTTGCTAGCATCATACGACATTTACAGATGACTGAAAAAGTTGCTAGCATCATATGACATTTACAGATGACTGAAAAAGTTGCTAGCATCATATGACATTTACAGATGACTGAAAAAGTTGCTAGCATCATATGACATAAAGGCTGTGCCTAAATCCTGTTCATGAAATTCATGCACAGATCAATTTAAAGTTCAGATGTTGTTTTCTTTTACTTTTTGAAGTCCCATAGCCTGATGACCCTAGGGGCAGTGAACTGTTACAGGTATCAAGGGCATAACTCTCATGATGCTGGTACCCATCCCTCTCCTTCCACCACACTGAACAATATAAATGAACACACAAAATTCCATTCAGATAAGCATTTAAAGTAAGGTGAAAAAACGCCATTGGAGATGTTCATCACATTCTTGCAATACAGGTTTGCAACTAATCTGATTTGACTTCCAATACATTTCGTGTCATGTAACATGCAACCACAAAGACCTGCAAGGTCCATAATCAATGCTAAAACCCTCTCCTCCACATACCTTTTGACAGTTTGAGTTATTTGAACAAAACTATATACACATTGTACAAATATCCCACATCGGCACACACACTGCTTGCAAAAAAAAAAAAAAAGAAGAAAAAGAAGTCACTCTCTGGGAATTTATGGGGCAGCAATCAAAATTTCAAGTTCAAATTCCAGTGGAGGAAAAAGAAACAACAAAAGAAACAAAAACAATGGCCTGTTCAGGACAGCACAAAGCAACAGGGTACAATACAAACCAACCCTATGTAGCACAGAACCGCCAGGAAAAGCAAAACAGCTTTAAGCCAGTGCTTCAGTCCAGTGTGCCCCCCACTGCTCCTTCTCCATCTTCATCATCTGGCAGCAGTCCAAGATGGACGTTCATGTCCTGCGACGTCAGTTCAGGGATGTCGTAAGGGATGTCCTTCCACTTCCATTTGCCGCACCTCACCACCATCTGCCTGTCGTCCAGCACCAACCAGCTCATCGCCTTCACAGTTAGGAATTCAGCCTGCACAAATGCCAGTTAAATGCCATGAGTGGGGAGAGTCAAACATCTGGTATGCTTGTTTGTGAAATTCCTGAGACTAGGAATAGTTCCTCATCTCCTGCTGTTGGTGTTGTTGCTACCATCTTTTTGCCACTGCTGAACATTTTTGGGATTGCCTGGTACACAGATCCTGAAGCCAGAGTAATTCCTCTTTCCCCCTACTCCCCTCCCCAACCCCTTCATCATTTCAACACGGTTCTGTTTCTTTTCTTTTTTCTTTTTTTTTTTAGCCCTGAACATTTTCCCAACTTACCCAACTTTACAGTATGCACTTGCCCAGTCTAGGTATGGCTGCACTGGGAAGGAACATTTTTTTTTATATGCCATTGAGAGTTACCTTCCCTAACTTCTGAAGGACTGAGCTCCCCAAATAAGTGTGAATCTGGGCACATTCAGAGTACACTTCAGTCTTCCCAGCCCTTTCTTGCATACTCAGGGGTCTTCTCTGAGCTCTCTTCAAGGCCAAGTGCCTTATGACTTTGTTTTCCTTCCCTACGTTTAGAAAGAAAATTCCTTTTTCTCATACTCACCCACCTAAACAATTGCCAGGTTACTGAAAAGGACTGTGTGTGAGTAATGTGGTCTTTGTCAATGACAATCTCCAAACTTATTTGAAATGGAAATAACAAAAAAGACCCATTTCTGCTACGTTGTAACAAAATACTTCTATAACTTCATCAAGTTCTAAATGCTAAACTCCCTGTACTTGCACCTCTTACACTCTGTTCAAAACTCGTTCAGCTAAGTCTAAATTTCTTTGTTTTATCTTGTTAGGACTTTGGAAAAGATGTCAAGATTGAAAGAAACTGTGCCATTTGCATGGAATGAGTTAGTGGGATGAGAAACTCGGTTATGAAATTCTATAATCAGCCAAAGTTTCTCTGATCATTTTAGCCATGTGACTTAAGACTAAACAAACAAACCACTAAACATTTCTGATGACTCACAGTTACTGCACAAAACAAAAAAAGGCAGCTATCATGACTTTTCATTCTTCAAAGAAAAGAAAGGATGAACTGTTAACTTTGTCTTTTCAAATAAGTTCCAAGACTATCAGCACTTTTTCAAATTTGAAAAATCCTTTAAAAAAAAATATCATCACCACCACCACCACCACCACCATCAATAAGCTAAAAAATTCAAGCAGATATCTTTATGGTAATAGATTCCAAGTCTTACCTCCTGATACTTAAGACCAGTGCCAAGGTGGTTCTGTTTCATGACAGGGCACCTGTTGCAGATGAGCTCTCCAGTAAACTGTACGTTTCCAAGCTGCATGGGCTCCTCTCTGATCTTGATGCTCACATCCCCCCGTTCCAGAAGGTGGTTCCCAATGATCACGTGGTGGGAGTTGTTGATGGTGCGAATGGAAGACCCTGGCACGCGAACATTTCTGCATTTGGCACATTCCAGAGTGAAGCTTCCCCGCTTCTTTTGGGAGTTTTGGGCTTTCCTGCTGGCAATTTTCTTCATTTCATCTTTGTCCATGGCCAGTTTCTGTGCCTACAGAACAACCAACACAAAGACACCCATCATGACTGCATTCGTTCAGTACATAAACAAAGAAAACATCAGGATGGTATTCACTCTACTGACAAGATTTAAGGTGAAGGCTCTTGAATCGACAAATAGTTGAGCCAGTATTTTCATGGGAATAATAGTTACACATCACGGTATGTATAGGAATATACGCATGTGTGTATGGTGTGTGTATGTGTGCTTCCCTTTCTTCTCCCTTTTGGCCACGTCATCTTCCATACTATCTCAACAATATCATACTTTAACTGTTCAACCTGAGAGTCCCGTTAACTCCCACACCCAACTTTCATTGCAGTCCCAATGGCAGTGCTCTACATGGATCTGGCAAAGCCAAGTTGTCACTAAGCCCTACCAAAGATGTTGCATTTTTGTTGGGTCACCTTGATGCTCTGCTGGGAAAGCATTATTAAGCTGAAGATCAGAAGGTTCTTAGCTGGTTCAATCCTGGGATCTGACACTATTTTTTTCCCTTTGAAGGTATCAAAACGTGTATAAGGCAAAGGGGAGAAGGGAACAGAATGGGGTGGGGGTGGAAGATGAGTGGGAGGGAAGGATGGAGGAAGTAGACAGGCTAGTCTAGAATACATAAAAAGCCCTTCCCCCCTATTTTTTTTCAGTTTGTGACTAATTTGTATGTCCCTGTGCGGTTGTATATATAGAAACTTTTATTAAACTTGAAAGGTGAAACACACACATTGATACCTTCTCTCTGCTTGCCTTGAGGATGCTATGCTTAAACAGCTTTGCGAGCCACAGTACCTTCGTGACTTGGTTGGCGACTTCCTTGGCGCGCATGCTGTTGACCATATCAATGGCCTGGTTCATGATTTCCACACGTCTCTTGTTGATACGCTCCTTCCTGATCACCTCCGGCATGGCCAGAAGTACTGACACACCACCGTTTTTCCGACTGCGACCTGGTCACAAAATTCATCCAGTCATCAGTGGTGTATTAAGCGCAATTTATTGTCACAGTTGGTGAGGGGGAAGGGAGGGGAGGGGAAGATGGAACTGGTCAATGTGGGAGTGGGGCATTTGGAAGCATGGAGGCTAAAGCTGGCGCCACAAAGAACAGTATAAAAGAGCTGTCAAGAGGTAAAGATATACATATAGACCATGTATTTTATTTTATTGTATTATTTGCAAAACACTATTTATATCAGTGTAGAACAGAACAGAAATCACCCAGACTTCAGGTTTTTCTTAATAAGCTAAAATACAGATATAAAACTGAAGAATACATTGCTCGAAAAAATTCTGTATATAACGATTTCCTTTCCAAATGGCACCCATATACGCTGATGTTCGCAGGCTCAGAATGAATTACGAATGATTATGACATTGTACATTATACGAGTACAAGTATGATTATAGTACCCTAAAACTGTTACACCGCCTAAAACAGCCCCTTTGGATATAATACAGAACCTTCAATATGTGTATGTATATGTATATATATGTATATATATATATATATGTATGTATGTGTGTATATGTATGTATGTATATGTATGTGTATGTGTGTGCATATGCATATGTGTGTATATGTATATATATATATAAAGAAAACAAAAACAAATATGTAAAATTTCATAATGCGCTAGGCTTGCCTCATGTGCTCTCTCTCTCTCTCTCTCTCTCTACCACGTAAAGAGGCTGTAACCGTGCCTTAAAAATGTAGAATGGTATTGTAGCTGTGCTGAGTATGTTGATTTCCTCTTTATCTATCGTTTGTTTGGATTTGTTCTTTTTTATTTTATATTCTAATGTGTTGTACTGTGTCGACTTATTTGAATAAAAAAAAAAAAAAAAAAAATTTCGCTACCCCCCCCCCCCCCCCCCCAAAAAAAAAAAAAATTGACTTTCGCTGTTCACATCTTAATAAACCCAATTAAAAAGTTCAAAGTTCGTGGTAGAAGTGGTGATGATCAGCTTAGAACATTTTGTTATATATTCGTGTTGGTCTGCCGTTCCTTGTCCTCCTATTTTGTTCCATGTTAAATCACAAGAAATTGAACTCAGCAGAAATAAACGCTTGAATTTCGTGTTAAAAAAAAAAAAAAAAAAAAAAAAAAAGAGGTAAAGCTGCACCCAGACCTTTCTCAAATTAAAAGACTGCTGATAGCTGCTGCTGGGGCAAAATACTGTAACATCCTGTAGGTCCTTGGTTGAAGAAATATCTCTATTTCACCCTCTGTCTAAAGACCACAGTTTGTGACATCTATATGGGTACTGCACAAGAAAACGAGTGCATACATGGAAAAATGTTGTGAAGTGGACGGAAAGGTGATGCTGAACCATCATCCATTTTCTGTTTGGCACAGAATCTCATGTTATCAGTTATCTATTGTCCTTTGCAAGACCTGTCAAACCCGTTTTCTGCTCATCAATGGAAGAAGAACTTGGCTTCAACACAAAGCAACAAGTTGGCCCAAACACTGGATGATGATGATGATGATGATGATGATGAATTCTGGCACAACTGGAGAGCTGAAAGTCAACATCAGTAACATATACCATTAGTTCTGGCTTGAGCATCCTATCACTGACACCAAAAGAACAGTAACGACAACAACGAAATAAAGAGAAGGCATCTTTCTGTATGAAAAATCAATGAAAGGAACTAGGTTGTGCACAGACATTTGAAAGGAGGATAAAATGGTTTCCCCACAAAAAAAGTTTGTTTTTTTTTCTTTGTCATTCAGAGAGGCAGCAATGAAAATGGAGGATAAGTAACTAACAGACAAGACATCTTGCAGCAGCCGATTATCACAGCAGTGTGGTTTGTCTGTTTCTTTGATGGTTGAAGAACTTACTGCCATACATTCTGCATTGTGGAAGCTTGCAGGATATAATGTGAGCCAGGCCGGCAGCCCAGTACACTGCTTGGAGGAGAGCGCAATGGGTGCAGAACAGATACAGAGAACAGACTGTGCAGTGATAATATTTGAAGATGACATCTTGCTTCCATGCCAGCTGATGTTCCCAAACACATCAAATTTCTTTAAACACAGCCCAATGACACACACATCCATAGATGACAATACAGAACATCAAAGATGTATGGGAAATCTGCTGCAACCAGCAGTGTGCCTTGAGGAGTGCAGAAGAGACAGATGGAAGCATTCAGTGTGGATCAGGAGGGGAAATGAAAGTATTTCACCTCACACTAACCAAGTCAAACAGAAACATACATCCTGCAGCCAAACCAATGGTTGCAGGTGCCAGTGCAGTATAATTACACCAAGAAAATGTAACCGCTCCTTTTCTATCTTTTCAATCAAGAGACAGTCAAACGACTATTTCTCAGCATTTCCCAGCTTGCATCGAATGTCCTTGGACATTCACTACATGAGTTCAGCATGAGGAACTAAGTAAACAAGTAAGGAAGTGGTTAGTGTCGCGGACTCCCGGCTGGGAGGTCGTGGGTTCGAATCCCATCAGAGTCATGTGGGTTTTTCTGCCCCAACCGGCTCCTACCCAGAGTTGAGTTTGCTACGGACTCAGTTGGGAAGACTGGGACCACACAGTCGAGTTTCATCCACTTAGTGGATGTGTTTCTGAGAGTGTTGCTCAAATTTCCTGACCAACACTGCAGGTGCCTGTATCTCTCGGGCCTGGTTGACGCCGGGATATATTATGAAAGGAAGCGTAGAGTACAGCCCTGTCATGTGGTCTCAGACCGAAATGGAAATCCGTAGCATCATCTTAATCATCCTCATTCTCATCGATCAGCATTTAAAAAAAAAAAAAAAGAAGTAAACAAGTAAGTAGCCTATTAATTTTAACACCATACAGAAATTCTATCATTTTCTGACCATGGTGTCTCTTACTGTGAAGTGCTGTACATGTGGCTAAGTAAGTTTTGGCCATAACCGGATGATGACAAATGTCTATACATGATCTATTGTCTAATTCAAAGTCTGTGTACACACAGATCAGAGCATCCAGTACACGTTGTGCAATTAATCCAGTGCACAGACCACAGCATGCTTTGTCTGTGTGTGTTCCAAGCATAGGTGTCATTACATCTGTGTGTCCTAATCTATGGAACATACAACTCATGCAAACAGCTTATGCTAACAAACACATTTCTTTACAATTTACATTAATACATATAAATGACATTAGGTGTCCCTGTGGAGAGAGAATGTTAATGTTCCATATTTTATTCTTTTGTCCGTTCACAAAGCAATATTTGCCCGATTATCTGGCAGTCAAAAACAATACTAAAGATGACGATCTCAAAGCCATTATTGATGATCAATCACTCATTTGTGATAAAATACTTATGTCATTCAGGATGATTTTAAGATCCGTCTAAAAACACTATTTTGTGAAAAGACGCTAAATCAAACAAAACAAAACAAAATACATTAATACTGAGAAAAAAAAAAAGAAACACTGATGCCATGAATGGCGGACAATGATACTGTTGATCACAATGCCAAGGTTCCAGTGATCTTTAAATGTACAACCATTCTTACAAATTCCATTCATGGCATGTGGAAGAGAAAAAAACAAAACAGAAAAGCTACTTTTGGTTTGGAAACAGAAAATCAAGGATGCTAGCTCTAACCAACCCATACAGCAAAACAGAAATAGGCAAGGACATGAGGTGCAGCTGCAGTTACTGTTTTCATAATAAGTAAATTAACGCACCTTCATAATGGATTGCTTAAAATCAAGAGTTAGAGCCTACATTACAAAGCAGCTGGCAGTTCCCTTGATTCATTTTCATCTTTATGCTATATTCAGTTGAATACAAGCTACTCAGACACATCAAAAGACAAAACAGACTTAACCATTGCACAGCTGTGACAGTTATGAAGCTCACCCCGTGTCTGCACGGTGGCCACCTCGTTGCCCACCTGGTTGTAGCGTATGACCAGATTGCAGTCCGGAATGTCCATGCCCTCCTGACCCACTGTGGTGCACACCAGCAGCTTGACGTCGCCGGCCCGGAATTTCTCTATCACCCCTTCCTGCTCATGCTGTGTCATTCCTGTCACACCGTCCATCTACATGATTGTTTGCAGGACTGTCATGTCAGACAGTGCTACATTGAATGCACAACAACAGACTCAGCATTTGATTATTTCCCTTCCCTGTCTCGTGCCAATGTGAAACATTGGTGGTAATAACTGAAGAATATGACATCAACGAATGCATACATTTAGAAAAAAAGTTTTGAATGTGCTAGAATACGTTCTCATAATTATCAGTTCCTCTCTGTGCAGATTTGTTTATCTGTGTGCTGGTTTCTTTTTTCTATTTTTTTTTCTTTTTACTTAAATATTTGATAGCAGTTGGATTCATGCACATGTCAGTATGAAACACTGATTGGCTCACATTGCCTGTAAATTCAATCATGTGTGTGAGAGCACATCTGTCTCAGAGTATATTTCTTTGTGTGCAAATGAACTTTTGGAATATACTTTTGGAATATACAATCACCTGTTACTTGATCAACACATGTGTTCAGATTTTTCTCATTGTTTCTACCCATCAGCCTGCACAATCATATGTTCGTTCAGGCAACCATACTAAAGAGGCATTGGGTAAATGCTTGACTTTGAATTTCTGTTTTCCCCAGTTGACAACAAATCAAATCTCTTTTGACAGCGCAGAAACATGAAGTAAGTTCTTGTTTGCTAGCAAACCATTGAAACCACACTGAACAACACCACAGTCTCACCGATCCCTTTCTTATCCCCTTGTCATGTCTGCCACATGAACTGAAAAGACACACTGAACAAGTTTCCTCAATTTTTTGTTCACATACTTATTCAAATCCTGACAAAGAAACTGAGCTGGAATTCACACACACACACACACACACACACACACACACACACACACACACACACACTGCCAGCTTCATCAACACTTTTCTCATTTCTATACCGACTGCTGACCATAGAATTCATCTGGAATGGAATAACGTCCAGTTTCATTTACTCATTTCCTTCTCCCTGTGCTCATGACTTATGACAGACGTTTTGTGGAATACAATTCTGTGCAAACTTGTTTCACTCTTTTCTTATTTATCCATTTGCTCATCCTTTAAAAAAAGAAATCATCTGGAACACAACAGTACTAGTTTTATTAAGTGGCATCCAATTATGTGCCGGTTTCATTTCCAACTGCCGTCCTCACTGCCATGCTCCTGATGACATGAGGTCATTTTGCATTACCAGGAATAAAACTATGCACACATTTCATTTCTAACTGCCGTCCTCACTGCCATGCTCCTGATGACATGAGGTCATTTTGCATTACCAGGAATAAAACTATGCACACATTTCATTTCCAACTGCCGTCCTCACTGCCATGCTCCTGCTGACATGAGGTCATTTTGCATTACCAGGAATAAAACTATGCACACATTTCATTTCTAACTGCCGTCCTTACTGCCATGCTCCTGCTGACATGAGGTCATTCTGCATTACCAGGAATAAAACTATGCACACATTTCATTTCCAACTGCCGTCCTCACTGCCATGTTCCTGATGACATGAGGTCATTTTGCATTACCAGGAATAAAACTATGTACACATTTCATTTCCAACTGCCGTCCTTACCGCCATGCTCCTGATGAGCCCCTGTGCCAGTGAAAGGGGACGCCTTCAGCGCCCGCAGCTGCGGACTGACGCTGGCGTCGGTGTTCATCCAGCTGCACAGAGCCCGACAGGTGGCGCGTGTTCGCACAAAGATCATCACCCTGGAGGTGTCCCACTGCCCGGCCATGATCTCTTCAATCACAGCCGACAGTTCCTGCAGGTTGGGGTTTGGGGCAGCACCTGCACTCCTCAGCTTCTTCTGCAGATCTGAAGAAAGGGTAAAAAATGGCGTGGTTGTAGGTGAACTTGGTGATTATGTTGATATGATATTTAGTGAAGAGGATTTTACATAACACTTTCCTACTAGCCTGCTTAACACACTGTTCGCTGAGAGTCTGTCTACATTACACTGCAATGCCAGGCTGCCTTAACACAGTCAACTGTGTCACAGATCACTTAACAGTATTAAGCCATATGGAATCAGTCATTACTCCATTCTTCACAGTCTAATCTTTGTCAATGTCAGTCACCTTGCAACGAGTCAGTGTGTCACTGGCCTTGAATACATTATCATAAATTTTGCTCACTCCTCAACTGTCAGAGCTATAAAAATTGCTTGAAAAAGAAAAAAGAAAGAAAATACAGCATTTTCAACTATGAGATATAATGCACATGTGAATCAAAGGAATTTGACAGTCATATAACCAAGGATCCTTTTCATAACTTTAATTAAGCAAACTAAAAGAGCCCTAAATATATATGACCCCTTCCACATAGACAATGTTCCTTTGGCAGTCTTTTTACACATTGGTAAGTATTGCCAAGGAGAGCTCGCTATGTTGTTTAACATTCATCGACCTATATACAGCAGAAAAATCTTTTTCGTGAAATATAGCTGTGTGCAGATGTGGTGTCTTACTTTTTTTCAAATCCATTTATGATCAGCATGCAAAATTCCCAGAATGATGTAAGACTTGTTATTTTCATATGGAGCCACAAGGCTATGGGGGGAAAAGTTAGCAACTGGCAAAGATTTTCAACTTGACCAAGTCAGCTTTGCCAATGTGGATCTTCAAGGGTTTTCTTCTTTTGCAAGAACAGATTTCTACGTAAAAATTTGTAATGACTGGTAAGTTTATGGAAAACAACCCAACAAATTCATGTTTGCTTTATTTCTTATCAAAACATTGCTGAACCATCACTTGTTCCAGTGATGTGGACAGCTAACGTTGTGCTACACTCATGTTTTTCAGCTAGTTCCTTGCCGCTCATCCACAGTAGCAGAGTATATGTTGTTTTTCGGGAATTTCATCTGGCATGTACAGCTTACATACAGTAGCACTTTATACTTATTGGCTGGAAATTACTGTACTTAAATGAAACGGATGCCTGTATCCTCCTTTAACCATGCAACGTTAAAATTATGGTCACAAGTCAATGTTTGTTCAATAGAAACTTCACTAGAAAAAAAAAAATCTTTTTGGAAACATTATTCTTGAAGGGTCACTGGAGATTTCTCTGTCAGAATTTCAGCATACTCTGTCTAATAAAAGTGCTCAACTTTTTTTTTTTTCTGCCTGAGTGTATTTTAGTTTCCATATTAAAACAGATTTTTTTACAGAATTTTGCCAGGAAAAATGCTCTACTGCCATCAGCTCTATTACCATATGTAGCATGTGCCGAGCACATGCAACATATGGGATCTCTGTTGATCTTTTCATCCAGAAGACTAGCATTCAGCTCACCTTCTAAGGGAAAAACATGAAACCTGCACAGTGAAAGACTTTAATGACAGACTCAGGATTCTGGCGCTCTCTGAGAGTCCACCTTTCCAGCTTCACCATGAAAACCAAGGAACATCACTCCAGACAGTCAGTACTGTGAGAAAAGACTGCTGCAGACTCTGTTAATGGTCACTAAATCTAATCATAAGCTTTCTGCCAATCTTCTCTAACAATAACCAATTCATCTCATGGTCAACCAGATTTGAAACAAAAAGGCTATTCCACCTTTAAAGAGCTTCAGCAACTTCATTTCCATGGCGGTGGGGTCAGGAGAATCAGCTTGGTGTCGCGGGTCAAGTTTTTTCTTCAGGTGTTCCAATACGTCCTCAGGACGGGTCAGCTCATGCACATCCAGGGCCTCATTGTACGCCTGCACATGGCACACAGGCTGGCTGAAGCTCAGTCAGCACAGAGATGTAATTCAATGCATTCCATGACAATAGCTCTGTTATCTTCCTCAGACCCAATACCATCCAAAACATTATTTTCAAAGGTGACATTTCGGCTTTAAACATGACATGCAAACTGTATGGGCATGCAGCTTTAAACATGACATGCAAACTGTAGGGGCATGCATGTCACTATCATTCTACTGCAGCAGTTTCCGGTAACATGCTCAAGCTTTCCCTCCCTTCCAAGCGAGCAGGCTAAATGGTCTGTTCTCTCAATACATTCCCCCTTCCCTTCCATTTAAGTTGACTGACTTCATCCCAACTCCACCCCTTCCTCTCCTAAGGAGACAAGGAAAAGAACAGCTATACAATCTTTAGTTTTCAGGTTCATTCCTTTCTTTTCTTCAGCACTCGCAATGCACAGCCATCTTGAAATGAGAAGCTCTGTGGGGAGTGCATTTTATTCCTATGAGCTGAATTATACAGCATAATGTACACTTCTTAATGTTGTATTGCCTTTCAGTGAAGCACACAGGATGTATTATCACATGTGCAACCTGCTCATTTGATAGGAGCGCATCCTTTCTGTCTTTCCAAAGAAAGGTTTTTCTCTCCTCATACACACTGAACCCTCCCTATATAGATCCTCCCAATCAAGAATCTCTCTCTTCAAAGACTTTCACTGCTGGAAAATGCTACAATTAACACTCCCTGCCACTGGAGACATGTTATTTTTCCCCCCACATATTTCTGAAGTTTCTGTGGAAAGGTTCCATCAATTCTCGCCTTCTCGTCCCTTCCAGACACATGCCAACCCATGCACAACATGAACTTACAATGAGAGTCTCTGCCAGGATCTGCACATTCTGAGAGAACAGCCGGCGCCTCTCAATCATCTCAGCCTGACGCTGATGCCTGGACTGGTCTGGGATGTGCACTCTTCGGGCCTGGCCACATAATGACAAAGAAAAATTTATGAAACAGAGTACCAACAGAGTACCACAGTTCATAAAGTGGGGAATGCCTCAGTACACACAAGAGGAACGTGACAGTGTGGAGAAGAATAAAGTAAGGGCAGAAAAAGGTTGGAACTGAATGGGAAAATTGGTTATATATAGCAGTAGCACAGTCAGTGTATTTACTACTCTTGCAGTTAATTTAAATTGCTGGTTTTCAGCAAGACATACTGCAAGCTGTACCTATTTTTTTTCCATCTCCAATGCCACCCCTGTAGCACTGCACCCCATGCCGCTCATACTGACCCCCCATCCGCGGTCACAACCTGGCCCGAACTGCCACAGGCTCAGCTCCAGCACTCCAAAAGGAGCAGACAATTCTTAAATAAATGTTAGCGAACCGCCCAGAGAAACATGGACAAACGAGTCACAAGACAAAACATAACGCGTTTCGATCTCTTAGGCCTTCTTCAGGTGAGAAACAAATGAATAAAATAATGAAAATTCACTTAGCTTTGATCGCTTCAGAGTTCAGCTCAAGGAAGAAGGGTTTTCATTCTGGCCTGAGACTGCATGAAAGGACTCTACTTTAAGTTTACTTTCAGAATATACGCCAGCATCAACCAGGCCTGAGAGCAGACAATGTCGAAGTCATCAAGAGGCAATTCACCAATGGAGACACTGCAGTGCTGCTGAGTCACTTCAGTATGTTTGGTGCTGCCTGTTCTGATCCAATATATGTAGAAAACCACCAACTAGGCCCCCTACAGACAACAATAATTGCTTAGTCGCTGACAGAGCTAAACCATTGGCAGGCAATTGAAACTGATGTCACCGTAAGAGTAGGGCATGAAAAGACACAGAATTTGAGACACTTTTTTAATGCTGACTGATGAGGATACTTATGATGAAGATGATGCTGCGGGTTTCCATTCTGGCCTGAGACTGCATGAAAGGACTCTACTTGAAGTTTATTTTCAGAATATACGCCAGCATCAACCAGGCCTGAGAGATACAGACACCTGCACTGTTGGTCAGGCAATGGAGCAACACTTTCAGAGACATATCTGTTAAGTGGATGAAACTTGATTATGTTGTCTCAGTCTTCCCAGCTGAGTCCTTAGTAAACTTAACTCTGGGTAGGCACTGGTTGGTGCAGAACAATCCCACAAATAAATGGCTCTGATGGGAATCCAACCTTAAACCTCTCAAGGAGAAGTCTGCAATGCAAACCACTTTCCCAAAGCGGCTGGCTCAAGCTGTTCGATTTTGTTAAAACATTCACCTTGAGGACTGTTTTCTTTGTCAATTTCACCAGCTCTGTAAATCTGATTTTTAGTTACTGATTTATTACTTGTTTCATTTAAAGTGTATCAGTTTCTTTTCACAAAATATGTAGCTGATCATTTAATGTGTAGGTGTATTGACCTTTTCTTCTCACAAATCTAGATTTGTTTTAATCACTTTTTTCGGAATTGATATCCCACTATCGACTTGACAACTCTTGCTAGTCACATGAAAGCTTTACGATTCAACAGACTAATTGTGTAGAAAGAGAAACTAAGTCCCCAAAATACACACATACCTTCATACTACTTGGATAATTCATGAATCAACAGGAAAGGCATTTGGAAGAGCATTGAAAAATCCTGTATCTGTCCCTAATCCAAATCCGCATCACAAAGTTTCATTACAACCAGTAAGGATGTGCACAATCTTGCTGACAGACAAACAAACAAACAGATGTGGCTGAAAACACAATCTCTTTGGCAAAAGTAATGAAACTAAAAGTGTATTGGTCGATACCAAGCGAAATGCTCTTTGGGAGGTTTGAGGTATGATAACATAATCTGACCTTGAATGACATTACATTGCAATTTAGCAATGAGAAATAGAGATTGAAATATTTATAGGGTAGGACATTTCTAACATTTATCAAAGCATACACTACCACAGCAAACAGGATTTCATGGCTTAGGTCCACCAAGATGCTTCTGCCTGTGAATCAATGGCAAAACTTTCATTTGCAGCAATGTTCAGCCTTCCTGGCAAATATGACCAGTTGAATTTCCAACACAGGTCTCCATGGAACAAGTCGTTAAGCTGGAAAATGAAGTGATACAAATATGGTCAGGAAAATATGCAACACTGAAACCACCAATCTCCAAGCCCCTTCCTCACTGGGTGCCAAGCAAGTGTAACCATAAATCAACTGATCTTGGTAAAATCTATATTTCACCTGGTAGATTAACAGTACAGAAAGAGGGGAAAGGCATTCTTTCTCTTTTTAAACAATGCTTTGCACCTCTATATAAACACAGTGAAAATGCCTCATTTTACTCTGTTAACATCTGTTTTCAGCTGTTTGAGGGAAGAAGGAACGAAACACAGCCAGTAGTGATAGATTCTGTCATCAACTAACACTAACAAAAGCTTTAAAAAAATAAATAAATGAAACAAAGAGAGAGAGAGAGAAAGTTGCATAGATCAAAAACAAGTTGTCAACAAAATAAAATTGTATGCTTGCAAACAATCATAACTTTGCTCAGTTTAAATCTCAAAAGAAAAATAATTATCATTAAGTCTATGATATTTTCAAGAAGACAGTGACAGCAAAACATTAGGGCTTCATTTCATGTCGTTCCTATTATCAATTTTTTTTTATTTTGTCTGTGTGTTTGACAGTTCATTTTATGTTACTAGTTTCCTTTACATTGCTTACTTAAAGACAAACAAATGTAAGTTTCAAAACAAAGTGACTGAGGGCGGAAAATGAAGCAAAATTTAGAAAGAAAATGGGTTAGTTACCGCCAAGGACACAGACAAACAGATTACAGGACAAAACACAATGCATTTCAACCTCTTGGGTCTTCTTCAAGCAAAAACAAACAAGATTTAGGACATTGAAAACAAAGAACAAGAAACTACTTATCTTCTCATATTCAGCGCAGAATGGCTGTTGGATGAAAAAAATTTTTTTTAATGATTTAAGCAATAAACTTGAGAGCCTTCATCACCTGATCACAGACTTTGACGGCCCACTGGCCATACTTCTGGCTGTTCCGCTCTGCTGGGCGCTTTCCCAGAAGAGTTTGGACACTGAGGAACTCTTGGTTCACGCAATGCTTGGTGAACTGCTCTGTCAGCAGATGCTCCACCTCCCTCATGTTGTTGCAGATGGATGTGCTGACATCATCATCTTCACGGGGCATCAGTTCCTCCAGCCCTGTCAACATCAATATTTTATAATTACATAAATACATAGATATAGATATATTGAACAATCTAATAGTGGGGAAAAAACAAGTCCTATGTTACATTAATGGCTATGCAGAAATTAAAAAAGAAACAGGGGGGAAAAAAGGGTAACGGTGGGGGGAAGGGGGAGAACAGGGAAGAAAGAAAATAGAAAATGGAAACCAAAGATCTGGGAAATATAAAGTCATTTAATGAATATATATATATGTGTGTGTGTGTATGTGTGTGTGTAAATTAACTTTGCTTTGTGCTATGAAACTGGTTACTTGATTTGATATATTGGTAACAGCCTGCATCTGGTTTACTTCCTTTCATTGTTGTCATTCTTTGGGCAGAACTCTGCATATGCAACCACTTTAAATCCTAACACTGAGGCAGCCACACTCCATCTTCATGGACACTCTCTACACATGACACTGGTGTGCATGTCTTATTTTCCTGCTATTTGTCTCACCTGCCCACAATGGCCTACTCATATCTGAAAGTAGAATGAAATTTAACGCGCATGCAGGATTTTTAAGGTATGCACACCTGCAAGGGACCTCTGTTTAAATTCTTATCCAAGGGACATGAAGGGACTTGGAGTCTGCATAGATGTTGTCCCTTAAGAGAACTTCTCTTCCAACCTCTTCGTTCCAGGGGGAAGTGAACCGCCAGAACATGGAATAAGGGTCTGACATCTTACCCGCTAGGCCAACTAGGCTTGCCTGCTTTGGACAAATGTAAAGTACATTTGTGACCAGTAGAAGAACTGGCTTCACCACTGGCAATGTTTGTGTTCATTAGTTTTCAACACCTCTGTGTTGCCTGTTTTTACCTAATTCAGCATGCTTTCAGCATTTGCAGGTCAAGGTAATTTTTCTTCAACTATTGTCATCCATTTTCTTCATACTTGGCTGACATGACACTGCAACGTTTCAAGATGATAGTAGTGCATAAACTTTGCAAATGATCCCTAGATGTACATCATGTTTTATACAATACTGACTTTGCTTTTGATTCCATTTCTTTGCATTTACTATAAATTCTGGGCTTTAACATACACTAGTCATGTAAACCACACAAGCCAAATTCAAACAACAAATAAACTTTGCGAATGATCCCTAGATGTACATCATGTTTTATACAATACTGACTTGCTTTTGATTCCATTTCTTTGCATTTACTATAAATTCTGGGCTTTAACATACACTAGTCATGTAAACCATACAAGCCAAATTCAAACAACAAAAAGAAAAATCAACACTTTTGCTGTATTGATTAATCAATCATAAGAAAAGAGCAGTAAAAACCAATAATGAACAGAGTGGTGCAACACTATATAAACAAAACCTGTCTATTCTGAGGAAGGTTGTGAACTGCCAAACAAACATCAACATCAAAACATACAACGCAAAGAAAAATCAGCTACTCGGTGTTGTCTTCCTTGTTGTAAATTTGTGAATTTTGCACAGTCTTCATTGATTTTAATCTATTACGCCATCGCAAAACTCCTACTCTTGTTAGTTGAGTTGAAGCAAACATCACACAGCCTGAATCTTGATTTGCTCTTTGTGAAGAAAATGACTGACATAACTTGTAACGCTGACAAGTGTCAAAAGAGGGCAGTTACACCTGGGACTGATGCCTCAGATACCTCTCACTGGCCACTCCCCAACAAAAGACTCCATACAGCAGATGACCAGTGGACTCCTGATGGGGAGAGGGTGGAAAAATCTAGAAGGGCAGAGTTAACGAGGACTGGCAGATACGAAAGACGGAAAGTCACAGAGAGGACAGATGCCTCAACTGAATCTGTGTGGTGAATTGCCAAGAAAAGGACATCGAACGCCAGATGGACTCTTGACTGCTGAAAAACACGAGAGGGTGAGGGTGTGGGAAATAGGAAGTTATAATTAAACAGATTAGCTGCCGAGAAAACATCTAAGTACATTTGTCAGTCCGTAAATTGGTGGGAAAATTAGGAGTAAATTAAACCAGTTATGCACCCTTGCATCTGGATATACAATGACCAGGCTCAGCAAAATTACACACTGAAGGCTTAGCATCTCAACTTTGGCATTTTGTAAACAAGTTGGGTATTTTTTGCTCCCATAAGAAAACCTAACACAGAGTAACTTGTATTGAAGACCGGCACAGCCTTTTACACTTTAATAAAGTCAGACAAATACATAGACGAACAATCTAATAGTGGGGGAAAAAACAAGCGCAGGCCAACAACTGAACTATCTTCATAGTAATGACTTGGCAAAGATTTGGACTTAAGGAGGGGGGTCGGGGGGGGGGGGGGGGGGGGGGGGGGGGAGGGGCGGAATTTGAAGATGAAGAAACTGGGAACATGAAATTAAGAAAATATGTTACAGATATGAAAACTCTTCACTAGCTGCATAAGGGAACCATCGCAATCCCTTTTGAAGGCAGATATATTTGTATTGCCTGCGCTTGTTTTTTCCCCCACTATTTGATTGTTCGTCTATGTATTTGTCTGACTTTATTCAAGTTTAAAAGGCTGTGCCGGTCTTGAATACAAGTTACTCTGTGTTAGGTTTTCTTATGGGAGCAAAAAATACCCAACTTGTTTACTGTTTATCGTTTACTGTTCCCTGCCTCATTTCATTTCCGATTTGGCATTTCGGTTTGATAAAGTGCATTACTGGCAAGATACTGATCATGCTAAAATAAAACAAAGCAACTGTAAATGAAACCCATTTCATGTGCCGATCATTCATGAATTGTCAATTCTGTAGAAAAGTAGTCAAATTTCAACTATCAGTTCTCAATTTTTCTGATTGACTCCAGATCAGAAGACAGCCTTGTGGCCTGTTAAATACAGAAGTGGAAAAATCCATACATATGCCACTACTGGTACAGTAAACACAGAAGTGTGAAACAAGGACAAAAGTAGTGGCTTGGGGGCTGAAAATCACGGTAATCCATTTATATGTGAAGCAATGCCGCACCCTCATGACTTGAAGGCCATGGTTCGGCTAGACAAATACCAAAGAAAAACATTTTCCGATGCTAAAAAAAGGAATTTCATTACTAAAAGTAATTTAAGTCTTTTGTTTGGACAGGTAAACATAACAAAAAACTCTTTCACCTCTCTCTAAAATCTTAGTTTGACTGAGAAACGAGACAACAAGCTCCAAATGACCAGTCTTCTATACACTCAAGCCATTACACTGAAAAATGTTCCTATCTTCACATAACCTACTCTCGTCTGGTGTAGGCACAGTCTCGGTCAGTTCATCGAGGTTTTCCTTGACCTTAGTGATGGAGTTGACGTCCAGGTTGGCCATGATGTCTATGATGCTGTTCTGGGCAGTGTCTACAATGGAGGCTTTCTCCACCCCAATGGAGGCTGTCAGTCCCACTATCTGTACACAGCCATGCACTGAGGGTAACTCATGTTCTGCCACAACACCAGCAATGTGAACACTCACACATAACACACACACATATGTACATGCAATCACACACATTCAAAGGCATAAATGCGCATACATTTTCACCCTCACCTGTGGAAGGTTTTTCTCTCCGCTTTTTTGAACTGGAGATAGTACTTCATGACAGAGTTGTACGGCTCTCCCTTGCGTGTGTGGTGGCACTCATCAAAGATGATGAGGGAGAAAACGGAGAGGGATGAGATCTTCTTGGTGATCAGGTGGTTCTCCAGGATTTTGGGCGTCATCACCAGAATGTCAAAGTCATCCAGCATGAGATGCAGGGCCTCACTGCCAGTTGTTTCCCCATGGACCATAATGCACTGCAAGGTACAGAAAAAAAGAAGAAAAAAACCTGTGGAGGTGACTTTTTTAATAGTATGAATGTAACTCTGTTCTGAGTGAGGAGAAAATAATCAACTTTTAGTGGACATTGCTGATGACAACACTCTCATTACAATGCAGGTCTATCATGACCCATCTGTTTTAAATACGCTCTGTTTCTAAAGAGTATGAGTCTTGGAAAACATGCATGATTGGCAATGGGTGTGACATGGTAAAAGATGTGTGAAATCGGTTAAACAGTGTGTTCATGAGAGACCTGCATGGTTGGAGGTGTGCTGCTAAAGGCAACATCTGGCATAGATTATGGTGACCTGGTCCTTTTGCGTGGAAGCATGTGGTTTAAATTATGTGACAATACTTTCATACTTTTCTTCTCTGCAAAAAGGATGACCAGCAGACAATTAGGTTTTTGACAAATACCTAAATTTTCTCTGGAACATTTTGGATAAGTCAAGCAATATGTTTTTTTTTGCATCTCTGACACAAAGGTTATAACAATTTTTTGAAAAATTAAAAAAAGTTTGCAATGTTTTCTATAAACACAAAAGTATTATACAAATTTCCCACAGTTAGGTTTACAATATACATGTCCAAACAAATGCCTTACCCCCACTTGGCATGGAGCAATGCCGTATCATCAGGATCCCCCCAAAAACAAAATTAGCACTGAAAGGAGCTAACTTCGCCACAATCTCCCAAACAGGCCAACCTGAGTGATCGCCCTAAGTGAGTACACATCACTGTGCCACACAAGGACTTGATTAGTTTTGCATCTTCACCCAATCAAATGGGGAGGTGGGATGGAGTCCTAGTGTTTGGGCCGGTATCAAAATTCCTTTTTGTCATACTAACCTATCCAAACAGATGCCTGAACATCCAAAAGGACGGTAGGAACATGCTCACCTGGGACGGTACAGCCTTCATACAATAATTTACATGAGAATGTTTCTGTACAGTTCCCCAGCCAATAATTCGGCACCAGAGACTCCAAGGCCATTCAGAAAGGTCTGCCTCAATAATCTGAAGGCAAAGTGCATAGTTCCCACTCTCCCTCTAGAGTCAAACAGATCAAAAGCAAGCAAAATCAACTAAAGATAAAACACTAGCAGGATCAGGAAGAGGAGAGGATGTACTTTCACTTTGCCTTTCAGCCCTGTCTACTTCTTGGCCCTTGAGTTTTCACCAACGTGATGGACGTGGTTATCTCTGCAGTGAGGCAAAGAACAAGTTAAATGTATGAGAACTATCTCCATGACCTTCTCCAAAAAAAAAAAAACTGGACCCAGAGATTCTTTCCAAGGATCTTTCAACTGTGGAGCAGGCCCTTTCCTCTCTGGGCTTTCTAGTGGGTCTTGAGAAGTCTGACAGGGTCCCCTCGCAGGATTTCATCTATCTTGTGCTTTTCCTGATGGATTGAAATCTGGTTCACCTCCCAGATGCCAGGGTGGAAAAGATCAAATCCTTTGCTCAGTTCATACTTCAGTCCCAATATGCATCTCCTCGCAATCTTCAGACAATGATCTGACAACCCTCTGCGATTGCGGATGTTATTCCTTTGGGTTGTCTCCATCCCCATTCCCCTTCAGTGGGCTCTGGGAAATGCCTGAGATCAGTCATATCCAACTGGGACGTCCTGCTTCCCATGACCCAGTCTTCTGTGTTTTCCCTTCAGCCTTCTCTGACCTGGCTTGGCTGAAGTCCAGGGTACCACTGCTTCTCCCTCCGTCACCACACACCACCTGGTCCGACACAAGCAAATCAGGCTGGTGTGCACACCTTTTTTGCCCTCTTCCTGGAAACCAGTAGTGCATATTCACAGCAGCTGGTCTCATATGCTGGAAGGCAAGATTGTTACGTTGTGCACAGATAACTCTACTGTGATGGCTAATTTGAAAACCAAGACAGGACTCATTTCATGGCCTTGAATGACTTGGCAATATCTCTTATCCTGTTCTGCCAGTCTGTGTAGACCTCTCCCCTCGTGAGACATATCCCTGGTAAGCTGAATGTCCTCGCTGACTCTCTTTCAACAAAAGGCAAGCCTCTCCCCTCCGAATGGATGTTGAACAAAGCTATGTTCAGGTCAATCAGCCAAGTCCTGGGAACCCCTCACACAGAGTTGTTTCCTCCAGGCGAAATGACCCGCTTCCAGTCTTTGTATCCCCTGTTATAGACCCCTCAGTTTTTGCTGTGAACGCATTGGTGATCTTCTGGGGAGGGACTGCATATACATTTCTACACTCTCCCCTCAGTTCTGAATAAAGTGTCCACAAAGAAGTGCCAGGTGATCATCATTTTCCCTGTAAAATGGACAAAGCACAGGGTCAACCTCCTAATCAGTCTGCCGGTAAAGGTTCCCATCTCCCACACTGTTAGAACAGAATTCTTGTCGCAGCCCAGTTCAAGAAATTGACACTCTGACCCTGCGTCCCCATCTCTCTATACCAGCTACATATCAGGCAATATCTCTCTACAGAGAGACCTTTCCACCTTTCAAGCATGCACAAAATCATAGCTGGTCAAAGACACCCCACTTTGAAACATCTGACAACAAATGGAAGATTGTGCAGCACATCCAGGATTTCTCCAGTGTCCACTCAAAGTTGAAGGTATGGCTCTTTTTCTGGAGAATCTTTGTGAGAAGGGAAGGAAGCCACGCACTGTTAAGGGGTTCAGATCAGCCACTGCTAAAATCTTCAGACTTACAGGGAAAGACCTTGACATCAGCATGGCCCATTCCTTTCAGGGGTAGTTATGCACTGCTTGTTAGTGACTGTTGGATCCAGTAGGTGCCCCAAGTGGATCTACCAGTGGTCCTGGAGTATCTGGCCTCTGGTGATTTTGAACCACTAGCCAAATGCTCTGTCAAGAACATCACTCTCAAAACTTGTTTTCTACCTACCTTGGCTTCAGCCTATAGTGTGAGTGAGATTCATACCGTCTCCAGGGATCCATGGTCCTTGAAATGGCTCAGTCACCCTCTCCACATCCTCTTCTTTCCTAGCCCCAAACTGCAAGCCCAAAGAGTGGCCCTTGAAAATAATCTTGCCTCTGCAGACCCCTTCGTTATCCAATCCCAGGCCCTGACGATCGAAGGTACAGCAGGCGAACTGTCCTGTCACAGCACTGAAGATGTAACTTCAGAGGACAGAGTTGGGCCTTCAGAGTTCCCTGCTAAGGTGATGCCGGAGAAACACCATTATAAAGCCCCTGATGACAAGTGCTTGGCTTAGACAGAAAATGTGCCAGGCTTACATCTATGGCCTGAAACTGTAAGTGTGTGTGTGTGTGTGTGTGTGTGTGTGTGTGCGCGCGCGCGCGCATGCGCACACACACACACACACACGCACTTGCATATGCACAAATGTGTGTATGTGTATGCGTATGAGAGAGACTTTGAGCCCATCGCCGAACGCTCTGTCTGGAACCTCACCCCTAGGACCTGCTCTCAGGGCACCTGAAGTCCGGGCTCTTTCCATCAGTTATGCCCTCTGGCAGAGCATCAAGATCACTGACCACTGGCCTATGCGAGGCTGCTGGCTGGAGACAGACGACCACCATCGGCGCGCTGTACTCAGGAGACATGGCAGAGGACATGGTGGCTTGCGAGGCCACTTTTCCAAAGTAAAGCTCTTACACCTTCTTCTTTCTTTCATATGTCACATTTAAAACAAAATGAGAGAAACCTGCCGAGAAACACTGAGACATCAGGGGGAGGGGGGGAGGGGGAAGGGGGGGGGGGGGTGCTGCATGTCGTTAAATACTCACAGATATTGCCTTTCAGCCACCAGGGGGCTGTATGTCTTTAAACTCTCACAGGTGTTGCCTTTCGCCATGTTAGTTCAAGTGTTCGTGGCGCACTCTAGGACTGACTCCAGTGGGGACCCCATCTCTCGCCACGTGTTGTGTGAGTGGTCGTGGCGCACTCCTTTACTTTGGTTTACATGCAGCATTACCCACACAACAGCCTGGGAACTTGTCTGGCTTAGCTGCCTCTCATATTTACTTGCAGCATTTTTGTTGGTATGGCCATCTGGGAAATGGCGCTGTAGCCCTTTTATTTGTACCTTGTTAGCCAAACTTATTGGATGTTCTGGCATACCTCTTGTTTGCTCCCTTACATTAGGATCATGGCGTCTTATACCTACCTGTCCAAACACTGGGACACCCTCCCCCCTCCCCCCAAGAGCTGAAAAAGGAGCAAAAACTGAATTCAGGCTGTAAGGGTGAATTGAGTATGAACTCACTCAGGGAGACTACTCCTGTTTTTTTTTTTGTTTCTGTTTTTTGTTTGTTTGTTTGTTTGTTTTTGACTACTCCTGTTTGCCTGAAGGTCAAAGGAAGAGCTAACTCCTTCACCCTCCAAATTTAATCTTTTTTATGGGAATCCTCATTATAGCATGTTCCACACCTTGTTGAGATAAGGCATTTATTTGGACAGGTAAGTATATCATAAAACTACTTGTTCCACACCTTGTGGAGATAAGGCATGTATTTGGACAGGTAAGTATATCATAAAACTACTTGTTCCACACCTTGTGGAGGTAAGGCATGTATTTGGACAGATAAGTACATCATAAAACTACTTTTAGTAGTAAAAACTCCTTTTTCTGTTCCTTTATCTTTTTGGTTTGGTTTTAGTTGTTTTTTTTTTTTAATCCACTGATCATCACTGATTTACTGACAATACAATAATACTGAAATTCATTTACAGTGTAAAATGGCCAATGTAGATCGATAGGACTATAACCAAATGAACCAACCAATGTAAACAAAGCTGTTTACTTTTGGATCAAACAAATACTGGAAAAGTTCAGTGCTGCAAAACCATCTGAGAATTCCACACTGATTCTGAACACCAGTTTATTTTTCAGTTCTATCAATATGACTGTCCAACACAAACTGTCTTGGTTGGCATCTTTTTTTTCCCCTTAATTATCCCATTCTTACCCTGAAGTCAGACAGATATTTCTCGAAAATCTTGAACTGCTGAGACACCAGAGGGACAGTCCTTGCCATGAAGATGACCTTAGGATCCTTTCCCTGGCGCACTGAAACAGAGAACAGGCCACTGAAACAGACTGCAATGGAACGAGTATTTCTTTAAACCTTGTTATTTGGTTTCCAGTGTGTGTTTTGGCTGAAACAGAGAACATGTTTCTCCTATGCTTGATGAAACACAACTCTGCTGCTCTATTAAGAAGAAAACTCAGTTCCAAACAACAGCTTCATTGCATATTTTTCTTTCTTGTTGATCTGACAAAGCAAAAGCCTTGGTGTGGAAACTTCCCCGAAGATGGAGTATGACTGCCTTAATGGTAGGATAAAAAACGGTCATGCACACAAAACTCCACTCCCTTTGTTGGACAGATGGGATTAATACTTGCCTGTCTATATAGGGAGTGTCCGCAGGAGTATCAGCCTGCGTATGCAGAAGAAGAAAAAGAAGAAGGTGTGGAAACGTTCTGGTATCCACGAACGCTTAACCTATACCCAACATCATTTTTGGCAACACATTTTTGATAATGCAGGCCACCTGTGACCCATACTTTTACTGTGTATTTTTACTGTGTTTATCGTTCATCTGATGATATACAATCGACACTTATCAGGGAGTCCTCAAGAACTTAACCATTGATGCCTGTCATTCATGACCCATACTCAATGCATTGCCGCATCCAATTTACCGCTCTTGAAAGTTTGGGTCCTACATGATGCACATCATCGATTGAGTACATTTCAATTGATGCAACTGATTATTTCTTTCCCTTCTGATGTGCATACACACAAATCTGCTGACAGATAGCTAATTAGGTTTTAGAAAAATTGGGTTTCAAGAGATACAATAACTTTTGTGTGTCTTTGGGTTGTGGGCGACCCTAGGAAGCGCAGCAAAGAATGAAATGTAAATGGGAGACAATATATTCTTACAGTTCTCCCAATGACATATCTTCCCTAGACAATGGGGCATGGGAGACTGGTTTCCCAGTGGCTAAAAAAATTGCTGAGTTGTTTCACCGGTTACTTGGCTCAATCACATGAGCAGCAGCCCAGTTAGAAGAGACTTTCTCTTTGGAGTTTGCATCTGTGCAGATCCAACCCCTTCCTCTGTGTGAATGTATGCTTTCCACACACTAAAAAAAAGTTAACAACAAAAAAGAAAGAATGAAAAATGCATAAAGGAAGAAAGGTCTGAAGGCAGCCTTGGTTTAATCTTTCCCGGATGTCACCTTAGACTGCTCACCCCTAACAATACCTGTCTCCCACCATCCATACCTTTCATCATGGTTTTGTCTTGGAAGAATATCCGTCTTGGAACACCTGCATTACTGGCAGAAGGTGAAACACAGTAATGCCATGCGAAATGTGTGGGTCATGATTGTCATCCACAGGGTTTGTGTGGTTGTGTGTGTATGTGTGTGTGGTGTGTGTGTGTGTGTGTGTGTGTGTGTGTGTGTGTGTGTCTGTGTGTTGTGTGTGTGTGTCTGTGTGTCTGTGTGTACAGATATGTGTTGTTCAAATTACCTTACTGATTACTTGTCTACTTTTTCACACACACACCACACACCACACACACACACACACAGAAAAACCCTGTGGATGACAAACAGGTAGTCATGTGAGTCACAATTTGCATTAAAAAACAGAATTACTAGTAGCATTCAAAACAAATCCGTTTGAAAATTTAAACAGTAGACACAATAAACTTTTGAATCAGGTGCAGTTCACATGCTTTTGTCATTTTGCAGATGTCTGCTGAACTTTAAAAAACAAGGCAGTGTGAACAAAGCAGCAAGTCTATTGTGGAATGTCACCACTTGGGACATGGATGAAACTTGGCCATGTGTGGTTCCAGTTCCCCATTCAAGACCAGATCACACTCAACCATGGATAAGAGCCAACCAGCATAAAAAAAATATAAATTAATGCCTCTGACAGGAATTGTCTCCACAATCTCCCAGCCCTCTTGTCTGAGACTCTAACCACCATACCACAGACCCCCCCCCCCCCCCACCTCCCCCTCTTAGTCCCAAACAACAGCACTGCCTGGGTAACTCTTTTTTCTGATCTTCTGTCCTGTCGGTAAAAGTGAACAGACATTGAAAAGCCTTCGAATCTGAACAGTCTGCTTACCACCTGATTCCAGGTGTTCTTTCGTGATGTAGAGAGCCACACGGGTTTTGCCTGAGCCAGTGGGAGCACAGATGATGGTGTTTTCTCCCTTCAAGGCAGGAGCAGCCAATTCATACTGGTACTTGCGCAAGGACAGGTGTTTGGGCTGTGCTGCTTTCTCCGTGCCTGGACATATTGCTAGCACATCTTGATCCACATCTCAAAAACAAACAAAATTGAAGCTAGTTATTCTTTAACAGATTTCATGCACTTCTATCAAATCCAAGATTGTTCAAACTCCCATTTTGTTTAATGAAGACTGTAAAACACTTAACATCATGTGGTATATGCACATCACTTTTACACGCACATGCACGTGCCCGCGCGCGCACACACACACACACCCTATCCATCTATCTTAATATGTACACACACACACATACACACACACACACACACACACATCGCTAACATGCTATGAATAATACGAGTGATAGCACCCAACCATGATAGCTACAAAGGCATCTTTCAAGATTGGCAACCTGTTCTGAAGACTTTCCTATTTGTCTCTAATCAAGGTAAAGAAAAAAATATCCATTATGGAAACAACAGATTTTAAGATCCTTTGAGATGTCCCTCCTGATGTTATCTTTGAATTTTTGAAAGACTTTAGTGTTTCTTTTAATGAAGGTTCTGGTGTGTTTTAGGTGTATTTCAAAGGGTTGTGTGAATGTTTCTTTTTTTTTTGTTTGTTTGTTTTTTAATGACTTGCGAGTTGACTTGAGCGCATTGACAGCCCGGATATGACTCTTTGCGGTCAGCTGGGCTGTAAGCAATATTACTTACTTACTTCCAACCCTTTGAACAAACTTCTAAATTTTGAAGACTTTCAAGGACTTGAATGTTTTCAATCTCAAGGACTTTCAATAATCTTCCATGACCATATGAAACCTTGAATAAAATGAACAAAATATCTTGGGGCATGTGCACGCACAAGTCACTGACAATGATCATTGTGCAAAACCAAAATCCATGAAACAGCCATGGTGTGTTGCAAGCATTTCTAGACAGAAATTAACATGGACTCTGATGAACAGCCAAGAGATTTCATAGTTTTCAATCTGGTCCCATATATAACTGGCTTGGTGGTTAACGAGTACAGAAGGTTGTGTTCCCAAACAGGTCCAACCCCTGGCGTTGGGTGGACGTTATGTGCTTCAGCTCCTCATAGGCATGAATAGTCGGTCACACTTGCTCTTCATTTGTTGTTTGAAGCTCCTGGACTCATTCACAATTTCCATTTAGATTGTTGACATGGAATGTTTTGTTACAAGTCTTTCATAATGCTACAAAATAGAGACAGACAGACAGACAGACAGAGAGAGAGAGAGACTGAGAGAGAAATAACAAAATACCAGCATCTTCTTTCTCTTCGTTGTCTCCATCTGAAAATTCACAGGATTCCTCCTCAGAGCCTGCTGCCAAAAGCTCCTCCTCAACGTCCATGGCAACTTCTTCAGAAGTCCCTGCATTGAAAGTACTCATGTTTTAGTACACACCCTTATACATGTGCATGCGCGTGTGCACGCACGCACACACACACACACACACACACACACACACACACACACACACACACACACACATATTTGTATGGCTCCCTTTCCTCCCCTCTTACATGCAAGGAAAGACTGGAGGGTAAGTACATGTAACCGAGATGTGCGGGACAGTTCAGTAAAGGCCGATTTGCTGTGCAGGTCTAAAGACCTCCGTTCTTTAGTTATTCTGAGATCACTTTATATGCACCTGTCCCCGAATAATATCAACGTGTTGCATACAACAGATATCACCCCCTTCCTGAATGAGCTGCAAGCAGATGTCATTTGCCTAGGGTTACTTCCCTTGATCTTTTAACTACTCATCTGACTGGCTGCAGTGCTCATGTCTTCCCTTTTCACAGGCACAAGACCACTTCTGACATCAACTCATACACCACAGTGACAAAACACATGGGCAAGAATCATTCATGTCACTTGACAACGGGTTCTAGGCTTCACAATCTGCCCTGGTTTGAACCATTCAACAGGTTGAAAAATGGAAACATGATGTAATTTCTCTGATTTACTTGTTTGTTAAAACATCTACATATGTAACTCATCTGGCAGATATTCACCTTCATTACTAGGAGTGCGCTGTGTCTTAGGTCGGGTTTCCTCAGAGTTTGGTGCTGCTTCCTGAGCGTTGTGGGAAGCCATAGCTTCCTTGTCCACTTCATGATCTGGTTTGACACAAGTCAGTGAACAAGCAGTGTGAGTTTTGACTCTGCGGTGCACAAACAAGAGAAAGAAAGCAACAAGGGATATGTGCACAGAATGAAAAAAAAAAACTGTGGCTTGGCTGGTTTTTTGTTTTTTTTTTTTTTTTTTGTCCCCCAGATCCCAACCTATTTCTCTACACTACCTTATGGTTTTGACTGGCTTCCAGCAACATACAAAGCATGTGCAAACTTGTCATAAAGTGAGACAGATTTTTCATTAATTCTGTTCCCTCTAACCTGTCAGACATTCTTTCAACGTTCTGTTCCATCTCACCATTTCTGCACATCTACCAACACCAGGTGGAGAACAGTTGCATAATTAGCATGTGTTTACAATTCTTTCACCCTCAGCTCCACAGGAAAGGATACTTCTTTCAAAAGGCTTATTAAGTATCCTACTGGAAGTGAGCTTCTAGTCTAGAAGTGCAACTTAAGTACATTCTGAGGTGAGGTTCACGTACATGGGGACCCTTAAGAAGCTGGCCCTGTACGAGTTAGAGCAGTTCCATTTGCTGGCCTACGATACTGTCCTAAACCAGCTGGATGCAAGGTATAGCTCTGTGGTAGAGAACAGAATTCCCAGGACCCTGCTGGAGTCCACTATCATGACTGGCCTTTTTGCTGCACACCTTAGTATGTTATGAAATTGACAGTGTCAACGTGGAGTTAGAAAGGCTCCAAACGCCCCACCCCTCCCCAAATTCCTGGAGGGCTTATCTCCATCTGGCTTATCACCTTTAAGTGGTGCACAGAAATCAAACCTGAACATGAACTAGTCCTGAAATCACCTGAATAAGAGACAGCCTGTACCAGAAAGATAAGTATGGTCTGCAAGTGCAGAGTGAGAGAGGGAGAGGGAGGTTGGGGAAGCAGGGGGAGGGGGACAAGGGGAATGGGAGAGGAGGAGTAGTAGTGTGTGTGTATGTGTGTGTGTGTGTGTGTGCATGTGTGGTGTGTGTGTGTGTGTGTGTGTGTGTGTGTGTGTGTGTGTGTGCATATATATGTGTGTGTGTGTGTGTGTGTGTGTGTGTGTGTGTGTATGTGTGTGTGTGTGTGTGTGTGTGTGTGTGTGTGTGGTGTGTGCATGCACATGAGCGTAGGTGTGTGCGTGCGTGCTTGCGTGTATATGTGTATGTATGAAAAGGGGGGAGAATCTGTATCAAATGGCAACCCCCTTCCCCACCTCCTTTCCCATCCCATTCACCTTGTCCAAATAACACTTACATGGTAATTCTCCAAGAGGGTCACACTTGGGAACAATTTCAGGCTTGATAAGGTTGAGGGCATGGAATAACTTCAACGGCCACTCCGTACTGGCCTGGGGCAGCAGCCGGAAAAGATGGACGGCTTTTCTCTGGAAGTTCATCTCCTGCAGTTCCTCAATGTCTGTGCTGTCGATCAGTTTTGAGGAATATAGTTCCCTCATCAGGGCTTCCAGTTCTTCTCCAGTCAGAAATCTTATAATGTCTCCCTCCAGACAGCGGACAATGAATGAGAAGTACTTATTGACTTCTATGTGGTTGCTGCTTTCTGCTGTCTGCGTGTCATTCTGATCTTTCAGCGGATTGAGGAAACGTTCATAGTCTGCACACCCACACATGTAAGGATCACAGAAACAAAGAGTCTCATAACACATAAAACCATCATCGTCTGTATCTATAACTGGATGTATAAGAAAGTCAAACCTAGCCATACTTTCACTTTTTTTTCTCATAGGATTAGACCTAGATATAAACCTGCAATGGTTTGGCATGCATATATTATTCCCATGTTTAGTGGCGGGCATCGCATACATTTATTCCAATGTTTTATTAAGTTTATAAGGATGATTTACCTTCAGGGTACTACTTATGATAAAGATGAATACAGGAAGTGTGCTCAGGATATAGGGAAAATGGCTGTCACTACATATGCATAATTTTAGCGCTACACTAGAAAGGCAAATCTATACATTTTGAAAAGTAGAAATAACTTTTCTTAAATATGACAAAAGTAAACCTAAAATCCTATTTAGATTAAAGAATGAGATATATATTTCTCATTGAAATTAACCAGCAGTATTTGTGCCGAGGTAATCCAAAAAATATTCCAAATACTTGAAATGCACTGCACACCTGTCACAATCATATGACTGAAAAATGTCAATTAGATATTGAAAGTATCTTTCTTAGTGCTTGTATAAAAGATAGGATCTAGCTAGGCTTCTTTTGGTAGCCACTGGCATAATAAGCACCGGACTCTTTGTTTGAGACATGGCCATTTATGCCACTTCTACCCATGTCTTTTTCAAAAGATGAAGCAACCGAAGACAACACACACAGCAATAAATAACTCCTGAACAAAATCATCATATAAAAAGACTAATTCCTGGACAAACTTTTCACTCTTATTTTAGTTATTATTACGTATCATGCGCCAAATATATTCTGAAATCATTGCTATCTTGATTCTAGCCAGGATCACTTAGTGATTCATGCCCATCCAACCCCCCTCTTCTGTGATGCCAAAGGCAGAAAGACACTGAATGACACACAAACCCAACATGCGATGCTTTAATCAAACTAGATCAAACTCACTTCAAGTGCTGTCACAGCTTTGCCTCTGTCAGTGTTAGAGATTGACCCCTCACTTGTGTAACTGATTCATAAGTATCGTGTAAGCAGTCATGTTGCCGTCACTGCAATAAACTCATTTGTGTGTCACTGGACACTTCTTGTCCATTGGCTCATCCCTCTGAGTTGGCCATTCTATGTGATCTGACTGTGTTGCCAAATTTGTGATAGACAGAGGCACTGGGATTGGATCTTATGGGTCTTTCAGGCAAACCTTTCTGCATGGACTTTGAGTTTATTCGTTCTTTTACAACCTCAAAAACCACACACATAATGACATTTTGGAATGTTGAAAAAGTCTCAATTTGTCTGTCTTTCTAAACATGGTATCAGTTACCATACATGTAACAATATTTCAATGGTACTAAGAACAAACAAACATCTCATCCACTCACCGGTGTTACTGTGTAATATCTCAGCCAAAGCTTAAAACAAACAAAACTTGTTTCTTCGCTTTACAATCTGACACCTAAAGTGAAAGATGTCACAGAAAGGCATTAAAATCATATCTAGTGTAATAAGATAAAGGGATGAAAAAAAAAGAAACGGGTAAGAAAAATAAAGAAACCATCAATCAAAACAATAGAAGAAAAAAATTCTAACTTTGCATAACCTGATATTTTGTTGTTACTTCAGGGCCATTTAAAAACTGTAAGCTGTGATTCATGTTTTTGTCAACACCATAAAATCATTGTGACAGGCAGACACACAACTACCCACCGCATGCTTGCAAACATAAATGAGCAGCAGAACTATAATAGATGCTGGTTCCGTTATTACAGTCAGAAAGTTTGAAATTATGCATTTCTTATGAAGTTTGTTCACACGTCTTCATCACAAGCCATACGTACTGCTATCTCCTCGTTTCAGGGCATCGATGAAGTAGCTCGGTCCAGCGTCTCCCTTCTCTATGACTGCATCCATCAGCAGCTTCACTGCTTCTCTTCTTGAATGTTTTTCCTTTTCACAAATCTCTCTTACTTGATCCTCTGGATAAAAAAAGAATTAAATAAATGGCATGATGAAAAGTCGAAAAGAGAAAAATTCAATACAACACTAAATGTCACCTGGTATACATTGTTTGTAGCCAGTAAACTTTTGATCCTATTCACTTTCTGGAACATAATTTCTTCTCTTCTCCCCAGAAGAAACAACAGATAATAAAAAATCAAATAATGCAGATTTCACAATGTATGTTGTATACTTGTTTGTTTTGCTGCCTCATCTTCTGTGTGCCTCAGTGGCCTCACTTGGGTGCTGCTCACTTCAGCCATCATACACACAGCAACACCCAGACTATCCCATCCATTCTACCACTGCCGTTCACAGGGAGCCCTCAGTACCAGGTCATCGTGACACAACCCGCTATAGAAGATGCTGCTGCCATGCCCTTTGGTGGTGTTCTGTAGTGTCTGATCAATTCAATGCTGGACACCAACAATTACACAGCCTTCAGTGTGAGTACTGCCCCCCCCCCCCCCCCCCCCCCCTCCCTTAATGTCCACCCACTGACAGTTTTCATGTACTTGCCAGTACTGACAAACTGGTAACGAATTCACCACCAGGCATGTACGAGGAGTAGACATCAAAAACTGAGGTCAATCTGAGAGCAAGGCATGAAGGGCCACACAATTTGAGACTTCCTTTCCTCAGTGAGGATGAGAATGAGGAGGAGGATGCTGCAGACTTATTTCTGATCCAAGACTAAGTATGTGACAGGGCTACACCCTTGACTGTTCCCTGTGGATTGCCGGTGCCAGGGCTGCAGCAGACCAGGACGGGTTGTGGCTGTGGACAAGGGGGTCTGAATGAGCAGTGTGGGTGCAGTGTCACTGAGGTGGCACAGAAGATGAGGCAGCACAAAACACACACACACACACACACACACACACACACACACACACACACACACACACACACACACACAAATGAAACAGTACTCACCATTCAAAATGTAAGGACTGAGATCTGAGACAATCTTGGTTGGAACAAGGTAGCGCATGTAATCTGGAATCATGCTGCGAAGAACTTTCAGCTTCATCCGACTGTCAAACCCACCGTCCCCCATTTTGATAATTCAAGGTGTCAGTACCTTGTCCTGATGGGAAAACAAATAATGAATCAGTTCTGTCAAGTTCTTATTCGACCTGTACATTAAAACCAAATCCAGATGTGTTTGAATACCATTTTAAGTACAGAGAGTCGAGAATGGATTTTTTATATTAAATTATTAGGTTGCCAAAAGATCACTCAAAGAAAACCTGCCAAAGTGTGTTTTTCAAGCCCAGCAGAACACAGAGGTCATATTAGCAGTGCTAATATTGAAATGATGGAATCAAAACTCAAATCTCAAGGTTAAAATTGGGGAACGTGTATTATTTTTGTGACCTTGGCTGGTGTTCAGTAGCCTTCTGCACTCACTTTTTTTTTTTCCAACAATGCTTACTCTGCCTCTGCTCTGTTGCTCTCTGGTCATAGACACCAGCTAATTTCCACAGGCACCCCAAACTGATCTTGCATCTCACCCCTCTCACAATCTTCTCACATCTCACCCTCTCACAATCTAATCAAATAATGTAACTACTATTGTTGTCGTTGTTGTTGTTGTTGTTGTTGTTGTTTTTAAAGAAAACAGATATTGTGAAAGTAAACATTAATGAGTAAATTTGGTTCCCATTCACCATTCTTTCATTTATGTGGTAACTTTCTTGGCTCTACCTATCAACTGATATATTGCCTGAATGCTCAGCACTTAGACCCATCATAACAAGAATGGCTCAATAAAGATTCAACCCAAAATAAGAGCAAAAGAATGAGGGCATTAAAGTAAAAATATTGAAGCATATGGCCCCATGGATCCAAGAAATTCTCTGCTACATGTAATGTTATTGAGGATGGCTAGTGACGACATGGACACCACAGTGACTTTCATCTACATACTTTCTAACAGACGCTCCTCCTGGGATAATCCAGTGGAATTCTTATCGCTTTAAGACAAGGCACTGTGACAAAATACTCAGTGAATATAGTTCAGCTAACATGAGAAAATGTTGAATTAAGTTGCAGAACTGCATGGAACAAATTCTATTACCATTAAAATTGTACAAAAAATTAAGTTCAATTTAGTTCAGTTCTCAAAACTTCTCAAAACTATGTTAAAAGCCTTGCCACTTTTTGATGTACCAATCAAGCTGAGAAAAGAAATACATACCTGAGTTGTACACATTTCCTCTGGAGTTACACACACACACACACACACACACACACACACACACACACTCACACACACACACACACACACACACACACATACACACACACACACACACACACACACACACACACACACACCACCCGTCCAGCACCCACCACCACTGCCAGCAGTAAACAATATGAAGATTATGTCTATAATCTACTGCATCATTCATCATGTAAAACATGTTAGGTCCTTGATGCTTTTTTTCCTGTTCAAGGATATCTTTTGAAAATTATAACAACAACAACAAAAATATCTAAGAGACTTGTGAAAATACTAAAAACACATCAGGGTTTTTTTTTTAATTTATAAAAATGACATAAGTAGAAATCTCTCTCCTGGAACTACTATAAGGCTTTTTGCAGATGACAGCTTAGTATATATATATAGAACAATCAGAAGCAAGAATGATACACGCATTTAACAAGAAGATCTAAATGCTTTACAAGAGTGGGAAAGAACTTGAAAAATGGAATTTCATCCCCAGAAGTGCTAAGTGTTGTGTATATGTAATAAACGCTCACCAACTAGATCAGAATATTCTATTCTTAAAGAAACCAATGCTGCAAAATATTTAGGCGTGATTATAGATAGTCGTCTCAAATGGAAAGAACATTACAATTTAGTATGTAAGAAAGCAAACAACATCTTAGCTTTCTTATACAGGAATATCAACGACTACCCCAAAAGGTTAAGGATGACTGCTATAAAACACTGGTTAGACCAGTACTGGAATATGGTTGCTCAGTCTGGGATCCTTACAATCTAAAGGACATTGATAACCTCGAAAAGATTCAGAAGAGAGCAGCACGGTTCG
>CM065716.1:13419341-13491841 GCA_033310375.1 Conus canariensis
ACATCTTTTCCAAATTCTTTGGTTCGATTAATGCCCCTTAATTCTTCTTCTTTTTGAACACTCAGATGGTGATGCCAGTTGCCCACACGAAGTTTGCTGTCCTTTGAAGGTCCGCCAGGTCCCCGTAGAGCTTGGCCATCAGAGCCACTGGCTCCGACCACAGATAGTACGCCCTACGTAGGGCGCACTATCTTTGACGTGTCCTGCAGTAGCGTGGATGTGCCTATAGTATGTGCTCGGTGTCCATTTCGGCCTCTGCATGGGCACATCGCAGACTTGACAATCTTGTACTTTTTGTCCATGTGTAATACTCGTTAATGACGCGAAGTGTGTGTTACATGTATCAGGAGTGAGGTTTCCTGTCGACTGGTGCTTGTGGAAATGCCTCTCGAGGGGGTGGAAAGAACAGAGAACAAGGATGTTGGTCTGAAAATATTTGGATCCGACAAATCACTCAGTTTTGAAAAGGGATCATTCAAGAAGTTTCCAAAGTTTGATGAAAGACTTTAGTTCCCATTCGTTTATATCACATGTATCTGGACTCAACAGTGTAAGGCAGAGCAAGTTTGAGAAGGAATGCCAGTGTGTTATCAAGACTCGTGAACTGGTATTCTTTAACTGTTCTATGAACGTTCTAACTTCATATACAGCAAGAGGAGGAACATGGTGTGAGTTGAAGTATCAGTGTGGTGTTCGTATGGTGCCAGTGCGATTCAACCTATGCAGAACACCACCTTTTTATGGCTTGTCGCGGAGCTAGTGTGAACCAGCGCGCCCCCCAACCCCACCCCTCTCTATCAGGCCACTCCATCCATCCAACGACAGTCCCAATGAACTTACGGATACTGAAGACTTTGACATGAGTTCACTGCTGTCAGGGTGGCAGAGATCTGTTTGAAACGCATGTTATAATGAAAAAAAGGACATGAAGGGCCACAGACTTTGACTTCTTTCCTTAAAGCGAGGTTGAGGATGATGAAAATATAGTGTTGAGCAATGGGACTATACAGTCAGGGCTGAATTCTAAGCTTCCTTTCATAATAAATCGCATTTTGGGATTGATCAGGTCTGAGAGATGACATCTGCTGGAAATTTATGCACACTTCTCCGATTGTCGTCATTTAAATGGATAAAACCTGACTCTGTGGCTTCAGTCCTCTTATCCGAGACCAAAGCACACTCAGTTCTGTGTAAGTGCTGGCTGGAGCCGCAAAATTCCACCAACACATGCCTCTGATGTGACTTGACCCTATGACCTCCCAGCCTACAGCTCATGACGTTAACCACTATGCCACGGCAATTGGGCAATTGGTCCTCGTCTGTCATTTCCTGCTGTTAAAATAATTCGTTTCACATTGAAAGAAAAAAAAAATAGCTCTAATGCATGTATGAAACATATTTAAAAGAATTACCTGCTTAGGCACAATAAATTGTTGCATCAGCAATAGCTCAGCCTCTGATGTGTTTGCATTTATACTGGTTTGTGTATACAAAACCATGTAAATATTTGGTTGATTTTTGTTCCGGAATACATCAGAGTTGTAAGTTCCTGGGTCGCCTTGGCTTAAGGCTGTGTCAGGCCAATTGACATAGGCTAGAACACCAAGGCTACATCAAAATGTTGTTATGCTCTGCATAGTTATGCAGGGATTGCCTTCAGTCGTGACAAGCTCCTGGCATAACATCAGTCTCCAAAATCCCCCGAAGTCGGAGTGTGGCTGCCCATGTGGTGGGGTAATCAAAAACAGTCACACACATAATGTCCTCATCCCCAGCCGATGCATTTGTACCATAGTGTTCAAGTACTTTGGCTGTTCGGGTGATCCCTGGAGTCTTTTAGCCAGGGTATGACAACAACAGCAACATAACTTCCTGGTAATACAAGCATAAAGGGTAGATACCTGAAACTGCAAGAATGACACTGTCACTGCTCTTCTTTCCAAACATTTGTTTCCATGCACACATACACTGCCTCCTCCCCTCCATCTTCACTTTTTTAACTAATAAAAGCCAGAGTTGTAAAACAAGAGAGTTTCATATTTTACGTTTATTCCGATCAAGCAAATTTATCAAAACGACAGAAAACCAGCAGAAGTTGTACACATAAGTCTCAAAATTGCAGCAACCACTCTAGAAAATAAAAGTAGACACACTCAAATGAAAAGTGCAACTCAAATGAAAATATAACAGCTAAAGAAGTTCACATCTGCTATTTAAGAGAAAAAAAAGATGATTATGTATTATCATATATCATTACACAGCATTATGTGCGTAAAAACTTCACAGATACAAAAACACTTTTAATGATTTTTTATCATTGAAACCAGTTGAGCAAAGATAACTCAAAATTTTGTTTCTGAATGTGTTGATCTCTCTGTGGTGTTGTTCATGTGTGTCCAGCCAGCCATGCATCACACTTAGCCCTGTCAGGCTTCAAACTTTCTCTTTGTTTCTGACTCTTCCATTCGTGTGCCATGGCCAGGTTCTGCACGTTCACATCTCACACAATCAGTTACTCCAAATTCTGGCGGTCTGATATTCTTTATGAATCAAAACAAAGTTACACCCCTCTCCTCCCCACAAAAGTGCTTAGCAAATCATGCCCTCAAGCATCACTATGCATTGAGACACAAAAATCAATAACAAAATCTTACATAACATGATAGAAAAAAAAGTAAATAGAAGCTCCAACATGGAGTGACAGGAAGGAAAGACTCATGCAGGCTATCATCACAGCTGCACTTTGGTAACCACTGACATCACATAACATACGAGGAAACAAACCTCGTGAGTTTACCATGACAGCCTGTGCCCTAGAGCTGTTCATGTCAACTGTGCACAACCACAGATCAAATTAAAGATTAAAAGGTTACAAAAAAATCCTATAGTCTTATGGCCAAAAGAGCAGCGAGGGGATATAGTTGTCTACAATGACACGGCATTATGGAAGGTAGATCCCAGCCCCCTCCTTCCATCACCTTAACCTTCCTTGAGTTGCATCAGGTACCTTTCACTGCTTGGTGTCCAGACTGGGTTTTGAAGCATTAAAAGCAAGATCACCGGAGCAGTTTGACCTCATGGCTGTTAGCTTCATAGCTGAATGCGCTAATGATTTGATCATGAGTCACTCTGATCAAACACAGATGGTCAAAGATCTATTCATTCATGATGCTGGCTTCATCACTGAATGCTCTAACGATTTGATCATGAGTCACTCTGATCAAATACAGATGGTCAAAGATCTATTAATCCTGTTTATGTTACGTGAATCATGGAAATATGACCCCCAGCAGCTTTCAGTCCACTGAAAGATCATATTATGAGCAGAAGAAAGGTGCAGAGGACCTCTCAAAAAAGATGACCTCACAAACAGCGTCCTAAAATGGAAGAAATCCTTATTGCGAGGTAAACAGATCTTTCATGGAAGCCCTGCACAGATATGATTACACAGACCCCAGGAATGTGGGGTGCATCACCCAAGTTGTTGCGCTTTTCTGGTGAGCCTGCAGATAGATCATAAGAAGACTTTACCATGGAGTGAAGCTGATCTTGGCTACCTACTCCATGGGAGATGAATCGTCATCCTACATTGTATGTAGCCATCCGAGGAGAACCGCTTGCCAGGAAATCCCATTGTGGGATTTGGAGGAGACTAACATCCTTGAGAAAGTGATCAGCATCCTCCATGTGTATGTTTGGTGACAGCAGGTGCCTGAAGACTCCAGCATCCACCTTCTTCAGCTAAGGTCAGCAGCAAGAATGGTTGAACCTTGACTTTTCACATTCTCTGAAGAGTATAGAGAGGGCCATCAGACTGACGGATACCACAGTTCTAACCATCAAATGGTTAGAGACAAGCTCATTGATGGACTTTTTGACCCTGAATGGAGGAAGGATCTATGTCTAGGTTGTGCTCAAGTTCACAGCAGTGAGGGCATTACCTTCAAAACTATGGGGTGGGTGTTGAAAGGTGCAAAGTGTGTCCGTATGGCACAAACAGGGCACCATACTAGGATCCACCACCCTTCATTCAAAGTGCAGTCAGCTGCTGTGACATCATCCCTCTAAGCTTAGGTGGTAGTGGTGTAATCTGTTGTCACACACATGCAGTCTGTATGGGGACAGTTGAGGCAAATTTGGTAAAACTAAAACTTGACCAATCGATGCCCTCCTGACTTGATTTCGGAATATGGGGCAGATAGGCAGGGATTACAGACTACAGACTTTCTTGGGATCAGGCAAAGTGATGAATGTCCCATCAAAAAGCATGCCTTCAAAGGAATGGAGGAACGGAGTCATCCAAGAGTGAATTATCTGGAAGTTTCATTGGTGGTTTGAGTCTATAGACTTTTGGGAGACAGCACTTGCGTAGGTATTGAAAATCAGTTTTTGGCTGAAGACACAGACACTGGCCAAGGTTTGTGGCGCAAGACTCAGATACTGACTATAAAGATTTTTTTTTACTGAAGACACAGATATTGACTCAGATACTGACCATCCAGGTTTGGCTGAAGTCTCAGATACTGAACATCAAGATTTGTGGCTCAAGACTCAGATACTGACCATCAAGGTTTTTGGCTTAAGATACAGATAGTGACCACCAATGTATTAGACTCAAGACTCAGATACTGACCATCAAGGTTTTTGGCTCAAGACTCAGATACTGACCATCAAGGTTTTTGGCTCAAGATTCAGATACTGACCATCAAGGTTTTTGGCTTAGGATACAGATACTGACCACCAATGTATTAGACTCAAGACTCAGATACTGACCATCAAGGTTTTTGGCTCAAGACTCGGATACTGACCATCAAGGTTTTTGGCTCAAAATTAAGATACTGACCATCAAGGTTTTTGGCTTCAGATACAGATACTGACCACCAATGTACAGATACAGATACTGACCACCAATGTATCAGACTCAAGACACAGATACTGACCATCATGGTTTTTGATCTTGCAATATCATTCATAGTGACTCATGGAATTAACTAAGACTCAAGACAATTAGCATGTTACGTTTACAGACTGAAATGTAATGCTTTATCATGAATAGCTTAGATAACTGTTAATGCTAAAAAGCTGTAGGATTGACCTAAAAATGCATTTTGTGAAAACATTGTAAAGCAATAATTTTTTTAAAAAACACACATGTATATTGAACATAGTTGTCTCAGCGGTATGGTTAAAACAGTCATGTAGACCAAAAACAAGGATTTAAAAATAATCAATGGCAGCAACAAGACAATAACAACAGACTGATTGAAGTCTCAGCAACTTCCTACAGACTTTAGTCTGTGAACTACATGCCACTGAGGGTGAAGGCTAACATGACGTTAGTCTCACCATGCATTGACTGATGTAATGCGTGTCATTCTACAGACAGAGATTTGTGAACTGCATGTCTTCCACAGCCCAAGGTGTTCATGTAAGACATTGATCTGACCAGTCCATGAATGCAGAAGAACTAACCTGCACTTCGTATGCACAGAAGCAAACCATAAAAAGAAAAGGAAAAGGAGTAATAGTTTTTAACCACTGATTTCAACTGTGCATTACCAATAAATCAGTTAAAAAAGTTTTTTCGATATAAACAATGTTAAAAGATTGTTCGATATTAAACAATGCTAATACCAATAAAATGGTTAAAAAAAAGAAAAATTCCAAATGAGTAATAATGAGTGAATGGGTTTGCATATCAATAATAAAGATCGCAACAAAAGTTATGGACCAAAGAACGAAATCTGGCATGATTATCCCATTTCCAAACTGGTTTTCATCTTATGATGCATAAACAACTGACAGGGTTTTCATCACATATGCTGCTATCCACTCACCGGTGCAAGAAAAGGAATACAAGCAAGAAAATGATTTTTACGATCTTTCTAACAATGCTACCAGATTTTCTCATTGGTCCTTAACTTTGGTTGAAGTCTGTGTAATGTCCACATGTCTCATTGCTAACATATGAAATGATGAAAAAAGAACAACAAAGAAATAAATGAAAAAAATCACATATGCACGTGTAATCCATAAATAAGGGTAAAAAATGTCAATAGAAAAGCAACTCATGGAGAAATTCATCACATTCTCGCAAAAGAGCTTTGCCACCAGTATCTCATTACCAATATCTCATTGCTAACATATGAACTGATGAAAGAAGAACAACAAAGAAATACATGAGAAAGAAATCACACACACATGTATAATCCATCAATAATGGTTTAGCATATCATTAGAGAAGCAGCCAATGAAGAAATTTATCACATTCTCGCAAAAGAGCTTTGCCACCACTTCGGCTTGACTTCCAACACATTCTTTGTTAAGTAATTAGCGGATGTCTTCAATTCTCGACATCACAAAAATCAGACAGTATGAGTAGCCTGAACAAAACTACATATACTGTGCCAAATTCCCACATCAGGATGGACAGATCTTGTTAAAAAAAAAGAAAGAAGGAAAGAATTGAAAAAAAGTGATTCACAGAGTATACTATTTAGTGTTTTGATATCTTTGATGTTAATGGAACAGTTATGTGTAACTTACAATGCTGCTGTATTAATATGGGAAGTTATGTAATGGGGATAGTAGAGATGAGAGATATCCCACAGATCATATGGATTCAGGAGAACAAAGTTATATAAGTATGAACACTACACAATGGATCCAGAAGACAGCTTCCAAAGTTTCATGTGCAAATTCTAGAAAAACAAAAAAAACCTTCAAAAGAAACAAAAGACAACAGTCTGTACATTATGGTGTAAAGCAGTACAATGTAATGCTTTACAGCGCAAAACCTCCCAGGCAAAGACAACAGTGTCAAGCCAGTGCCTCAAGCAAAGTGCCCCCTACCGCCCCTTCTCCATCTTCATCGTCTTGCGGCAGTCCCAGCTGGATGCTCATGTCCTGCGGAGTCAGTTCAGGGATGTCGTAAGGGATGTCCTTCCACTGCCATTTGCCGCACTTCACCACGTGGCGACTGTCATCCAGCACCAACCAGCCCTCTGCCTTCAGAGCCACAAATTTAGCCTGCACAACATGCAAATCAAGTGCCATGAACAGTGAAGTGACCATTTTTGTGTACTTGCTTATTCATTTGGAATTGTCAAGATTATTAACAGTTCCTCATTTCCTTTTGCTATTTTTGTTGTTGTCAGTGTCTGTTTTCCCCGACTGCATATTCTTGGGGTTGCCTTGTGTACACATCCTAAAGCCAGGTCCATCCTGATTGGGTGCAGTTTTTCTTTTTCTCAACCATCTTTTCAAACAACTTTGATTTGAACATTTCCCCCCATTTTAGTGCGGCTGATTTGTCTTGCTGTAGATGCTGGCTGCCTGAACACAAGAAGAAGATTTACTCAACTGTAAAGTATGCTCTTGCCCAGTCTGATATTGGCTGAACTAGAAAGACAAAAATACACACCAATCAGAGTGATCTTCCAAAGCCACCGGGAGAGTGAGCTCCCTGATTAACAGTGATACTGAGCACTGTTTGTCTTCTCTGACGTCTCTTCAAGATGACAAGCCTCTTGCAACTTAGCTACCTTCCCTATCTCTCCAAAGAGAGAGAGAAGAGGGAGAGCACCTTCAGTGTCTGCACCATGCCGATAGGATGCAAGTCAGTTTTGTTCTGGATGACCTCCTGACCCTGTGGCACTGTTTACCACACTTGCTGTGACTGAGAGCACATGACATACCCCCTCCCTTCCCCTTGATGACCGGCACTGGGTGTGCTTTCTAGGCAGCAAATGCTTGCTTTCTCGGCATCCACCCACACATCCCCAAGTCCCCTGATTTTTGCAATAGCTGCTGTTCAAGGGATGCAAGTTGCTAGCGTCCTGAGCCAGTTTCTGGTCAATCATTGAGTGCTACCTCGCCTCCTACCCCCCACCCCCTCACCTCCCCATCTCAACTCCCTCCATATTTGCAAAGAAAGTTCCCTCTACTTCGTGACTTTGAACATGTCACAGGTGAAGACTTAACACAGTTCCATTTTCATTCAAACAGTTCATAAACATAGATGCACAGTTAACACATTGATTATAATAAATCTACTGCATATTTTAGGGCAAGCGAGTTGAAGGCATGTTGGATTAGGGTTGCCTTGGCCATTAGCAAGTCACACCTGTCCTCGGATGTATTACCCCCTCTTCAAGAGAATCAAGAGGTTCATATCATGAGTCTGCAATATTGAAAAAAAAAAAATTTGTCTTGAAAAAAATATCACATTGCACTGGACATTATAGAAAATCGATTGTTAACAGAAGTTAAACAGACTGTGTTGTTATTCTCCAGTTGTTTTTAAGCTAAGATGTATGGTACTAATGTGACTGATTTTACGTTGACACAAGCTGAACCGTTTTCCTCTTCAACCAGACCTGGCAGGAACATTGCTCAACTACTTCTGCGGTTGCATTTGGGGTTCTGGTCCTCTGTTTATCAGAAATCCTGAGATGTTTCATAAAATCATTGGCTAACGGGGACTTTGGCTTGAAAGCCGGAGTTCCTCAAGCTGCTGGCTTGACTGATATACTTCTCAGCCTTGTAGATGTGATCTTCCTCCACGCTGCTTTCTTTCTGGTGGTAAGGACTGTTGCGTCATCCAGGAAGGCCTTTAATAGGGGTACTTGGTATCCATCCAGGAGATCTGGTGAACATTTATGGCTTATGGCTGCTTTCAAGGTGACCTTCACTGCCAACACAAACTGTACTGTGGAAACTGTACGGCCCACTGTCATGCCGACTTCCAGGTTGATCCAGTCTGTTGTGTATTGCTCTGTGAAGAACCTCACTGTGAAGTCATGAATATACTTTTTCAGCATTTACTGGATGCTCTTTGGGACGTGATATATATTTTGAGGGCCGGCTGAATCATCTTGTGTGGAACTGATTGATATGCATTTGCCAAGTTGAGCAACAATGCGACAAGTTCCCTTTTTCATCAAGTTAGCAAGAAACCATCAACAATGTGTTACAACTCATCGTGTATGTCATCCAAACTGAGTTACAAATTTTCGTGTGTTGACAAAAAAAGCTGAAGAAAATTTAGAAACAGCCTGAGTTCTTTTTTTTTCAAATAATTATAACTCAGTGTCTTAATACCAAACAAAAATCAAACATTCATTCATGCAGTGATAAGCAAAAAAAAAAAATCATGTAAATCTTCTTCTTTGAAAAAAAAAAAAAGGTGATTAACTCTATCACATTTTCACATGAGCTCCAAGACTAGCAGTACTTTTAAACTAAGAAAATGCCCCTTTTCCCTTTGCCCCCTTAAAAAAAAAGTTATGGAAACTTTTTAGCAACAGATTGCCATCAGCCAAAGTCTTACCTTCTGATGTATGGAAATGGTGCCCAGCTGGCTCTGTTTAATGGCAGGACATTTGTTACAGATGACATCCCCTGTAAACTCAATGTCGTCAAACTTCTTGGGCTTGCCCTTGACCTTGAAGGTCACATCCTGTTGGTTCTGAAGGTGGTTCCCAAGGATCACGTGGTGGCACTTCTTGATGGTGCGAATGACAGACCCCGGTACGCAGACCTTTCTGCATTTTGCACATTCCAGAGTGAAGCTTCCCTGCCTCTTTCGGGATTTTTGGAGGCTGGCCTTGGCAGTTTTCTTCTTTTCATCATCGTCCAAGGCCCTTTTCTGTGCCTAGCAAAGACCACATACCAGAAGGAATGTTCTTGTTTTGAAAAATACTATCCAATCCAAACATGCCTTAATCCTTTACTTGGTACAGACACATTGTTGATGATAAGGTTACAAAATTAAGAGAGAGATAAATCTGTCTCCCTCAACATTCCCTTAACAGACTGGCTGATCTCCCTTGAGTTGAGAACTACGTCCTGTCTGTCTGAGAGGCAGAAGACTAGTTTCCACACCTTTCCTGCAAATAGGGAAGTGGGAAGGAGTTCAAGTTTTCAGTGACGGAAATATTTCTAAAATATTCATTTCAACGAGAAATTTGAGGGTTTTTCTGTCATACTTGCCTTTAATAATATCCACCAGATTACTGAAAAGGAAGGGGAGTCAAAAATAAGCAAACAAACTGACAAATCTATGCTTGTAAAATGTCCTGAGCTGTCTTTGGTGAATACCACAACACTCAAGACTAGTCTCAGTACCATGGTAAGCTAAGACTACACAATCCTGACAATGCAGGTTTCTCACGACCCATAATTCAATTTGCATATGCTTTATCATGCATTTTTACTTTCGTTGCTCTTTTGACAATGCAGACCCACACTTCTCAACCTATCCTCATGAGTTTATATCTTAAACCAAAGATACATGTCACCCATGACCCCATATTCAATGCGCTACCACATCCAATCACTGCTCTTTGAAGTATGGGTCCTCGACAACCCGTATAATTGGAAATAGTATTCAAATAAGGTGACTAAATATTTCTTTCCCCATAGATGTACATACATCAAACTTGGCTGACATAAAGCTAAAAGTGTTTTTGACAAATAAATATTTCTTTCCCCATAGATGTACATACATCGAACTTGGCTGACATATAGCTAAAAGTGTTTTTGACAAATACCCTATATCAGAAGAAAAATTTTAATAGTTGAAGAAATATAATAAATTCATTGTCTCTGGAGCATGGGTGACCCAAGAAGTATGGCAAAAGTTAAGCTCCTAAGATACGTAAAGCATGCATAGCAGTAAAATATCATTCTGGCAACACAGGATGAGGTGCAAACAGTTACCTCCCTTTGCTCTTGAGGTAACCTGAAGAAATTCTCACAAAAGTTAAAGGAACATTCACTGATTTTAGTCTGTTCTCTCCCTCACAAATCTATATCCATTTTCCACTCTGTGTGTGTGTGTGTGTGTGTGTTTGCATGTGTGTGTGTGTGTTTGCATTTTTGTGTGTGTGTGGTGTGTGTGTGTGTGTGTGTGTGTGTGCACCATGGCTACAGAGTGGTTGAAATTTATATGATATCAACAATACTATGGTAACAAAACCCAGTGCACCATAATTTTCAGGATGTTCTTTTTTAACCTCAATTTTTTTGCATTAGGAAGCCTCCTAACATTTTTGGAAACTAAATGGGAAGACTGTCAAGCACATGATCTGTCAAATTCAGCGCCTTTGTCATCTCAGCTTACAACATTTGTCATTCAGAGGTATTGTGCCTACATCAATCCAGCACATTATCATAACAAGCAAACAGCATGTAGAGACTCTGACTGACTTATGAGCGCACTTTGACTTTTATACATCATGTCCATCATAAGGCTAAAGCGTCCTCATTGTGCATACCATGTGGAATGTAAATCATGTGATATGAAAACAAAGAAACAAGCAAGTAAGGAAAAAAAATCTTGAGTTCAAAATACTATTGATAATAGTTTGATGTAGAGAAATAAAGAGATCAGCTCTGATCTGTCCCTAAACGCAAAGGACGAAAATGGCTGCTCAGGTGAAGTAAAATCAAAAGTGACTGTATGCATAACTATGCTTGTGCTGGTCCACTTGGGTTAAGTGTAAGTGCACAATTCAATCATCACGACACTAATCATAAATTTATTTTGCTTAGTAAAATTTGTATGTTTCATAAGTTTGATTCTTGTTTTCACTTCTAAGTTCTACCCTGGGGGCTGGATAGCTCAGTGGTTGAGCGCCGGACTTGTAGTCTTGGGTTCAAATCTCCACTGGGCCGTTTCGGTACAGGGATATTTTTTTCTCAGAGTTAACATTGGTTCTGACTCCATTTCCCAAACAGTCCTTTGAATGAGACTATAAACTGAGGTTCTGTGTGTGAACACACGCATAACATCTTGCACACATGTAAAATCCCATCACCAACTTTTGGAAGAGAAGACCAGTTTGGCTGTTGGTATGGATGACACGTTACACATAGTTCCCCGAAGTTGGAGTATGGTTCCCTTAATGGCGGGATAAAAATGGTCATACACACAAAATTCCACTCCCTTTATTAGGTAGAGGGATTAATCCTTGCCTGTCTACACAGGGAGTGTCTGCAGGAGTATTGGCCTGCATACGCGGGGGGGGGAAAAAAAAAGAGAAAAAAACTTCTACCCTGCCATAAATACCTTCCTGACATTGTTGGTCACTTCACGGGCTCGCATCCTGTTGACTCTGTCGATGGCTTGGTTCATGATCTCCACACGTTTCTTGTTAATAAGTTCTTTCATGATGACACCTGGCATGGCCAGAAGCACGGACATACCGCCAGCCTTCCGACTGCGACCTGGTCAGAGAATTCAATCAATCATCTGTGGTGAGAAAGAAGGAAAAGAGAGCATAGGGGGTGAGGAGGTTAGGAGGGGGAAAAGGGGAAAAGAAAACGGGGGGGGGGGGGGGGGGGGGGGGGGGGGGCCGGTTATAGATAGCAGGCAAACAAGACTCTATAAGAGCTATTTGAAATAAAGCTGTGCACTGAAACCTAATCCCAAGGAAAACTGATGATACAGAAATGCTGGAACACAGAAAGGTAAGGTAAGGCCATGCTGCTTATAGCCCAGCCGACCACAAAGCGCTGCATCAGGGCTGTCACAGCATTGAAGCCAACTCGCTAGTCATTCATTCACACAACTCTTTTAAATACAACTTCTAAAAACACATCCGAAATTTTGTTAAAAAAACTTTCCACTGTAAAATCTCAGATCAGATAAAAAAAATAGTAATCTCTGACCAGCCGCTGTGGCGAAGTGGTTAGCGTCGCGGACTCCCGGCTGGGAGGTCGTGGGTTTGAATCCCATCAGAGTCATGTGGGTTTTTCTGCCCCGACCGGCTCCTACCCAGAGTTGAGTTTGCTGCGGACTCAGCTGGGAAGACTGGGACCACACAGTCGAGTTTCATCCACTTAGTGGATGCGTTTCTGAGAGTGTTGCTCAAATTTCCTGACCAACACTGCAGGTGCCTGTATCTCTCGGGCCTGGTTGACGCCGGGATATATTATGAAAGGAAGCATAGAGTACAGCCCTGTCATGTAGTCTCAGACCAAAATGGAAATCTGTAGCATCATCTTAATCATCCTCATTCTCATCGATCAGCATAAAAAAAAATGTCTCAAATTCTGTGGCCCTTCATGCCCTGCTCTCATGGTGACCTCAATTTCGATGTCCTCTCCACATCTGTGGCCTTGGTTTGGTTCCATCGGGGTCACTGGTATCGGCGAGTCTACGGGGGCTGTCGTTGGATGGATGTGGTGGCGCCCTCCGGAGGGAGAGCTCACTCAAGCCGGCTCCGCGACTAAGCAATATTGTCATCAGTAGGGGCTTAGTAGGTGGTGTCCTGCGTATGTTAGATCAGAACAGGCGCCACTGAACACCACTGAAGTGACTCGGCAGCAGCGCAGTGTCTCCTCCGGTGGGTTGCCTCTTGACGACTTGACATTGACTGCTCCCTGTGGATTGCCGGTGCCGGGGCTGTGGCGGGGCCGACCGGGCTGTGGCTGTGGACGGGGTGTCGGAATGAGCGGCGTGGGTGCACTGCTTCTGAGGTGGCGCAGAGGTTGGGACAAAAAAAAAAAAACTAATCTCTTTAAAAAAATTCAAAGATTTCATTAGGTGGAACATCTCTGAACAAGGTTTTCATGGAATCTGCTGTAAAATGTTTATGTCTCACATCATGCAAGTCCCAACACTCTAAAAGAATATGTTTCATTGTGAGTGGTACTGACTTGGAATGTACCATGGAGCTTCTTCACTCTTTAAAAGGTATAAATGAGTAAAATATGAATGGCCAGTGTGCAGCCGGCATAAAACCGTTTCTTCTTTGCGACCACCAGAGGTAGATGAGAGGTACTCTCATAGGTTTAGATGGATCTGGAAAAGTTTGTAATTTGTCTGTGTATTCCAATCCTCTTGCCAGACATCTCTACCATAATCATTAACTTTCAGTTTTAGATCTGTGTAGGGGAAAGATATGTCAGACAGTTTCCCTGTTGCGGCATTCTTGGCCAAACAATCAACCATTTCATTCCCTCCCATGCCAACATGACCGGGAACCAAAGCCAGAACAATGTTGTGACCTTCCGCTTTCAACGAGGTAAAAAGTTTTTAAAAAAAACAATTTTGAGGGATCCCATTGGAAAGAGGATGATAAGGTAACGCTGAAAATTCTGTTTTGGCGGTAAGTGCTTGCGACATCATCTGAAAGCTTTTAAAAGGGCAGATGAACCAGTCAGCTCTACCTCCAATCTTGAAGGAAAGGAAGATCTGAAAACAACAGGAACAGCAAGGTTGGCCTTAGTTTTAGTGTCTGATGAGGAATTCTCTAAGGAACTGAGGAATGCAAATTCAAGATCAGGTACATATTCATGGCTCTGGCTTGGGGGGGGGGGGGGGGGGGCATTAATTGACACAAACAGACCAACAAAAATGGCAACAAGACATAATCTAAAAGAAACTCTTAATCTTCATGAGAACAGAACCATACACACTTTTAAAGGAGGATAAAATGCTCCCGTAAGTCGGAATGAGTCACAAGTCTGGGAGGCAACAATGAAGACTGTGAAAAAATGGCCAGCTGACGACTTTTATCAGAGCTAATAGCCAGAGTGCTTTAGACATGACAGTGTTACATTCCGCACTCGGCTTGCAGGAGAGAACTATTATCAGAGCTAATAGCCAGAGTGCTTTAGACATGACAGTGTTACATTCCGCACTCGGCTTGCAGGAGAGAACTATTATCAGAGCTAATAGCCAGAGTGCTTTAGACATGACAGTGTTACATTCCGCACTCGGCTTGCAGGAGAGAACTATTATCAGAGCTAATAGCCAGAGTGCTTTAGACATGACAGTGTTACATTCCGCACTCGGCTTGCAGGAGAGAACTATTATCAGAGCTAATAGCCAGAGCGCTAAAAAAACAACAGCATTACATTCTGCACTCTGCTCGTCATGTCATGTTGGATGTAAATTGCGCCAAGGCAGGAATATGACTGACTGCTCACAGGAGAGAACTACAGCATCAGAAGAGACACAGTCAAAAGACTGGGAGTGAGCGTATCAAGACGACACCTTGCTTCAATACTGGGTAAAGTTCCCAAACATGTGGCACAAGGGCTGTGAAATCCATGGGTGATGACACTAGCACTGGACAAGTCAAAAATGCATGGAAATCTGCTGAAACCTGCTGCGCACCCTCAGCAAAGAAGAGAAGTGGAAACATGCAGCATAAGTCAGGTGGGGAAAACAACAGGTTTTCTTTTCCCACACCAATCAAGTCAAGAAAATATAATTGGCTTTGTGACCAAACCAGCCGCCGCTGCTGTTATACATTCTACACAGCGAAAAGGTGACCTTTCCTTTTCCATCAGTTCTAATCACCAGACAGTCAACTTTCATCAACCTTTCATCGTTTGCATGGGATGTTTCTGGACACTTGCCATGTCTTTCATATCAATCTCAGTTCATCCCACAAGGCAAACGGAGTTCAGCAGGAGTAACTGATCAAGCATATGAGAAGTTATACAAGAATTTCCACACCATAATGCAACTTTTTCCCCCTGACCAAGGCGCTCTATATTCCAAAGTGCCCTGTTGGTAGCTAGATACACTTCGGCACACAATCATGCTCTTTGCAAATTTGTGCACTTTATCTGCAATCCATGTCAACTGCAGCTCAGTGAGAAAAGCACAAAACAAAACAAAAAAGAAGAACTGTTACCATGAATGATGGACAGTGACACTGTTGATCACAAAGCCAAGATACATGTGCACTACATACGCCTGTTCCTTCCAATTCAAATCATGATATTTAGAGACAAAACATGGCAGAAATGAAATAGCTGTACTGGGTTTGGCAACAGAAAATAAAACGGGTTGTTAGCGTTAACCTACCTATAAAGCAAAAGGGAAGATATCCAGAATGTGAGATAGAGTCAGTGACTTGTTTACGTATTTAGCAAAAGTAAAGCACCTTGTATTTCAATAATGGACAGTTAATAATAGAGCTACACCTTTCATTCTAATCGATAATGTCCAAGAATTATGGCATACCCTATTATCATAATGATAGAGCTACACCTTTCATTCTAATGGATAATGTAGTCCAAGAATTATGGCATACCAAATCAAACACAACTGACTCGAAGAAATAAAACAACAACAACAACAACAACCCAGTCTTCATCATTTGCACAGCTGTGACAGTTATGAAGCTCACCCCGTGTCTGCACGGTGGCCACCTCGTTGCCCACCTGGTTGTAGCGTATGACCAGATTGCAGTCCGGAATGTCCATGCCCTCCTGACCCACCGTGGTGCACACCAGCAGCTTGATGTCGCCGGCCCGGAATTTCTCTATCACCCCTTCCTGCTCATGCTGTGTCATTCCTGTCACACCGTCCATCTACATGATCGTTTGCAGGACTGTCACGTCAGACACTGCTACACTCTCCATCTACATGATCGTTTGCAGGACTGTCAAGTCAGACACTGCTACACCGTCCATCTACATGATTGTCTGCAGCACTGTCGCGTCAGACACTGCTACATTGGCCCATGGAAACAGATCTAACCTTTCCCACGTTTCCCAGGTCACAAACCATGTAGACATACAATAAGACCATGATTTCTACAAAACTTGAAATATGTAAATGTCATCTGATCTTTGTTTTTCTTTTTCTAGGTGAAACATAACACGGGTGAATTATACATTTCTGATGACATGTGTCCTAAAGGATCCATACTCTAGAATCTTCACTGGACATCACTTTTTGACTACAATCCTTATGATGCCAGTCTCTCACCACACATACATTTCACAGAGGTTTCTCTCTCTCTCTCTCTCAGCTTGCGCTGACAAGACAAAGCCTGTGTGAAATATAGGGTCATGAAAAACTAGCGTCATTGGAAGTGAGTCGTTAAAAGTAATGTCCAGAAAGGTGTAAGCTTGTTCCATCCCCGGTCTTCTTGTGCCATAGTAAAACGTAATTGTCTTAGTTTGAAACAGCCACTGAAAAAATGTTACTGAATGCATGCTGGTTTTTTATTTGACTGCGCTTGATGCATGCACGGGTCATTTTGCATTACCAGGAATAAAATCATGTACACATTTCATTTCCAACTGCCGTCCTTACCGCCATGGTCCTGATGAGCCCCTGTGCCAGTGAAAGGGGACGCCTTCAGCGCCCGCAGCTGCGGACTGACGCTGGCGTCGGTGTTCATCCAGCTGCACAGAGCCCGACAGGTGGCGCGTGTTCGCACAAAGATCATCACCCTGGAGGTGTCCCACTGCCCTGCCATGATCTCTTCAATCATAGCCGACAGTTTCTGCAGGTTGGGGTTGGTGGCAGCACCTGCACTCCTCAGCTTCTTCTGCAGATCTGAACAAAGGGTGAAAAGTGATGTGACAGGTAAACATATCAAGTTCCTTCAGTTTCCTGAGGGTTTTTTACTGCCCCTGCCAAGTGCGAAAAACATCTCAGGCTGAAACTATGTATGTCAAGCCAAGAGGCTTGGTGAATATGTTCATGTCAAGACACTCAGTCAACAGGATACTATGTAGCCGGGTGCTAACAGTGTATATATTTCTTTCGGTTACCTTTCGTGGATGAAAATGTTTTGTTCAAGAGTTATCTTCCCCCTTACCTCCCTTGGTTGAATCTCATTTTTTTTATTGTGTAAATTCTTTAAATCATGAATACCTCAGAACCTACATAGTTGTATGTACGTCGCTGAAGTCACAAAAATTAATGTATTTTATTCATTACAACCGTACTGGGCTGAGAAGCCCATATTTTCTCTAAACTGGTATTTTGCATGAGCAATCTTGGCGCCATTTTCAATTGTCTGTCGAATGAACATTGAATAATTCTTGATTTTACAAAAAGTAAGAGTAAAACCGAAGAATCTGAAGATGCATGTTAAAAGTAACGTCAATGAGCTCTCATTTCGTATATCGCATGCTTAGGATCTTTTCCGTACAGGCTTGCGACTATACGAAACGACTGACAACGCCGGTTCCCTTGAGCAAGTTGCCTTCTTCCTTCATTGTCGGAGTTTTGATCCAAATTATCATTCTACGAAATTCAGACTTCCCGATCGAAATCTTGCTAATGACTCCATTTCTGTTATGAATACAACTGAAAATGTGTAGAATTTATTATTTAACAGACCATTTCAACAGAGTATTTTTCAGTTGAAAATTGTGTCAAAAGTAGGCGCCGACAGCCCGGCGAAGTGAAAAGTCAGCTGTGTTTTCTAGTAATTTTTAATAACAGAATTCTCCACTTAGACACTGTCTCTGAAAATGAAGTTTATATGTATGAAAAGAGCGAAATGCCAGCTGTTCATTCATTGTAAAATTATTTCACGCTCTTCAGTATCTTTTATTGAAATAGAGGAAAATATGACGCAAACGCGTTAAAAGTGGCTTCACTCTGGGACATTAATCAGCAATGATTTAGTACAGGAACAAAACTGTCAAGTGTGACTTACTGCATTTTATTCCTTGGGTTCTGAGATTTTCATCCATGGTAAATATGTGTTAATAGTTTGAACGGACAGCGAGCCAGACAACACTGAAGCTGCGATAGAAAACACAAAATTCTGTTGGTTCCGGCCTCGCGAGGCCCGTTTCGTCTCTGGCACCGTGTTGCTGGCTCTGCGGCCTGGTACATTTTTATAAAAGTAGAGCGTTGTGTGAGAATGGATCAGTGTTCCCTGATGTGAGCGACTGGCATGGAAGAAGAAAATAAAAGAGAAACTACACCTCGTCCTCCGTGTCTTCTTGACCAGCTGCTGTCCCTTGGCTTCTACGCATTACCATCTGCCTGTCTTCACCTGCACACCCCTTACTCTCCACACCATCACAACTATGTCAATCCTTTCTCTGCCAACCTACAAAGGAATGCGAGATAATCAACAAGGGTCTCAAAGTCTCTGCTGGCAACATACTCAAAAAAACCCCAACAAACCAAGAGGTAAATTCAATTTGGGTGACCTATGTGTCCAATGATGTCCCAAGGTGATGTACAAAATCAACTCAGAAAGAACTGGTCATGGCAAACATATCTCTACCCATAAGACAAAAGGTCTCTTGGTATGGTATGGCCAATCGGAAACCCTTGATTTACATGGTTTCCCACCTTTCTCATGCAGATCCTCAAAAACAAAGGGCAACATCTTTGATCTCTGCCCCTGCGGAAGAAATGCTAGACTGCCAGACTGAATGGAAGTGCTTTGAAAGCATACACCTTCAAAAAAACAAGATGCAAAGCATATAAGCATACTCCCAGTTTCCAAACCGCTTATAAATCGGCCAAGTGCTTTGTGAAATAAGAAATAAAGGCAAAATAACTGTTTTAACGGTTATTTAACCGATGTACACTTTTGAAACTGGTATTTTAGTCCTCACTGGGCTAAAGCCTGTGTACATACCAAATTTCATCCAAATCGGACAATATGTCAAGAATAACGGTTTTTAACAGTCAGATTTTGAAACACTACATGGAAGTGCCATTTGTGTGTGATTACCTTTCTATATACAAAATTTCATTAAAACCCACCAATATATAAAAAAAATAACAGCAAAATAACGGTTTAATGGTTATATAACCGATATACACTTCTGAAACCAGTATTTTAGTCCTCACTGGGCTAAAGCTTGTGTACATATCAAATTTCATCCAAATCGGACAATATGTCAAGAATAATGGTTTTTAATGGTCAAATTTTGAAACACTATATAGAAGTGCCATTTGTGTGTGATAACCTTTCTATATACCAAATTTCATTAAAATCCACCTATATATAAGAAATAACGGCAGAATAACAGTTTTTAATGGTTGTTTAATCCATTTTCAGCATTACATCACTTACATATGGACAGAGGCTCCGATTTGTCACAAGATCATCCAAACCGCTTATAAATTGGCCAAGTACTTTCAGAGATATTCCATAAAGAAGAAAAACCGTTACAGGCTGTTACAGCCGTTAGTAATGGCTATAGTGGTAAACTAAAACATCGGGCATCATCCGTGGCCCATAATGAACATACCTACAAATTTTCAGAAAGATCGGCCCAGTAGTTTTGTCTGGAGCGAGTGAAACACATTTTGACCACGGACACACACACAGACACACAGGCAGCATTTCTTCGTTCTCATTCTAAAGTACTCCTTGTTCTATAAGAACTGGGAGTACAAAAAATGAAACTCCATAAATGGGAATATGGAAATAAGCATCTGGAGATCCAGACTTACTGCCCAATCCTCTGGCAGAAAAGTGGCATGAAATTTTCTGACTGTTTCCATTACCAACATGGGAGAAGCGAGGCAGAGGTTCAGCCAGATGAGGTCAACGACCCGCCTCCACTTTCCATTCTTCTATGTTACCCAGAAAAGGATGTGAAAAGCCGTGGGGGAAAAGGATGAGGAACTTCTGAAACAGCATCTTTCTTGATGAGGTACTCTACGTCTTCCCTTAGCACTTCTTCCCTTAGATCTGAGGCCTTTATCTGGTCTGATGGAATGTTTGTCCAAATTAGAGTAGATGTTAAGGAAGGCTGCGTGGTGAACACAATCCCGAGACCCTCCAATCCACAGAGAGGCCCCACTTGCCAAGGTAAGGGACTCCTGCTGGTGCAGAAAGGTGCAGAGTTGACTCCCAACTGGGATCGATTCAGTCTCCTGCGGATAGTCCATTCTTGCATCCTTGCACATGCCCTCTGCCGAGAAAATGGGTGAAAAAGGAATAGAAGGATAAGGCACTGTTTGGACAGGTAAATATAAAGAAAAATTCCCTTTTTACCATGTTTCTTTCTTTTTTTGTTTTTGAGAACATTAGTGCATGCTGTATGTGGGATTGCACTGTATGTTCTCATAAAAAAAAAACCAAACTTGCACTCAGTTCAGCCCATAAGAGAGAGAAAACACCTTACTCCATATGAGATTCAAACCACAGAATCAGGGTTCTCTTACTCTTTCAGAGCGTCATGCACAAAGCTATCTTTCCATCCTAAACATCAAAATCACAGAATGTTTGTCTCTTGACTGTCAGTAATGGTGGAAAAAGACTGTTGCAGACTTTGTTAAAGGGCACTAAATGTCAAAGCCTTTCAGCCAATTTCCACAAACAATAAATGAAATATCATATGATCATCTGAAAGCCTTTCAGCCAATTTCCACAAACAATAACCATCTGAAAGCCTTTCAGCCAATTTCCACAAACAATAAATGGAAGATCTTATGGTCATCCCAGTCCAACCTTCAAAGAGCCTCAGCAACTTCATTTCCAAGTCAGTGAGGTCAGGAGAATCAGCTTGGTGTCGCGGGTCAAGTTTTTTCTTCAGGTGTTCCAATACGTCCTCAGGACGGGTCAGCTCATGCACATCCAGGGCCTCATTGTACGCCTGCACATGGCACACAGGCTGGCTGAAGCTCAGTCAACTTCAAAAATAAAGTGCAAACTTTGAGAACACATGTGTCAGAATTTCTCTGCAAATGCATTTCTCATCTTCAAGCACTTTGGCATGCTCATGCCTACTCCCTTCGTAACATGCAGGTCAAATCGTCTGTTCTACTACTGCATTCCTCCTTCCCTTCCAGTTCCCCATCTTCCCCCTAACCTCCTCCCTCCCTCTCCTGACAAAGTATACACTCTAGTCATAAAATAATTGAAAATATATTTGCCACTTTACAAGAAATTATAAACAAATTAATCATATGGTCTGAACTCAATCACATGTGTCTCCATCCTCAGAAAATGAAGTACTTGATAATAACCACCAGACAAAAGCATCAAAATATTTCTTATAATTCCCTGTCTCTTTGTACAAATAATGAGGAAGTTGAAGAAGTTGATCATCATAAAGTCCTTGGTGTTATTGTAGACAACAATTTGTCATGGTCTTCTCATGTCACAATGCTCTGCAAACTTCTGTCTCAAAAGATTCACCAGCTTTCAAAACTAAAACATTTCTTGACCAACATGGCCGTAAGCTGTTTTTTTACTTTGTACATTGAATCTCATTTGAATTACTCTTCTACTTTGTGGGATTCAGCCAGTTATAACGTGTTAAAACCACTCTTCAGTCTTCATACACGGGCTGTTAAACTGATTCTTCTCAAATCTACAACTGTAACTCCCTCTGCTTATAAACGTTTAGACATTTTGCCTCTGAAATGGAAACTCACTTATAACCAAGCAATTTTCATGTTTAAGATAATGTCCAATCATGCACCACCAACTCTGAAAAATAAATTTAAAACAAACCTGATTCGCAATATCAGAAAGGTTAAGATACCCCTTCTGAGGATTGATCTTTTTAAATCTAGCCTCATTTATTCCAGTGGTCGTCTGTGGAATGACCTGTTATCTTCATTTAATGTAAATTCTAGTCTAAACGTTTTCAAAAGACAATACTTCTCATATCTGATGCTATGCTTCCTAAACAGTGTGACTAATGATAACATTATATAACTTTTCTTTCTACATTTTCAAAATTATTTGTATGGATTCAAGTATGAGTAATCTTTAAATGTATGTGAATGTTCATTTGTGTTCCTTCCTTATCCCTTCTCTGTCTCTTCTGATGACACACTCCTTACCTTTCCACCTTTCACTGACATCCTTCATCTCTCTCTCTCTCTCTCTCTCTTGTTTTTGTTTTTTTGAAAATGTGTTTGCAAAGTTGTTTTCTTGTGTGTGAGTGTGTGTGTGTGTGCATGTGTTTGAAAGGTTGATTGTCTTATTTTTGGATTGCTTTTTGTATTTCAGTCTAGTATTCTTTTCACTATTTAGACAGTTCATTTAGTTTTGAAGTCACACATTATCATATTTTTTCTACTTCATCGAGTGCAAGATGTAAAACAGCCTGTATTGTGCTTATTCTTTATCCCTCATTAAAAAAGATTCGTTCATTCATTCGTTCGTTCCTTCCAGACAAGTAAAACAAGCGTTCCATATTCATAAATCTTTAAGTTCCGTCCTCTCTTTTCTTTCCATCACCCACTCCAAGCGCCAAGCCATCTTATAATTACAAGCTCTGCCAAGGAACTACTTCCTTCTTTCGGGCTGAGGCATACAGCACTGTACATGCTCCTTCATTTAACATTCCCTTCCAGTCCATTGTATGGTATGCATCTTGTCTGGCATGTTTGACAAGAGTGTAATGTTGCTTTCCTTCAAGCTTCCACACACACAGACACACGTAAGTCCTCTCCTGCCAGACACACTCACACTGAGTCCATCCTATAATGACCCTGCAAATCAAGACTCACTCACTTCAAAGATTTTTTTCTCTGGACAATGTTTCTCTTTGTCTATAGCTGATTAAAAAAAAAAAAAAAAAAAACTTTCCCTCAGTACAAAGAGTATTTTGGGGGAACATTTTTCTCTTTGTGTATAGCAGAATAATTTTGCAATGAAAGCTCCCTCTCCACAAACACTTTTTTCCACACAATTTTTCTCTTTATCTAAGCATATCCATCTGTAAGGTTCTTTATCTTCCATTTTCTTTTTTTCTGGAACACAGATTTATCTTCTTCCTAAAATTCCCTCCCTTTAAAGACTTTATTCTCCATAACATTCTCTGTTTGTTTACAGCAGATTTCTTTCATAATCAGAATTTTTTTCCAGTAAAACCTTGGATTTTCTCTGGAACATTTCCTGTTGATCTCTATTAGATTTATCTATTAATTAAGACTCTACCCCTTTAAGGTAACTTCTTCTTCCTTCTGGACAATGTTTCTCTTTATCGATGCCAGATTTAGATGGGCCCACAGCCAATGACTAGAGCATGTACTAGTGGAGCTAATGGTCATGAGTTTGAAACACAAGCAGGGGTCAGATTTTTTTGCTTGAAAACCCTCTCTGTCCACCCAGCAGTAATTGGGTACCTGACTCTCTTCAGGAAAGGTTATACAGGTTTAACAAGATGCAAAGCATATAAACCTACCCCCAGTTTATCTTGAATATGCGTGAAATATTCCATAAAGAGGAAAAGCCGTTTGGGGCCGTTATAGCCGTTAGTAATGGCTATTCTGGTAAACATCGGCCATCATCTGTGACCCATAATGAACATACCTACAAATTTTCAGAAAGATCAGCCAAGTACTTTCTGAGATGTTCCATAAAGAAGAAAAACCGTCATGGGCCATTATAGCCCTTAGTAACAGATATAACGGTAAAATAAAACATTGGGCATCATCCGTGACCCATAATGAACATACCTACAAATTTTCAGAAAGATCAGCCAAGTACTTTCTGAGATGTTCCATAAAGAAGAAAAACCGTCATGGGCCGTTATAGCCCTTAGTAACAGATATAACGGTAAAATAAAACATTGGGCATCATCCGTGACCCATAATGAACATACTTACAAATTTTCAGAAAGATCAGCCAAGTACTTTCTGAGATGTTCCATAAAGAAGAAAAACCGTCATGGGCCGTTATAGCCCTTAGTAACAGATATAACGGTAAAATAAAACATTGGGCATCATCCGTGACCCATAATGAACATACCTACAAATTTTCAGAAAGATCAGCCAAGTACTTTCTGAGATGTTCCATAAAGAAGAAAAACCGTCATGGGCCGTTATAGCCCTTAGTAACAGATATAACGGTAAAATAAAACATTGGGCATTATCCGTGACCCATAATGAACATACTTACAAATTTTCAGAAAGATCGGCCCAGTACTTTCTGAGATATTCCATAAAGAAGAAAAACTGTTATGGGCCATTATAGCCCTTAGTAACGGATATAACAGTAAACTAAAACATCGGGCATCATCCGTGACCCATAATGAACATACCTACAAATTTTCAGAAAGATTGGCCCAGTAGTTTTGTCTGGAGCGAGTGGAACATATTTTGACCACGGACGGACAGACAGACAGACACACGACAGCATTTCTTTGTTCCCATTCTAAAGTGGTCCCTGTTCTATAAGAACTGGGAGTACAAAAAGGAGAGGGATAGGCTCTGCCTTCCATCACACCATGCCCTAGGTATAGTCAACCTCTGACAATTGCTGCCCTTACAGCAATTAGGATTTTTTAAAAACATTTTTTCAACACTAGATTTGTCTCCAAATTAACTTTAAGACTCCTTCTGTTCCTTGGGTGTGGGCTTTTCAGAATAGAGCCTGATTTGAGGCATCTGTCAGGGAGCAGTTATATCCCTTGACGTCTTAATGGAATGCTCTACACGTGCCTGTACCCTTTGCAAACACAGGGCAGGCTTCCAAGGGTGGTGAAGGACTGCTCCCAGCTGGTTTGTTTGGCAGTTGAGGACAGTACTTCTCTGGTTCCCACCTGCACCATCAGGTGTATCTTTCCCTTGTCTGCCTGTTAGCTGACTCTAGGGAAAGGCTCAGTGACGGTGAGGAAAGACCCACTGAAAGGGAAAGTCCTATTGACAGCAGGAAAGACTGTAATCCATGATTCTCTTCAGAGGACATGTAAGACATGGCAAAAGCTTGGCCTTGTCTGGAGCTGTACTGTCTTCACCTTCAGCAGAACAGCAATGAGTGAGGCTGTGAGATGCACACAGCATTTGCTTGACTGTGGTGTGTTTTGCCAGTGGGTTCTGCAATCATGAGTTAGGGGCTACTGCAATTATGGGAACACTCCCATAGAAGTTCTGTCATGTCACATCCAGTGGCCATTACACAATAGCATCTGCCAGGGAGCAATTATGTCCCTTGATGTCTTAATGGCATGCGCTTTGCATGCCAGCACCCTTTGTGAACACAACACAGGCTTCCAAGGATGGTGCAGGACTGCTTCCAGCTGGTAGTTTGGCAGTTGAGGACAGTACTTCTCTGGGTCCCACTCGCACCTTCTGATGCATCTTTTCCTGGTTTACTGTCCCTATAGCCATTAGGCTATGGAATCTTTCATTTTTCGTTTTCTCTTTTTTTTTTTTTTTTAAATCAGATTTATTTCCAGATTACGACTCCCTCCCTCCTGTGGGTGAGACTTTTCAGTACAAAGCCAGATTTGAGGAGTCATGTTTTTAAGTTCACAGTTTGATTTGGTTGGTCTAAAGTTCATTGTACTTACCAGACCCCAACCTTCCAGGACTGAAACATTTCTTTAGTCCCACCCATGCTCCCTTCTTTCAAGACACTTTCAGTCATGACCATTTTTCTCTTTATCTACAGCACACTTACATCTAAGACTCTCTAGCTTTAAAGATATTTTTCTGTAACATTTTTCTTTTTGCTTGTAGAATTCTCCTAAGATTCTCTCCCTTTAATTTTTCTTTCTCCTTGTCTACAACAGCGTCATATCCTGATTAAGACCTCCTCCCATTGACAACTTTTTTGTTTGTTTTTGACAGATTTCTGGAAGTTGTTGTGAACAGGTTCCACTGATCTGCCCTTCTCTTGCCTTCAGACACGTGCCAACCCATGCACAACATGAACTCACTATGAGGGTCTCTGCCAGGATCTGCACATTCTGGGAAAACAGCCTGCGTCCCTCAATCATCTGAAGATTGGGCTCAGGGTGGTTTGGGATGTGCACGCTCCGAGCCTGGACATGCATTGACAAAGAAATGTCACAAAACAAAGTGCCACAGTACATACAGAGAAGAATGCCACAGTGCACATAACAGCAATAAGAAGAGATGGGGTGAGACGGATTAGGGTCAGAGGAAAGCTGGACTTGCACAGGAAGAGCAGCTGTGTTGAGAAGCACCAACAATCACTTTCCTTACCACCCCTGCCATTAACTCTAAATTTCTTGATCGAGTCAGATGTACTGCAAGCTACACAAGTTGGTTAGAATGTTTACATTTACGATCCTTTTCATCCTCATTTTTACAAGACATACATTTACTTTAACTGATTTCTTATGTGTTTGTTTTAGTTCACACAGTTAGTCAGAAAATCTACCAACTTGCAATTACTTTAAGTTATTGACTCTCTTCTTCTAGCAAGTCTAGATCGAGTTTGTTTTAGTTCACACTGTTTGTCAGAAAATCTACCAACTTGCATTTAGTTTAAGTTATTGATTCTCTTCTTCTAGCAAGTCTAGATCAAGTTTGTTTTAGTTCACACTGTTTGTCAGAAAATCTACCAACTTGCAATTACTTTAAGTTATTGACTCTCTTCTTCTAGCAAGTCTAGATCAAGTTTGTTTCAGTTCACACTACTCGACAAAAAACCTGCCAACTTTTGAACACTTGCTAGTCATGTGAACACTCACCAGTTTTACAGGTTAATCACCTAACAAGAGAGAGATAGTCTTCAAAATACATGTCTAACTTCAATAATTCATTAATAGGCTTTAAGGGCACTTGGCGAGTGCAGATCTCTGTCACGGCTAAATAGATTCTGGATCAGCCATTTGATCGAGTTCTACTCCAGAAATCTGCACAAAAAATTAATGGATTCACCCTTGAGCCAGATGCTATCTTCTGACATGCTGTTTAAATCAGTTCAGTCACTGATCTAGGTCCTTCACATCCAATGGAAGTGCAGTGCCTCAGTAGCTTCCATAGTGTCTTTCTGTCTATGCTGCCAAACTCCTCATTGTGTATGAAGTTAATGCAGCAGGGGCAGTTGGGGAGGGGGGGGGGGGATTCCACCAGGACGCTGCTCCATGATGATAGTATAGCATGATGTTCTAATGTGCACAGGATCCCTTCTGGAGGAAGCCTACCCACTGCTCTTGGAACTTGGAATCCTCGGTCTCTTGCATTCTCTCCCACAGAACTGTGTTCAGGACTTTGCCCAGTTCTGACAGGCAGCTCTTCCTTCGGTCGTGGCTGCAGCTGTGAGCTCTCCATTCTGTGACAGCTTCGCAAGGATTCTTTCCCTCTCTTCAGCCAGGATTTGATCCCTTTTCAAGATTTTGTGGCAGAAGCAGTGCCAAAATGGTCCCACTGTAGCTCAGTTGTTTCTGGCAGAACAGTCTGACAACTGTCCATATTGCTGAGATTTTACAACACTCTGACTGGTTCGCTGGCCTGCTGCTTCTTCCGTGCCAGTTTTCTCCACACAATTCAAAGATTTTGTAGGTTTCCCTGTCCAGCAGCAACTTCTCATTGTTTAAGCAGGTTATCAATATTGCCCCTACTGTCTTTCTTGTGCTGTCTTAGCTTCTCTATTAGCAGCTGTATGCTGTTCCTGCTCTGTTCATCTTAGCTGGCTGCATTCTCCTTGTTTTCCAAGCACTTTCTCCTCTTTCCTCACTTCAAGTTTCTAGATCTTATCGGCCAAGACCCATTCCTTGAGCTGTGTTTTCTTCTTGCCAAGGATTTGCTTGCATGTGTCATAGCAGATCTCAGTGTGTTGCTGCTGGGTTTTCATGCTCCATCTCAGAGTCTTTGTACTGTTCTTGCATCATTTGGAAGGCTGATATGGAATGTTGGCTGCACTCCACAGTTTCCATGCAGTCCTAGACTGCACTTTGGACACATGCTGGTTTGATTGAATTATTTCTTAATACAAGTCCAACAGCCATTGCTAGAACAAGGTGGTTTGATGATACATCTGCACTTGTACCATGCACATCACCATGATCTAAACTTATGGTTAATACAAGTATGGTCAGTCTGGTTCTCTGTGACGTAATCTGGAGACCTCCATGTGGATTTGTGGATCCGCATATGAGGGAAGATGCCTTGTCCAGTCACCATCTGATTCTGGGAACAGAGGTCAACAAAGTGTTCATCATTCCCAATAATTTTATGCAGTCCATCTGCCCCCATTTTAGCTGTGCTGGTGTTAAAATCGACCATGAAAATTCTGATGCCCATTGCTCCTCTTTTATCTGAACACAACTTGCAGACCAGACAGAAATCATCTTTCTCATTGTGAACGGAATGTGGAGGTGGGTGCAGTGTTGGAGAGGGCATACATGCGGAGTAGGAGAATGCAAATGGTGGTGTAGGTGGTGTTGCCTTTCCACATCTGTCCAAAATGTTCTTTTTTGTAGACCCACATGTTTTCATTTCAGCTAGTCACGAGATGCTGGTGGCATTTCAGCCCAACTATGTAACCAATGACAACCTCACAACAGTATGTCCAGAGACAGATTGCCCATTGTTCAGCCCATGTCGTCACAATATCAACTGCCACATTCAAGGTCCCTGTGGGGGAAAAAGGGGAAATTCCAATAAGCAACAAAGTACAACACTTTAATGAAACCAACAGAGAGATTTTGTTGATTGGTCAAATTCAAATTTTGACCTATGTCATTGGCCAGTGCTATCAATCAAATTGCACAGGGTGGAGACTGTTTGAAGTTAATTTTGACCTGTTTCATTGGCCAGTGCTATCAATCAAATTTTGCATAGGATGGAGATTGTTTACATCGCAGTTCTTAAATACACAGTTAATGAGTATCGCTGTGGTGTACCATTTTCATTGAAAAGACACGATATGCACCGCACAGACAGACTTTCTTGATAAGAGGGAAGACTCATCCACTCACATAGTCAACCCTAGAGTCAATGGTAGGAACATAACACTGTGTGACCTTCACTTCAAGGGCACTTTTCCTGGTGGTGAACATGACTGTAATGAGGCATGACCTAACAGATTCCCAGTCGTTAAGGACAAGCTGTGCATCTGATGCTCTCATTGGCACCATCATTGCTCAGTTAGTACAGCATCAAACTTGTGATCCTGCTGATGCTGGGGCTGCTCAATAAAGTCTCTGCATGATCGTAGGATTGAGTAGGATTGGGTAGGACTGAGGGGGAATGTTTCCCTCTGACTTCTGACTGGTATTCCCTGAAAGTTCTTCAAAATGAGACTATAAACCAAACTTTTCCATGGGTGAACATGCAAAATCCCATCATCATCCTTCGAAAGAGTCACCCCACTGGCCGATGGTATGAAAGATGGTATGTACCCCCATGGCATGCATCCTGTGCTCTACCAGTGTAGGAAATCAAAACTGCCAAGCACGGGTCAGCATTTCATCCCCAACAGGAAGAAGAAGGCAACTTCTTCGGTGTGGGGTGCACCCTCTCTAGCATGTCCGGAGTAAAATGTGCATACGCTTGCTTACATATGTGGGTGATAACATTTCCTTCTTGGTGGATAGAATAGAATACAGAACAAACAGATGTGTGGGTCCCTGGCCAGTGAAACGTTTGGGAAGATTTGGGTCTAGTGACATAATGCTAACCCTTATATGATATCCATAATGCAATTTAGCAATAAGAAATAATGATTGTATTATTAATGGGCTAAGATACTTGTGTCATTTATCAAAGCATACCCCATGTCAACAAACAAAAAAATCAAATACTCCAGGCAAGCAGGATTTAATGGCCTAGGTCCACCATCCAGTGTCTATTTGCGAATCAATGGTAAAACATTGTTCTTCTTTTAAGTGATACTAAGATTTTCTGATAAATGTGACCAGCTGAAGTTCCTAACACTGATCACCATGGAAATAAGACATTAAGCTGGAAATTAAATGGAAGTAAATATGCTCAGGAAATCATGCCATACTGAAACCAACAGTCTTTTTGCCGTCCTCTTTGGACCCCAGGTAAACCAGACAATCAAATCAGTGAACCCTTGGGATGAGCTTATGAATCACCTGGTCAGGTGATTTAACAGTATAATTAAAGGAGAAAAAGACAATGTCGTTTTCAAACAATGCTTGTAAATGCTGCAAGAATGCCATTTAATTCCATTGTAAGTTAATCTCCAGGTTCAGCGGTATGAACAAAAAGAGGAAAAAGTTTGACACTGCTAAGGATGAACAGTTTTGTCATCAAGTGAGAGAAGCAAAATAAACCTCTGAGAAAAGAGAAAAGTGATTTATCTGTTGAAATAAGCAATCAACATGCAACTTAAATAATATGCCTAAAAAGTTGACTGGCAACATAAACCTTTGAGTAAACAGAAACTCAATTAGTTAAAATAAGCCGTAAAAGAAGATGGTGGTGGATAGGACACATGCTCCGAAAGCCCCTGGACACCACCACCAGAAAAGCCCTGACCTGGAATCCTCAAGGCAAAAGGAAGTGAGGAAGACCAAGAAACAGCTGGAGGCCGGACCTGGAAGAAGGGACACCAGGCAGATGGGCTACAGCTGGGGCGAAATAGAAAAGACTGCCCAGGACCATGGTCACTGGCATGCAGTTATTGATGGCCTATGCTCTGGCAAGAGCAATGGGCCAAAGCAAGTAAGTAAGCTATCAACATAACTGAAAAAATAATAAAGTTTATAAAAACCCTTTGGTGGTAGAATCCTGCAGTCAACTTTTGTTTCTTCCTTGTTATCAACATAACTCTTATAATATGCTTTAAAAGTTGTGATTTGTCCCAGACTGAATCTCAAGGGAAAAAATAGTTATTTTTCGGTCAGCACCACTGTCAAAAAGATGCAACTGAATCAGCAGTGAAACAATAGCACATCATTTCATGTCATTCCAATTTTTAAGCTGTATGTTTTTTTCCACTTACTTTTGTGTTATTTTGAGTTACTTTGCATTGCTTACTTAAACACAAATAACTGCTGGATAAAATAAACAAAAACACAGTATTTATTTCAAACTAAAACTAAAGGTCCTTCCATCACCTGAACACAGACTTTGACGGCCCACTGGCCATACTTCTGAGTGCTCCGATCCGCTGGACGTTTTTCCAAAAGATCACGGACTCCGTAGAACTCTGGGTCCTTAGGATTCTTTGTGATCTGCTCTCTCAGCAGACGTTCCACCTCCACCATGTTGTTACGGACGGACTTGCTGACTTCATCTGCACGGGGCGTCAGTTTTTCCAGCTCTGTCAACATCAATATCTTTTGTGTATGTTTTCTTCTTATTTTGCCTTGTGCTAATGATAAAGGTCGCTTGACCTGATGTGGTATGGACTGATGTGAAGTATGTGACAGAAAGAAAACTAGCTTCACCAGTGGTTAAGTTTGTGTCCTTTTTTTTAATTTCCAAACCTTGGTGCTGCCTGTTGTTACTTCTTTGGGCATGTTTTCAGACAGAACATTGGAATACCTTTCTTCTCAACATTTCAAGATGACATCTGTGAGAAAGCTGATTGAGGGAGTTAGTAAACTAGGTGAATACAATGTGAAAGAAATTTCCCAATCAAAGCAGGTTTTTAGAAAAACTTAACCTGAGTGAACGGATGCCATTAACCAACCTGGCATGTACTCATTTAAAAAAAAAAAAAAGGCTGCCAACAAAAATAAATAGGTGATAATCCACTCTCTCAGACAGGTTCTCTCGGAATGATCAGCCTTGGGCGGAATGAGGCATACATGGTGTCTGGTCAGATCATACTTCTTTATGCGAAATTCCTTTTTTCAACAGCCACCTGACCGACAGATTACAAAATAATGAAAACATGTTTTTGAGGAATATGTTTTACATCAGGAATCTCTCATAAACAAATCGAAATGAAGAGCAGGGAGCTAACTCTACTCGACCTACAGGAACACATGAGTGGTCTCCCATGGTCAACACGTGATCAACTCACTCCCCTCAACTTAATCCACACCAAGTGGAGATAAGGCATTTGTTCGGACAGGTAAGTATATCATAAAACTATTTTTAGTAGCAAAATTCCTTTTCAGAAAATATGGAGGGAAGTTTGTCCTGAGTCATCTTGCATATACATAGTCTCAGGAGCACTTGTCCACACTGGTGAGGAAAGAGAATGAAAGAATGAAAACTTCACTTCACACCAACAGAATCAACTTACTGCAAGTGTCTTCCAGCATGGAAGAAGAGGAGACAATCACCTATGGGCACTTGCAGACACTAATCTTGACATTCCACAACCTGGAGTGGCCAGAAAATTGCTTGAATGGCATCTTGCCTAACTTCTTCAGCTAAAATATATGTTAAAAGTACTGATTGACTTCTTCAGCAAAAATGATTAAAGAAAAAAGGTATCTCATGTATGAAAGAAACTTGCTGGGAAAAGAGAAAACAAAAATGGGTCTTTCACTGAGGAACTCTGACCTCTCTGAACCGAAATCATTTATGGTCAAAAGTGAATTGCAGAAAGTCAAAACAAACAAACAAAACAACAAACAAACAAACAAAGTTTAAGTCTGAATTCATATTTCTTGCTTGTACCATTTCACAACCTTTATACTTGTTTCTCAAGTTTCCCAATGTCTAAATCATAAACCATTTTATCTACATATTTACCTATCTATTTGTTATTTAAAAGACATGAATCAACAGATCAAAATGTGAGAATGGGAGAGTACATTTAATGACCAATCCAGGAGCAGGCCATCCAAGTTGAGAATATTCTCAAGATGGTGTTGGGCAGAAATCATAAGCATAGAATAATTTTGTTTTCTTTATAAATCAAGACTCTCTACAAAAAACATTTGCACCAAAATGTGTGTCACTGAAAGGGGTATAATGGGAAAGACAGGGGTCCATAACTTCGCTTAATCCTACTGGCCAGGTTGAAGTGTGCTCAGCATGTGAACATCTGCGACCTCTCCCCAGAGCCCAACTGAAAGGATCATGCCCCGGCAGTGACCTGACTAGCACGCCACTTTCTGTAAGGGGTCAGAAGCCAGAAAATGACTGACCCCCTCCACACACATTGTTTGAAAACAAAAGTGACTCAAGGCGGACACACAATCAAGATGCTGGGGGAGGCAACAGCTGACAAGATTTCCTCACTGATCAGGGCCATGCTCACTGCTGGTGATTGCTCACTAATTAAAGTATGCAGACCTTTAAAAAAATCAGTGGGACAGTGCCAGGAGGCAAGGACACCAGACAAGCAAAGTCCATGCCGAAAATTCAAGTCTTTCGAAGCCAACAAAATCTCACCACTGTTAAGGTTGCCCTCAAGATACAAATGGCATACATGTCTGTGGGGGCTACACCAAGTGTGAGCAAAACTATACTAAAGCAAGTCAAGCATCAAAAACAATAAAAAAAAATTTAAAAAAAACACATTGAACACAAACATCAGTAAGGATGAGGAGACACTGACAACCCTGAGGGAGAAGACAAAAAGGTCAAGGGAAAAGACCATGGATAAGTTAGATCCAAAACTGATAAAGAAATAGATGGTGGTTTGCTGTCATCAAAATCAATTACAATCACGCTGGTCAAATTCCAAAAGCAGTGAACTCTTTCAGGCAAAATAATGTTTTCACTACAGTCCTGAATGAAGTTTGAGCTTCATAAGCCATGGTTAGGTGGTACTTTGAAATACCAAATTCCAGAGAAACATGAAAACCGCATGCTCCATACAAAGGAGCAGAATCAGACTCAGTAGCAGCCCACAAAAGAACAGGTTAAGAGACAGCAACCAGGGCTGACCACTCTGTGAGAGTCAGTCTGATAGACTGGGTTATTACCCATTTATTTTTGTTGGCAACCCGGTGTTTGAGGGTACACCACACATCAAGCAGGATAATGGCGTCTTCCCGATGTTCATGTCTCCACATAACAACAGAGCAAATACAAGAGCCATTAAATGGGCAGGAAACTTGTTCCTGCCTCCACATAACAACAGAGCAAATACAAGAGCCACTAAATGGGCAGGAAACTTGTTCCTGCCTCCACATAACAACAGAGCAAATACAAGAGCCATTAAATGGGCAGGAAACTTGTTCCTGCCTCCACATAACAACAGAGCAAATACAAGAGCCACTAAATGGGCAGGAAACTTGTTCCTGCCTCCACATAACAACAGAGCAAATACAAGAGCCACTAAATGGGCAGGAAACTTGTTCCTGCTTCCACATAACAACAGAGCAAATACAAGAGCCACTAAATGGGCAGGAAACTTGTTCCTGTCGCCACATAACAACAGAGCAAATACAAGAGCCACTAAATGGGCAGGAAACTTGTTCCTGTCTCCACATAACAACAGAGCAAATACAAGAGCCATTAAATGGGCAGGAAACTTGTTCCTGTCTCCACATAACAACAGAGCAAATACAAGAGCCACTAAATGGGCAGGAAACTTGTTCCTGCCTCCACATAACAACAGAGCAAATACAAGAGCCACTAAATGGGCAGGAAACTTGTTCCTGCCTCCACATAACAACAGAGCAAATACAAGAGCCACTAAATGGGCAGGAAACTTGTTCCTGTCTCCACATAACAACAGAGCAAATACAAGAGCCACTAAATGAGCAGGAAACTCGTTCCTGTCTCCACATAACACTAGAGCAAATACAAGAGCCATTAAATGAGTAGGAAACTTGTTCCTGTCTCCACATAACTTACTCTCATCTGGTGTAGGCACCGTCTGGTTCAGTTCTTCCAGATTGTCCTTGACCTTAGTGATGGAGCTGACGTCCAGGTTGGCCATGATGTTAATGATGTTGTGCTGGGCAACCTCTACAGTGGAGGCTTTCTCCACTCCAATGGTGGCCGTCAGTCCAACAATCTGTACATAACACTGCACCATGGGTGACCTGTCTTCAGCAACAACACCAGCATGTGTGAACATGCACACACATACGCAAAAGCATGGACATGGACAATCGCCATACCTCAAAATCGCAAAGTGGAGCATTTTGACATTTCAAGCATAACATTTCAGATTTAAGCATAGTACTCATATGTGATATTGCCGAAGCTGTGATGGGGATTCTTTTTTTGTTTTGTTTTGTTTTTTATGGTGGTTTCTTTTTTGAAACCATCTCTGTGTCATGCTCACAGTCTGAAAAGTCAGACTCAACAGCACTTCAGTGGTACTTCGCTTACCACACAACATGATGGCCGCCTAAGAAGACAGAAATCTCACTAGTTACTGCGTGGTTTTGACCTGACCTACAAAATATCAAAATGGCCGACACTGAAACAAACTGATATAGTGGCAAAAACTGTGATCGTATTTAGTGATTTTTCAACTGCTTTTTCTTCCTCTCATCACTGAAACTGGCCTTTTTTTTTAATGATATAAACTTCCAATCTAAAGATCTGCAATGTTCTGGGTTTATTTAAGCCGCTGCTAAATCAATGATGCATTTTTTGTTTGTTTGGGTTTTTTTGGCGCAGTGTTTTTGTCACAAAGTGTAGCAGTGTAGTACAGTCAACAAAAAGGTAGTATGCTATTCCACAGGTGTAGCACTCGGCAGCTCTGTACATGCAAGGGCAGAAACACACACACACACACACACACACACACACACACACACACACACACACACACACACACACACTTTCACTCCTACCTGTGGAAGGTCTTCCTTTCCCTTCTCTTTGAGCTGAAGATAGTGCTTCATGACAGAGTTGTATGGCTCTCCCTTGTGTGTGTGGTGGCACTCATCAAAGATCATGAGGGAGAAAACGGAGAGGGATGAGATCTTCTTGTTCACCAGGTGGTTCTCCAGTATTTTGGGCGTCATCACCAGAATGTGAAAGTCGTCCAGCATGCGGTAGAGGAGCTCTTGGCCAGCCGTCTCCCCATGGAACAGGCCACTCTGCAAGGCATCAGAATTTGAGAGGGTGAATGATATATTAGTTCTCTTTGAGAATCACGTGAGGAGGAGATCCTTTAAAACATTCTTTTCTATTACCTAATGAAGGGTACAACAACCAAGTTATTAAGAGCACTAGAGTAAAAATGTAGGGTGCTTGTTTAAGCCCAGACAGTGCTTGAAGGAGGAGGGTTCTTGTGAATTTTTCTGCTTTCTTAGATCAGTACATGGACAGATGTGCTACAACCTGCTTCATAAAGTATACAGACAGAGAATATCAGGCAAGGGTATCAAAGACTGCAAATCATGTCAGAGTTCAACAGATTCTAGACAGAACAATGCCTGTCAGAATTTAGGAGTTCTTTTCACCTCAACATATGACAGGGATTGAAGTAATTCTATATGCATTTGAGGTCAAGGTTCACATGCATTTCTTATTCAATTCAATGAAGACATTTGATGTTTTCCACTTTATCGGTAAGGTTAAGTCCGTCTAATCATCCAATACATTAACAGCCTTTCAAACACTGTTGCTCTCCACTCTCATGGAAGTTAACATGCTGAATAATTCACGAAAAAGTCAGGTACATTACAGTTGTCAGCTGAGGGGAGTAACTGATTAAATGCAGTGAGGAAAAAAAAGACTGCAATGGTCTGCTGCTTGGATTATCAGACCTGCAATTTCTAGGTTACTGTCAGTTTAGCAAAACATGAACACTGGTGTAAAATAAGCATCTTTCTACCCAAAGAACAGAAATGCAAGCATGTGCCCTGAATGTTATTTACCGGAAGGTTAGGTATCTGCTAACTTTTGTCCGTGAGCCTCTCTTCCAAACTCTTTCATTACTTAAACAGAGCACGTTGTCTGGTGCTAACGATACACCATCCTTGGGCTTACCTCACTCCATCCTGAGTGCAGTCAGCTGCTATTATGTAATGATCAGGGAGCAATGGTATGACTGTTCTCTCTCTCTCTCTCTCTCTCTCTCTCTCTCTCTCTCTCATACACACACACACACACACACACACACTCAGCTTATCTATCGGGTGATGACTGAGACAGGACCGGTCCAACTAAAACTTGACCAATCAGTAAGGCCCTGCTGATCCAATTTAGAAGTATGAGATCGAAACAGTTGGGGAGGGGGTGGGGGGAGTTAGGCTGTAGCATTTTAAATTTTCTTCTTCCCCCCCCCCCCCCCCCCCCACCCTTCTGAGAGCATGAATAGGCTAGCCAGCTTTTTGTCTCACTGGGAATAGCTCTTGCCCGGAAACAGCACACCTGTCTGTGAGCTGTTTAGACCATTGAAGACACTGTAAGATCCATTCCATGTGGTACAAGGAGTGAGCGAGTACCAGCTTCTGAATCTGGATCTGGATGTGCAGGACAGGGGAGAGCACTATTAAAGAAAAAAAAAAACTCTGGTGACCTGGCCAACCAGTCTGCTCAGCGGCTTTAGTCTGATGCCTTCTTTCTTTTTCTTTCTTTCCTCTTCTATCATTCTTTCTCCCTTTATTTTTTTTGTCTACTGACATTATTATCATTATTTTCTTTGGGAAGATGGGGATGGGGGTAGGGGAATAAGTCTGGAGACAAGTGGGAGGGGAGGAGAAGGAGGAGGCCATTATCACAGAACAATCATCTAGCTGATTGTGGGAATATCAAGGAAGAAGAAGATCACTGGAGTATGATTTGGTGGAGCAGATGCTTGAATTCCTCCACCAGCTCAGCGGGCACATTCCATTCCATGGCCATTCTGTGGAAAGAGCTGCTTTAAAGCGCTTCAGCTTCAACACTGTTGATGTTGAAGCAGCCCCCGTTGTTCCTTGCAAACTGCTTGACCGTATTAGCTTCCTGTTCTTACCTCGTACTCGGGCAGATATTTCTCGAAAATCTTGAACTGCTGAGTCACCAGCGGGACTTTTGTTGCCATGAAGATGACCTTACGAGCCCTTCCCTTCTGCGCTGGAACACACACACAGAACACAGTTCTTACCAGTATTCATACGCTACTCCAATGGCATTGTATGAAGAAAACACAATTCCAAACATTCACCTCAGCTCATGGTTTTTTTTTTCTCATTCCTATCTGACCAAACCTATCCTTACTCCTACTTGGTGAGAAAACTCTGGTATCGAGGAACATGTAAAAAAAAAAAAAAAGCAACAAAAACAGTCAATGGTGTAGAGTTCAAGGTCACAGGTCAGAGGTTATTTGATCATGCATGCGCATGAAAAAGGAAAGAAGGACGGTTACTAAAGAAAGCAGGCAGCCTCCAAATACCAGCGTCAGTCTGAACCTATTTGTATGTATGTATTTGCATCATAATAATAACTGAAACATTATATTTTGGCGACGAGGAGGTAAGCAACCTATTTTCATTCATGAAATGGCTCAGCGACCTCTGAATCCGCATTCTGTTCCGATAAACGTAACTCCGATTGAACCGTTTGATCCGCATGGTGATGCTGCTGCCATTTATCAACGATGGCAACGTTGGATAAGAGGCTTTGAACTGTTTGCTGCTGCCGCTGGATGCAATAATCCATTACAAAAAAGACAGTTATTGTTGCATTGTACTGGAGTCGATACACAAGATATCTTCTTCACATTTGATCCAGAACCTGGTGATTATGATGTTCGCAAAGAAAGCGTTAGGCGACTATTTCAAGCCTGCCGTTAACCTACCGTATCAACGCCACTTGTTTCGTCAAGCAAAACAAAACGAGGGAGAATCCATTGCTCAGTACGTTACTAGACTTCGTCAGTTTGCTAAAGACTGTAATTTTGGTCCAAATGTTGATGGTTTCATTCGCGATCAACTCAATGACAAGTGTCTTTCTACACAACTCCGTACAAAACTACTCGCTGAAAAGAACCTGACACTCGCGAAATGTCTGGAAATAGCTGCTGCCAAAGAACTTTCTGAGAAGCAAGCTTCACTAATTGCCGAAGATGTTAAAGTGTTTGCAGCACATTTTGAGAAATCCCATCGATTCAATGATGTGTATGCCTCTCCATCATCTGTTCACAGAAATCGTCCGAATCCCACTATTCAGTGCAGTCGTTGTGGTGCAAAGGGACATTCCGGTGCTGATTGTAGATGTTCCAGAAACATTACTTGTTACAAATGTAAGAAAGTAGGACACTTTGCTTCAGTTTGCCGTTCTCAGCAAGGTTCGAAACCGAACATGCTGAAACATACACACAATCGCCGCCGAAATCCTGTTCGTTTTGTTGCAGAAATCAGCAATGCTGAAGAAACCGCAGAACCAAGAAATGCTGTGTCTGATGATGAGGGTTATGTTTTTGCTGTCAGTCCAAGTGATGGTACTGTAAAAGTTGTCATTGAAGATGAACCAGTAGAGATGATTGTTGATTCTGGTGCTTCATGTAATATTATCAACTCATCTGTAGCCTACAAACTGAAATCTCAAGGATTGGAATTTGAGTCATGCCGCCGAACCATACACCCTTATGGCTCTCCACCCATCATCGCTCGTCAGTTTGCTACAGCAACTGTTCAGATTGCTGGACATCAGCCTGTGAATGCAGAATTCTTGGTTGTTCCAGGTTCCTCACCGCCGCTTCTTGGGAAATCGACTGCTGAAGCCCTTGGTGTGCTACACATTGGTATCAACTTTGTGAATAATAATAATAATAATAATGTATAATACTTATATAGCGCATTTCTTGTTACACAACTCAATGCGCTTACATCCACCATTTGCACTTATTCATCAACATCGTTTACACAACGGCTGGGCTACCTGGTAGTGCCGACTGAGAGCTGCCAGGTGCCTCATTCAGTCGTTCCGTGTCATCCAGTCAATATCGTCACTCAGTTCTTACTCTCATCTTTTTTTTTTTTCCATTTCTTACGCAGGGTCATGCGTTAACGTGTCATCCATACCAGGAAGATGAACTCAGTCAGTATCCTCGTATCTGTGATGGAATTGGGAAACTCAAAGACTTTGAAGTAGCCCTTCATATCGATAAAAATGTTCCTCCTGTAGCACGCAAGCACAGTCGAATACCGTTTCATCTGAGAAAGAAGGTTGAGCAAGAACTGGACAATCTTGAGAAACAAGATGTGATTGAAAAAGTGTCTGGACCAACGGAATGGGTTTCAAGAATTATTGCTGCACCAAAACTGAAAAATCCAGATGAAATCAGAATCTGTGTAGACATGAGAGAAGCCAATAAAGCTATCTTGAGAATACGCCACGTAACACCGACCATTGAAGAACTTGTTGCAGACATGAGTGGTGCTACTGTTTTTAGCAAGTTAGATTTAAAATCTGGATACCATCAACTGGGTCTCAAGCCTGAATCTCGCTACATAACCACTTTCTCAACGCACTGTGGTTTCTACTGTTACAAACGTTTGAGTTTTGATATCAATTCCGCTGCTGAAATCTTTCAACATACCATACAGACAGTGATTGAAGGTATTCCTGGTGCACGCAATGTCAGTGATGATATCATCATATATGGAACAGACAACAGTGATCATGACCGTGCTTTACAAGCAACACTGAAATGTCTTTATGACTCTCGTTTGACACTGAATCGAGGAAAATGTGAACTTCGTCAGTCTCAGATTGAATTCTATGGTTTTGTATTCAGTTCAGAAGATTTGAAACCAGACCCAGCCAAAGTTCGCTCACTGCAAGAATCTGCAAAGCCTACAAATGCAACTGAAATGCACTCTTTCTTGGGCATGGCGCAATATTCAGCTCGTTTCATCAAGGATTTTTCAACGCTGACTGAACCTCTTCGCAAACTCACAAAACAGGATATTACTTGGTCATGGAGTGAGAAAGAAGAAACTGCCTTCAAGAAAATGAAAGAAGCTCTTTGTGACTCTGCCACACTGGCATACTTTGACATTGGAAAACCTTCAGAAATTCTGGTAGATGCAAGTCCTGTGGGAATCGCTGCACTGCTATCTCAGGAAGGTAGACCTGTCTGCTATGCCAGTCATGCTTTGTCTGATGTGGAGCAGCGTTACTCTCAAACAGAAAGAGAAGCTCTAGCCATAGTGTGGGGCTGTGAACATTTTGACGTTTATGTTCGTGGGACAACATTTGATGTCATTACTGATCATCTTCCTCTGTTGACAATATGGGAAAAACCATTTCCGCCAGCAAGAATTGCACGTTGGGCACTCCGTCTCCAGCCGTATGACATCCGGATGAAATATCGCCCAGGCAAAGAAAACCCTGCTGATTATTTGTCTCGTCATCCTGCTACAAACTGTGTGTCTTCTAGAGAGGAGAAAGTAGCTGAAGAATTTGGTAACTTTCTAGCTTCTTCATCAACACCGAATGCAATCACTGTTGAAGAAGTACAAGCTGCCACAGCAAGTGATCCGACTCTTCAAGCGGTCATCAAGATAATCAATTCTGGTTGTTGGCATGAGAACACACATGGTATAGATAAAGAAACTTTTGTATCTTTTCGGAATGTCAAAGACAGTATTTGTATAAATGCTGACCAGAACATTGTGCTCAAAGGTTATCAATTGGTGATTCCTTCTTCTCTTCAGTCTGATGTGATCAGATTAGCACATGAAGGTCATCAAGGGATTAACAAAACCAAAGCTCTCCTCAGAAGCAAAGTTTGGTTTCCTGGCATGAATGCTGCTGTTGAATCAGCTGTTCGTAGTTGTATTCCCTGTCAAGCAAACACAAACCGTTGTGAATATGAACCTCTGAACATGTCAGAACTACCCAAAGGTCCATGGTTACATCTTAGTGTTGACTTTTGTGGTCCCCTTCCATCTGGAGAATCTCTGTTAGTCATTACTGATGAATATTCCAGATATCCTGTTGTTGAAATCATGCACAACACATCTGTTGAAAGTCTGATTCCTGTTGCTGACAAAGTCTTTTCTCAGTTTGGTTATCCTGCTGTTGTGAAAACAGACAATGGTCCACAATTCACAAGTGCAAAGTGGAAATCATTCATGAAATCTTGTGGAATCAAACATCGACGAATCACTCCTCTCTGGCCAAAAGCAAATGCTCAAGCTGAAAACTTCAATAAGCCAATGATGAAAGCTGTTCGTTCTGCTTACATTCAACGCAGAAGCTGGAAACAGGAACTGTTCAAGTTTTGTAGAATGTACAGAACAACTCCTCATTGCACAACTCAGTTTACACCTCATTTTCTTTTGTTTGGACGAGAACCAAAAACAAAACTTCCAGAAATGCAAATATCTGTTCACCATGCTGATGATATTGTAAGGTCCAGAGACACTACTGCAAAGCAGAAAATGAAAGTAGCTGCAGACAAACAACATCATGCCAAGAGAAGTGACACTGAGGTTGGTGATACTGTTTTGGTCAAACAAGTGAAACAGAACAAGCTGATGACCAACTTCAATCCAACTCCTCTTATCGTGACGAAAAGGAAAGGTTCAATGATCACAGCAAAGAAGCCTGATGGTACAACGATCACGAGGAATTCTTCTTTGTTTCATCACATTTCATGTTCAACGGATCCATCTCTGTCATGCATTGATGAAGAATTTCATTCTCCAGGCTCAGAGGAAGATTCTTACGACATCTCTCCAGGTTCCAGTGATGATAACCCAGAACTGGCAGAAGATTCATCCGCAGCTGTGGAGATGACCCCAAGATGTTCGAATAGACAATGCAAAACATCTGTGTACTTGAAAGACTATGACTGTCGAAAATGAAAGAACAAGAAATGTGGTGAAAGGACAGAAAAGATTATTCACAAATATGGCAGGATGAATTGAATTAGTTATTTTTTTTATTGCATGTTCCGTTCAAGAAAAATGTAAACTTAATTCTTAACAAGTTACAAAGTTCATGTTGTGTTGGGTTTAAATTTGAAATATTTCAAAGACTGTATCTGGAAAATATATCAAGGACTTTTGAACAGCAAATATCTACTGGGAAACTATAGTTTTACTGAAGTGACAGTTAAAACTCAAGTCTTATTGAAATGACTGTTCACAAGCTACAATGCTGTGCATGCTGTTCATTTTATTATGTTTCATCTATTCAAGTTGGGAGGAATGTAGAGTTCAAGGTCACAGGTCAGAGGTTATTTGATTACGCATGCGCATGAGTGAAAAAGGAAAGAAGGACGGTTACTAAAGAAAGCAAGCAGCCTCCAAATACCAGCGTCAGTCTGAATCTATTTGTATGTATGTATTTGCATCATAACAATAACTGAAACATTATAAATGGGAATGAGAGAGAATAAAAATAAACATGCAAAGCAGAGCATAAAGCAACACTTATTTAAAATGCAATTCACAACAGGCAAGTGAATTTCATTTCATCAGACAAGCAAGTCATATCTTGTTTTCAATTGTGTATTATATAGGTTGTGCTTGTTTTCACCTATGCTGCTGTTCAGCAGTCTAAGACGATGGGAGACAACACTTATTCTTGTCAGAGTTCGCCCTTGACTTGCTTCCCTTGGGAGGGGTGGTGGTGGAGGTGGTTGTCCAAGTGATGAAGCATTGTGCTCTTGATAAAAGGGTTAGAGGAGGAGGAGGGGGGTGGGGGTGGGGGGGGGGAAGGTGTCAAGAGAACAGGTCTGAATAAATGTTCTCTCCAACATCAATGTCTGTGAAAACTCCAACTCCCTCCAGGTACTTTGAACGCTCTCAACGTGAACACATACATTCAAGGAAAAAAAACCCTGTCTGCATGAGAGATCTCACTCTATACATCACAATAGGGTAGGCTATCAAGTATCAGTGGGGACTGGGCCACACACACACACACACACACACACACACACACACACACACACACACACACACACACACACACAAAGGCATGCACACTGGTGTCAAGTTTAACCTTCGCTGTGTGTTGCCTGATATTTTTTGGGTGCCATTTGTCATGGGTGTCCTGGAACCCTTGCTTTTCTGAAGAACTAATTCCTTGCCATACATCGTGGGTCTATATGGTATATGGACCCATACTTTTTCTTGTACTGTTTGGCTTCTTGCTTATTCTTTTTTTGTTGTTGTTAAAAAAAAGGAAGAAAAAAACCTTGTGGTACAGATGTGGGGGCCATGCATTATTGACAAAGTCATGACATTTTGTGGAGACAGCTTAAACATTATTGACAAAGTCATGACATTTTGTGGAGACAGCTTAAACATTATTGACAAAGTCATGACATTTTGTGGAGACAGCTTAAACATTATTGACAAAGTCATGACATTTTGTGAAGACAGCTTAAACATTATTGACCAAGTCATGACATTTTGTGGAGACAGCTTAAAAACTGACTCGGTTATCTGGAGATAACCATGACTGTGGGTCATTCATTGCCCATGACATACAGTGAAGATTGAACAGAATGCTGCTACTTTAACGCTGGGATTAAGAATGGTCAAATCAGCAGCAATCTTGGAAACAAAGAAGCAGACAAAGAGGTTGCCCTCGAAGCCATGTACTTTTCCCTCACATGGCTATGACAGGTCAGTTTCCATAACAGCAGTGAACACATCCTCCCTCAGCTGCAGCCATGGAAACGCTCTTTCTCAACGGCAGGAATGGATTCACCTATGTTTGTTTCATTTGCCTCTTTTCCAACTCAGACTTCATTTTCTTGACTTATCTGTGGCTGCTTTACCTCTGAAAGCGTTCAGAGGATTTCGACCACTGTGTTTCAAAGTCCAATGCAATCCTGGCCTATGCTTACCAACACTCTTATCCCATTCCTGGTCGGTTAGCTTGATAAGAGTTTAAATATCATGTAAGTCATTACAGGGTTCCCACTTCCTCAAGGAAAAAAATTCAAGGGTTTTTCAAGGGTTTCTAAAGGGGATATTTTAATTTTTAAGGGGCAAATTTAACCGTACAATTGAAAAAAAAAGAGTGAATAATTACCTTACACATGTAATCCAACCATGATGGTAAGGTGATTACACTTCTGTAGTCTTTTCCACGCTCAATATCATATACAAAAAATAAAAAATGAAGTCTTTATACAGAAATTGAGAAATCAGAAAAAGAAAACTTTCAATCTGCTTTCCGGACCAGTATCTCACATGGATGTCCAGCTGCTTCTGTTTCAAGTCCTTATTCAATGATTCATCAAAAAGCATGACATATTCATTAATTCTCTACCGGCAGCTGCAGCCGAGGCCCCCTCTCTGGCACATTTCAGGAGGGAGCTCAGCAAACTTTACTTTTAAAATACAGCCACTGTATGTGTTGTCATATGGAAGTGTGTGTGAATGGTTGACGGGCCTGGACAAGCCTAATGCTTGTTCTGGGGCAGGATAGGGAGCGGGTAACCTCTCTTGAAAAGATGAACATGGGTAGCCTTCCTGCAGCTCCACACTTAACTGTTTTGTGTGTGTGTGTGTGTGTGTGTGTGTGTGTGTGTGTGTTGTAGGCTAGCTGGGGGGGGGGGGGGGGTATGAATGCTGTCTTTTAAACTTGTAAGAAAGTAGGATTTTTTTTTTTTTTTTTTTTTTACAAATGCGCACACACGAAGTCACTTAAGTCTATAGATGGAGACGACGTGACGATTGATTTGAAGATTCAGTCTGTGATTTCACTCTTTTTTCAATTCTGACAGAAAAAGGAGCAATGCCAAAAGTTGCAAGATATCTACTTCTGGTTTCCCCACACCGTTAGTTCGTCGCAATGGAGGAATATGGAAACATTGCTGCAAACAGTTTCGCACTGTCTTCAGAAGATCAGAAACTGTGATGATTGTTGATGGCATGAATTGTCCACAACACTTCAGCTTTCAACACATCTGTCCCACTTGCTGTTATTGTGGATTGGCTGACGATTCTTACTGAGGAAAGGATCTGACCCGATGTTGATGATTTTGATGATTGCCGAACGAAGTCCGTAAGACTAACGACCGGCCTACTCGCTTTTTCCAATTCCACATATTTTTTCCTCTTTCCGTGACTTGCAACCGTGGATTGCCCATTGCCCGAACATCAATGGTCTTTTAGCACACTTTACAGAAAAACGCATGTTTGTTGTCTCTGCCTTCAGTGATCCAGCTTCGATATTCTTCCTTCTGTAACCACAACGGATCAAATGCGCACTTTCCCCAGGCATGATGATAGACGCAACAGTATTGGACTTCACCGAAGATGAGGGAGCATGGCGCTCTTTGTCGGAAGTCAAACTGCGCATGTGCAAACGATAACCGACTATTGCATTGCTTCCCTTTGCTTGAAAAGCAGACGACACACAAAATGATTCGAGAGGCGAAAATCGAAGTCCGAAGTCTCGTTCGCGTTTGTTCTCCGATTCGTCTTCAAATGTTACGGTCAGTTCTGGTCCGAAAACGATTTTTAAGGGGATTTCAAGGGATGGTAGGGATATCTTCAGTTTTCAAGGGCCTTTTTGACCCAGTTGAAATTTAAAGGGTTTTCAAGGGCGTACAAACCCTGGTCAAATAAGCAATCTGCTGGTACTTCTTTCTTTCTTATTTTCTTTTTTTTTTTTTTGCTTCAAGTGAAACTAAATTAAAAACCAAGTCAGTCAGAACAGAGTCAAAGTTTTCCACATTTTAAATATGGCTGAAAGATTTCCAACTGAGGAATCTACACAGACACCTGAGAGAAAATGTTCACCATTTTGTAAGGAACTGAATCCCTTTAAAACTACTTAACCTGCTGTATGCCCACATACTTAACACGAACGGTAACAGTTTTTTGTTACTTAAAGACACTGTAGTATGTACCTCATATATATAGGTAACATCGTGAGAATTTCTCAACACTCCAGAGGTGGGAGTGGTAAAGCACACTTCAGTCTGATTCATTTATATCAATCGTACATGACCAGTGAGACCTAACTGCAGCCTGGTGGAGTTTTAATGGCGATTGATTCTCTCTCTCCTCATATCAATCATGGTAAAACCTTTGTCAATCATGGTAAAACCCTTGTCAATCATGGTAAAACCCTCGTCAATCATGGTAAAAGCCTTGGCCATGAGCCTTTGGCTGTCTGATAATGTGTCGTTTCATTCTGGTACATAAAAAATTGTCGTTTCTTATTATGTTTGCCTTGGAGCCGAGTCTTGACAGTTACCTGATGGGGCTCATGAGCATTTATCTTGTGCTGGCGTGAGTTAGAGGTGTTGATAAGTGATCACTGCACATGCAGGGGGGGGGGGGGGGGGGAGCATGGCACAAGCATTTTATTCACTCAGAGCTACGTGAAGGTCAAAATGCAGGAAATTCGTAAGCTTTTGTTTCAGTTCTTTCATCCAGACTCGTGAACTGGCTTGTTCTTCATTGTCTGTGAGCTCTTCTCACAGCATGACAGTTGCACAGACATGCAACTTTTGCTCTGGAATGTAAGAATACCAAACAGCGAAAACTCCATGGCAGTCAAGGGGCTAAAAAAAAAACTGTTTAAAAAAAAACAAAAAACCCCACCATTTTGCATTATTAGAGACTGTAATAATTATTTGACATTTATTTCATATACAGTTTCATTTCATCAAACAAATGCTTCAAATATTTAGTTTGAATCTATTTATGTGAAAGCACCCGACTGTTTGACTCAGGGTAAGAGTAGGCCATGACCAAATTGTCACAAGTTTGTTCCTCAGATGAGACTCGAATCGACAATCTCCCTGCCTTCAAGTTCTGTACACACATTAACAAACCCAGACACTTTGTATCAAACGCCAATACACTTAAATCAGCAAAAATATGTCCATTTGAAAGAACGTACAGACATTGCATGGTGTGCAAGGAGACTGGTTGGAGAAAAAAAAAAAAAGTTGGGGGTATTTTTTTTTTTTTTTTTTTTTCGCTTTTTGTTTTCTTTTTGGCAGATGAAGAGGACAATGTGAAGCACTAAAAAATGAAGAGCTGGATTTTGGCCTTAGGAATAAACAAACAAACAAACAAAAAAGTCACCGCCTTAGGTGCTCCATTGATCCGATAACTGATGCCACAAAAAAAAAAAAAAAAAAAAAAAAAAGTTCTGTACTCAAAACACTACGTCCTGTCTCCAAGAAAACTCGCTATATGATCTTGCGACATAAGCTGACTCTGTACATGGCCTTCTCATTTTACTTTACAATTTTCAATTAGACTAATCTTACCAACTTTTTTTTTCTTTTTGAATCTTCTATTCTATCAACAAAATCCAACAATCACAGCAAAAAAAATTCACAGCTGAAACCTCCGCTTACTACCTGATTCCAGGTGCTTTTTCGTGATGTAGAGAGCCACACGCGTTTTGCCTGAGCCAGTGGGTGCACAGATGATGGTGTTTTCTCCCTTCAAGGCAGGAGCAGCCAATTCATACTGGTACATGCGCATGGAGAGTAGAACCTGTTGCGGTGCTGTTTTCTCAGTGCCTGGACATGTTGCAAGCAAACCGTGATCCACACACACACACACACACACACACAACACATGCACACACACAAGAACCAAACTAAATGCTGATTTATCCGAGTTTACCAGCAACATGGTTCTTCTAATAAAAATTTTAAGAATTTTTTCCAGGATCTTATTCAAGGTTCACATGATATTTTCCATGATCTGCAGTACACTTCACCTAATGCAACATACGTCACTTAAAATATGTCTACTGCCAGCTGGCAATTACAGAGGTGATAGTTGAATGGCATTTTTTAACATTGCTGTCTTGTTCTGGACAATTTCCTAATCTTTCTTACTTTTGGTGAAGAAAAAAAAACCCACACTGTGGCAAAACAAATTTCAAGGACTTTTCAATACACTCAATCTGAACGCTCTTTTCATGGAAGGCCCTGAAATGTATCACTTTTTTGTTCAGTCTCCGGGACTTTCACTGATCTTCCAAGAACTGTATCAATCCTGAGTAAGTTGAACAAAATATCTTGGTTTGTACGCAAACACCGCCAATGATCATTATGCAAAATGCATTGAAACAAGGACCATGAACAGGTCTGTGATGTGTTGCCAGTATTTCTAGACTGAAATCAATATGACACCTGATGACAGACAATCTTTCATATGGCAAATGGCCCAGTGCCTAAAATTCTGTGTTAAGTATCCTTTCTTATAGATGAATTACACTGTGATAAGTCTGCCTTTGGAATTTCCAATTTTCAACCTGGTACCATAATTTAATCAGGGGCTGAAAAGCTGCTATAACTGCTCTCTGTTTGTTGTGTGATGCTCCAGGTCTCATGAAAGATTTCCTTGAAGGCTGAAGATTTGCAAAAGTTCTGTTACGTATATTCCATAACGCGCTACACAAAATACAGAGAAAAATGATCAAATACCAGCATCTTCTTTCTCCTCTTCTTCTCCATCAGAAAATTCACGAGATTCATCCCCTGAATTTGCCAGAAGGTCCTCTTCCACTTCCATGGAAACTTCCTCAGATGTGCCTGCATCAGAAACACTCATGTTTTAGGACACAAACACATACATATGCTCCTTCACACACGCACACACACACACACACACACACACACACACACACACACACACACACTCTCTCTCTCTCTCTCTCACACACACACACCACACACACACACACACACACACACACACATATACACACACACACATACACACACACACACACACACACACACACACACACACACAAACTCAGATAAACACACACCCAGACAAACACACACTCACACACTCTCTCTCCCTTTGAACTTCCTGTAGCCAGGTGACCACCTGAGGGACAATTCAGAGTGGGCTGATTTACACATCTCCACCATCCTCAGCATTCTGTTCAGGTTGAAGGATCTTCGCTCTGTAGTTATTTCTAAATATTCTAACATACAAGGGCCTGTCTCTGTAGTTATTTCTAAATATTCTAATATGCATGGGCCTGTCTCTGTAGTTATTTCTAAATACTCTAACATGCATGGGCCTGTCTCTGTTATTTCTAAATATTCTAACGTGCAAGGGCCTGTCTCTGCATTTATTTCTAAATACTCTAACATACAAGGGCCTGTCTCTGAGCAGCAGCCAAGGGCCGAATACAACACATACACCACTCTGCACATTGTCTCCCCCCCCCCCCTCTCCCCCCCCAACGAGTAGAAGCAGACATGACCTTTGGCCCACCTTCCTGGGTCATCATTTGGCTCTAATGTTCTTATCCTCATCTGTTACAGGAACTACACCAGCTCACTCGCCACAACTGCAACCTCACTCTGGTGAGAAACACTCACATCCTATGACAACAGGTTGCAGCCTCCCAAATCCACAATGGATGAGACCGTCCGACAGGGTCTTCAGCGGACGCTGATTTAAGTTCTCTTGGTCATGAAATACCTGTGTGCGTATTAGGCAGAAATGGCAAGCTGACATTCACCTTCATCAGTAGGAAGATTGTGAAGAGCCTTGGGTGTAGTTTCCTCCCAGTCACGTACTCCTTCCTGAGCGCTGTGGTAAACTTCCTTGTCCTCCTTGTCCACGTCTACGTCTTAGTTGAGCAGGGGTCAGACAACAAGCAACATGAGTGTTGACAATACAGAGCGTAACATGGTATCACACTAAATGTATGTTATTAAATTCAGCTGTTTATGAAGCATTATGTAATAGTGATATATCTTGGACGTGTTTTACCTGCGGGCTTCCAAACTTTAGTTCGAGACTTTTTGAAGATTCTATTGAAGACTGCAGCTTAGAAAGCAACCGTTTTGACCCTGTCTCACCAGATCGATCCCCAAAAGAAAACTTGGAAATTTTGTCCTAAGTTTGCATCCACCCCTGATTCTAAAACTGATAAAATCCCAAATCATAAAGTGCAACCGAACTCCAAATCATTAAGAGAAAAAGATAAACTTAAATGCATAGTCGTAAACTTTCAATCACTTATCAAGAAAAAGGAAGAACTCAGTAATTTAGTCACCGATAAAAACATTGATGTTGTAATTGGAACAGAAACTTGGCTAGAAACTGGAACATCCAGCAGTGAGCTTCTAATGGAGGATTTTGATATTTATAGAAAGGACAGACTTGGAAAAAGAGGTGGGGGAGTCTTGATTGCCATTCAGAAGAACTTAGCCAGTGAGTTTTTATATCAAGGCAAAAATAGTGAAAGTTTATTTTGTAGGATTAATTTTAAGAATAAGAGACCTGTCATTGTTGGATCAGTATACAGACCTCCAGACTCAGATGAAAATGTATGTTCGTCTATTTGCAGAGACATTTCTGACATTGTTTTGGCCAATAGGAAGGCAATATTATGGATTGGTGGAGACTTCAACTTACCAGATATTGATTGGCGTGAAGATGCCATACTTGGTAATCAATACAATAAAAATATTAATTCTCAGTTTCTTGATACCATCAAAGACCTTGGATTGGTACAGTCAGCTGAAATACCAACACGTGGCAATGCATTCTTGGATTTATTTTTTATCAATTGTCCAGGCGCTTTAGGCAGTCAGGAATTAATTGCAGGCCTGGGTGATCATGACATAATTCTCTTAGAGAGCAACTTTCAACCCTTTCGAAGAAAACCCCCTAAATGTACCATCAGACTCTGGAACCAAGCAGACTTAACAAAATTACGCAGGGATACTCATGATTTCAGTCTTTTTTTTTTAGGTCTCATAGTGTTAAAGATAATGTCATTGACCTTTGGAAATGTATAAAAACTAACTTGGAATTTATTATGGATGACAACATACCTACTAAAATAACTTCAAGCAAGAACCACCAGCCATGGATTAATACAAAAACTAAACGTTTGTTGAGAAGGAAACATCGTTTCTTTAAGAAACTGAAACTACACCCTAATTCAGAAAGATTACTGATTAGGAATAAACATATTAAGAGAAGGTGTCAGAGAGAATGTAGGCTTGCTCGCTCCAATTATGTTAATTCGATGACTTCAGAAGGTGATCATCAAAACAAGAAATGATGGTTTTACATAAGGAGTAAGAGACAGGACAACATTGGGATTCCAGACCTGAGAAACAACCAGAATAACCTAATACAGGACCCTGAAGGGAAAGCAAATTTACTAAACAAGCAGTTTTGTTCCGTTTTCTCAAATCCCAAGCCTTTAATTAATGTTAGACTAAAGGATGATGATAAACTCCCTGAAATGCAAAACATCAAAGTAAACAAAGCAGGAGTATTTAAGTTACTGACCAACATCAATGACAACAAAGCTACCGGTCCTGATGGCGTTCCTGGCAAGCTCTTAAAATTATGTGCCAATGAATTGAGTGAGGTATACCAACTACTTTACCAAGCTTCACTGGACCAGGGAGTAATACCTGATGAGTGGCGAGATGCGAGTATTGTTCCTTTATTCAAAAAGGGTGACAAAACAAAAGCAGAGAACTATAGACCTGTATTGCTTACATCCATATCAGCAAAACTACTTGAACACATAATATATAGCAGCATAATGGATCATCTTCACAAATATGACTTCTTAAATAACGCCCAGCATGGCTTTAGACAGTGAAGGAGTTGTGAGACTCAACTTATAACAACTCTCATTGATTTTAATAACTGTCTTAACAACAGACAGCAAATAGATGCAATTTTATTAGACTTTTCTAAAGCCTTTGATAAGGCTGACCATGAGGGCCTGCTGCTTAAATTAGAACACATCGGCATTGGCGGTTCTTTGCTAAAATGGGCTAGATCATTCCTCGTTGGGAGAACGCAGAAAGTTGTTGTGGAAGGGTCGTCATCCCATTGTAAACCAGTCTTGTCAGGTGTACCACAGGAAACTGTTCTGGGGCCCTTGTTTTTCTTAATTTATATAAATGACGTAAGTAGAAATCTCTCTCCTGGAACTACTATAAGGCTTTTTGCAGATGACAGCTTAGTATATAGAACAATCAGAAGCAAGAATGATACATGCATTCTACAAGAAGATCTAAACGGTTTACAAGAGTGGGAAAGAACTTGGAAAATGGAATTTCATCCCCAGAAGTGCCAAGTGTTGCGTATATGTAATAAACGCTCACCAACTAGATCAGAATATTCTATTCATAATACTATTCTTAAAGAAACCAATGCTGCAAAATATTTGGGCGTGATTATAGATAGTCATCTCAAATGGAAAGAACATTACAATTTAGTATGTAAGAAAGCAAATAAGATCTTAGCTTTCTTAACAGGAATATCAACGACTGCCCCCAAAAGGTTAAAGATGACTGTTACAAAACACCGGTTAGACCAGTACTGGAATATGGTTGCTCAGTCTAGGATCCTTACCATCTAAAGGACACTGATAACCTCGAAAAGATTCAGAAGAGAGCAGCACGGTTCGTAACAGGGAACCATATCAGAGAAAAGGGGAATACTAGGAAGAACATGAGGAAATTAGAATGGAAACCCTTAGAAGAGAGAAGAGCTTTTATCAAACTTAATATATTCTTCAAAGGTAGAGCTAAACTAATTGATATTCCAATGGAACAACTAGTATTGAATAAAAGTAGCACCAGGAGTGGCGGTCAATGTTATACCATACCTGCATCAAATATTGACAGCCACTTACATTCATTTTATCCTAGTTCTGTACGGCTGTGGAACTCACTGCCGGGTGCCATCAAGATTGCCACAAATGCAGTCTCATTTAAAAAGCAAATTGATACGACAGTTTGGTGATCTGCATATTGACGATTTTCTATTTTAACTTCCCAGATATTTTATGGTTACCTGGGCCTGAATCTGGCCATTGCTTTTAGGTTCTTGAATATCGAGTGCGACCCCTTGTTGCCAAATTTGCTCCAGAGGCCAACAGACTGAGTCACACTATTTTATGTTATTTTATTTTACTTTTTAACATGCGCGCTGGTGACCTACTCATTTTTGAGTGAACCAGTATTTTAGGAAGAAGAAGAAGAAGAAGAAGAACAGAAAAGAAAAAGAGAGAGAGAGAGAGAGAGAGAGAGAGAGAGAGAGAGAGAGAGAGAGAGAGAGAAAGAGAGAGAGAGAGAGAGAAGGAAAGCAACAAGGAACACATGTAGTGAAAAACCATGCTGGTCACCTAACTTTTTTTTGGCTTGCAGTAATACAGAGAGAATTTAGCATTAACTTGCCATGCAGGCTTTCCAATAATCACATTTTTTTCCAATAATCACATTTCCTCCAATTCATCTTCAAATCTTTCTTCCATCTTCACACATCTGCCAACAGCTGGGTTTTTTTTTTCAGAATCTTGACCTCATGTAGGGAAAACACAAACAGACAAACAAAACAACAACAACAACAACAACAACAGCAAAACTGGACGAAGAAAGTTAACTGTTTTTTTCTTCCGGACCCCACCTTCTTGAAATACACTGGCCCCTTTACTTTGGCACAGTTCACAACAGTCCTGAAGACTGAGTCTAAAAACTCTCTTCTTCTGTTCCTTCAACTTTGAAGCTTAAAGTATGAATGTTGCAGTCTGTGAGTGTGTGTGTGTATACACTGTGACAGCTTGTGCATATACATGGTGCGTCTGTGTTTATAAGTGTATGTGTACATTGTGAGAGCATGTGCATGTACATGGTGCATCTGTGTGTGTGTGTGTGTGTGTGTGTGTGTGTGTGTGTGTGTGTGTGTGTTTGTGTGCACCGTGAGACCATGTGTATATACACACTGCATCTGTATTTATAAGCGTGTGCATGCATTATGAGAGCATGTGTATACAGGGGATTATACGTATGTTGCATCATCTTTCAAGCAGTGTGAGTTGTGAGGTGAAAAGGGTTGCAGGGGGGGGAGTGGGGGGGTAGTGGGGGGGGGGGTGGCGTGATCACAGAAAGGGGCATAATTAGTCACCCTGTGCATGTATGTATGTGTGAATGTGTCTGTCTGTGCCTTGTGTCTTGCAGACATGTATGTGTTCTGTTCAGGTGGTAGCTGATTGCTTAACTATATAAATAGGTTCTACCTAAACCCAGAACAAAGAATGAAAAGACAACTGTGTCCTGGTCCTCTGTTACACTGAATCCTTAAGCCCTGTCTCTTAATGAGAATGACATGAAAACCCTCCCATTCCATCGCAAGATTCAGGTAATAACTGAACGGCATCATAGGACAACTCAGCCACATTTTTGCGCAGAAGGGTAAACTGAGTTTTAGTTTCATTTACCGCCCAGCGGATGCAGAATGGTGAAACAAGGCGTGTGGGTTTAAAGCTGAGCCAACCAGGGAGGGAGCCACACCAGGGCTGCAAATGGAACAAAAGACAATAGAGTGAAGGTGAGTACAGACTGTGTGGCACCCAATAGCAAAGGTAGGGGCCAACCACAGGTGAGGGCACAGGGTCTTGCTCAGTCTGGATGTGCACAGTGGCGTGCCCACCAAGGGAAGTTCAGTGCACAGGAACTGTTAACTCTTTCATTTCTACTGTTCTATGAACCATTACTTCCTCTTGTTCCTAGATTCTTATAATACGAGTATTCCCTTCGTTCCTGGATTTAGAGAAAAAAAAAAAAAAAGAAGTGTAAATGAGAACTGCCATGTATGCAGTAGCAAACCAGCTAGAATAGAGTGGCGACCACTTTCCCACGCTGTAGGGGCCGTCTGGCATCCATTCCATTCATAAACACTGCCGCGCGAGTGACCCGGTCATGACGTGTACTGATGACGTGACTCGCACAAAGTTCAAAGCGCTTACCATGAGAACCAATTTTCTGGGCTGCAGGAAGGAAAGGAGGGATTCTGTGCTGCCTGGTTTTCCGGGCTGCAGGAAGGAAGGGTAGGATTTCTGCAAACCGGAAAACCAGGTTGTACAGATGAAAGAGTTAAGCCTCATAAGCTGAAATTTTGATGGTGTTTTTCCTTTTTTTTTTTTTTGAGACCTACTGTATTTAAACTGGACTGTATACATTTAATGCAAGAAGAAACAACCTAACTGAAGTAATGAGGATTATCATATTCTAGTCCTAACCCAGTCTCCGCTTGGTTTGAGTTACCTGAACGGTCTCTGAGATTATGGGATTAAGCTGGTGTACTCGACTTTGCAGTAGGTTTTTTTTTTCTTTTTTCGTTCTATTTTTGTTTTTTCTCTTTTTTCTTTTGCTCTCTTAATTTTCATCCCACGGCTATGGTTTTACTAACATGTTGCTCTTTCTGCCTATGGCACATAAAACCACACCCAGTCTCATCTTGTGTGTAAACCAGCAGCAGCAATCCACAGAGAGCAACCGGTATTAGGGTGACAACAGGAAACACCCAACAGGAGACACAGCACAGCTGCTGACTCACACTGTTTTCTGTGGTGCCTGCTCTGATCCAACACAAGCTGGACACCAACCACAAAGCCTCCAATTGATGAGAAATTACCCAGGACACCAACCACAAAGCTTCTAACTGATGAGAAATTACCCAGGACACCAACCACAAAGCTTCTAACTGATGAGAAATTACCCAGGACACCAACCACAAAGCTTCTAACTGATGAGAATTACCCAGGACACCAACCACAAAGCTTCTAACTGATGAGAAATTACCCAGGACACCAACCACAAAGCTTCCAATTGATGAGAAATTACCCAGGACACCAACCACAAAGCTTCTAACTGATGAGAAATTACCCAGGACACCAACCACAAAGCTTCTAACTGATGAGAAATTACCCAGGACACCAACCACAAAGCTTCTAACTGATGAGAAATTACCCAGGACACCAACCACAAAACTTCTAACTGATGAGAAATTACCCAGGACACCAACCACAAAGCCTCCAATTGATGAGAAATTACCCAGGACACCAACCACAAAGCCTCTAATTGATGAGAAATTACCCAGGACACCAACCACAAAGCCTCTAATTGATGAGAAATTACCAAGTTGTGAAGCCAGTGCCGTTCTCTCGATGCCGCAGCTGCATCCATCCAACAACAGTGTCTATAAACCTGCCAGTATCAATGGTTTGGACTCTAATTCATCGACGTAGATGTGGAGTGGAAATTCAAACTGAGGTCACCATTGGTACGAGGCGTGGGAGGGCGATAGTGTGTAGGTGCATGAGAGAGAGAAGAAGAGAGAGAGTGTGTGTGTGTGCGTGCGCGCGAATACATGCACGCGTGCATGCGTGCATGCGTGCGCGCACATGCGTATGTGTATGTGTGTGTGTGTATGTATGCCTCTGTGTGTGTGTGTGTGTGTGTGTGTGTGTGTGTGTGTGTGTGTGTGTGTGTGTGTGTGCCTGTATGTGTGTGCGTGTGTGTGTATGTGAGGATGCCTGTATGTGTGTGTGTGTGTGTGTGAGTATGTGTTTGCATGTGAGTGTGTGTGTGTGCCTGTGTGTGTATGTGTGTGTGTGTGTGTGTGTGTGTGTGTGTGTGTGTGTGTGTGTGTGTGTGATGTGTGTGATGTGTGTGTGTGTGTGTGTGTGTGTGTGTGTGTGTGTGTGTGTGTGTGTGTGTATGTTAGAATCTACATACATATATGCATGCTTGCATGTATTCGCAATGTGTCTATGTCTGGGTAGAAACATACATTGACGACAGAACTTTGCAACAGATTTCAAGAGAAAATACCCACCCCCTCACCCCCACCCTTGCCCCCAAATGATCCTTACATGGGTATTCTCCTAGCGGATCACACTTTGGCACCATTTCAGGCTTGGCATAGTTGAGTGCACGGAAAAACTTCAGTGGCCATTCCGGGGTGGCCTGGGGCAACAGTCGGAAAAGATGGACAGCTTTTCTTTGCCGGGACTGTATCTCCCTCAGTTCCTCCAGGTCTTCACAGTCAATGAGTCTTTCTGAGTACAGCTGCTGCATGAGGACTTCGAGTTCTGCTTCAGTAAGATGTCGTATAATATCTCCCTCCAGACACCTGATGACGAATGAGAAGTATTCATTGACTTCTCGGTGGTTGTTGTTCTCTGCCACTGGCATGTCATTCCCATCTTCCAGCGGATTAAGGAAACGATCATAGTCTGTGCAAAAAAAAACATGCAGAAACATGGAAAGAAAAATGTCACAACAACAAAATCATCCATCATCTGTACCTTTACTGGCAAGCATGAAAGCAATAACTTCACTGTACTCTGACTTTGTCATGCATGAACTAATATTTTGTTCTACATGAGAATCCCACTACCACTGGTGTCTGAACATCACAGCAATGTTCAATTATAACAATGTCCTTTCCCTCCTTCCCTCCCTCCTCAACCACCACCAGATCCCATACCGCCTTTCTTCAGTTCCATCTCCCAGATAGTCCCCATTTGCCAAACTGCACAAAACATTATTCTTGTGTAACTCAAGAGATGTTAACATGATGTCATAATCTGATTTTAAGCACGAGGTAAATGGCAATTCCATAAGATTTGTGTCACACAGTCTTCAGTGGGGGTTAGATGAAATGTGATTCTGTAGCTGCACTGCTGCGGACAAGACATACCACTTAGGAGGCAGAGGAGAGGTGCATGAAGAGGTTTATGGATGGGGCGAACCCATCTTCAAATGCTAATTTATATCACAATACTGCATTTTTCTTTAAAACAAAATATCATATTTCCTTTGCACATGCAGACTTGTTGCAGCCATTGCAATTAAACTGAATGTATGTCACTGAACATACCTTGTGCGTTGCTGTTTTGTGTCAGAGTACCAGTAATTCTGATATGTCTTGTGAGGTTAGATATCGGTTCCTGGAGTTCAAAGCTTTCAGACAAAGCTTTACAGCTGACAGATTAATTTATTATTTGACAAACTCCAGGTAGACTAATACAAAGCATTTTGTGACCAAAAAATCTAGCTTTTCTGTATTTCTTTAAAAAAAAACATACTACAATTTCTACCAGAATCAGTACCTATGTGTGTCACAATACTTCCATGGCACATGGCACTAATAAACATAGCTACAATTTACAAGTGTAATCTGTGTAAAATCAGAGCTAAACTGTGCAGCAAACAACACTTGTTTCTTTGCAAAGCAATCTGACACCTAAAGTGAAAGACATTTACTGGTGTTATAACAAGAGGAGTAAAATAAAGAGAAAAAAATCAAATAAGAAAAGTGGGTGAAAATTAAAGAAACTATTGCTGAAAAAATAAAAATGAATACAAAACACGTAATGGTTTTAAATTTGATTTTGTGTGTGTCTTTGTTTGTTGTTGTTTCACAATCTGTTTCACAATCTGTGTATGCTATTGTTTCTGCTTTTGTCAGTGCCACAACTCCTTGTGACTATACAGATAGGCAGAGACATTTTCGTCTTCTCCTTTGTCTCCCTTCAATCAACGAAGAGTCCCCAGTGCATTGCACTGAAGAACTGTTCACCAGACTCTTCCAGCTCTGTTAGTAATGTGTCAAGGCCTCAGTCTCCACAAATAGTTTCCATGTCCTTTCTGCACTGTTCCAAATCCTTTTCTTTTTTCAACTGTCTCCCCTCTGATTCCCTTCCTCAACAGTCTCCTACAGGATTTTCGTAGCAAGGCCATTGAATCTTGCTATGTGGCCTTACCGATGAGTGTCCTTTTCTTAACTACTGTCAAGTGATCTTCAAACAGGCTGCTGGATGGTTTGTTCACTGCTGATATGATCAACATATCTACTGTTTAGTATCTGGTGGTAGCACTTCATTTCCATGCCCTTGTTTCCAGACCTGCTGTTCCAAATGTATACAAGAAGATAGGATGTACCAGTGTACGCAAGAGTCTAATTTTGTGTTTTGAAGAGTTGTTTTAATCCTTTTGTGCAGGTCCGAGTCTGAACAATGCCAATGTTGTCTTCACTGCCCTTGAGAGAATTTCCAGATACATTACCACATGTCACAGTGATAGCCAGTACTTGCAAATATAAATGAGCAGGAAAAATGTAATAGACATTGGTCAAATCATAAAGTCTGAGTGTCATTTAATGGATTTCATATGAATTTTGTCCACACAATCTTCATTCGAACATGTACGTACTGTTGTTTCCTTGTTTCAGGGCGTTGATGAAGTAGCTCAGCCCGTCGTCTCCCTTCGCTATGACTGCATCCATCAGCATCTTCACTGCATCTTGTCTTGAATGTCCTTCCTTTTCACAAATCTCTCTTACTTGATCCTCTGAAATAGAACAAATGTTTTGGTTGACAACCTGATCAAAAGCCCAAAAGAAAAAAACAATTCAATGCAGCAACAAATTTCATTCACCAGGCATTATCTTCTCTGCTGAATGGAAGTGTTAATGTAAACAATTTTTTGTGTTACATTGTTTTTTTTTCTCCATTCGGGAAAACCAGGTAACTGAAATCAAATCATGTACATTCCAAATAGAATATAGCTTTCTTGTGTGTGTGTGTGTGTGTGTGTGTGTGTGTGTGTGTGTGTGTGTGTGTGTGTGTATGTGTGTGTGTGTATGTGTGTGTGTGAGAGCGCATGCATGCATGTGAGCGTGCATGTGTGCACATGCATGCATGCGCAGATAGGTCTGCATACCCAGCAGCTATCATGAGTGTTGTTAACTCGGCTGGAGGCTCAGTTCTCTGGAACCTGATGACAGTACTGGCAGTAGCATTTCTAGACTTCACCTGTGCTTTGTGAATACCACACATCATCCGGCAGTCTGACTGTTTGACTGCACCTGTCCCTTACCCACACACTAAAGGTGGTGACTGATGCCAGGCTATAGAAGAAAACATGAAGTGCAATCCTGCCTTAATGGTGGGATAAAAAAAAAAAAAAAAGGTCATACACAGAAAACTCCACTCCCTTTGTTGGGTTGATGGGACTAACCCTTGCCTGTCTATAAGGGAGTGTCCGCAGGAGTATCAGCCTGCGTATGCAGAAAGAAAAAAAGAGAAAAGAAGAGAAAAAAAAAATTTTCACCATAAGAAAGTCAACTCTGAAAAATATATGGCCAATATTTTTTTAAACACTCCCAAACACTATGCATTTTCACATTCTCTCTCTCTCCACACACACACACACACACACACACACACACACACACACACAGTGGCATAGTTAGTCAAAGGCAGAACAGGAGATAGTCTCTCTGTCTCTCTTTCTCTCTCTCATGGCACAGTTAGTCTAAGGCAGAACAGGAGATTTTCTCTCTCTCTCTCTCTCTCTCTCTCTCTCTCTCCCTCCCCCCTCCCTCTCTTGCACTCTTGGTCCCTCTGTCTCTCTCTCACACACATAAACACACATACACACATACACATGTGTGCACATTTCCCACTCACACACCATTACTGTATCTAACAGCAAATTTAGTCAAAGGCTGAGTAGCAGATAGTAACTTCTGTACACATACAAACACACATAAAAGCCACACATATGTACATACATTTTCACCTACAGAGTTCTGATGAGAGAAAGAAAGAGAGAAAGAGAGACAGACAGGCAAAGACAGAGACACAGACAGAGAGAGATGGAGAGAGAGGTGTTCTGACATTTAACAGATAATAGGTACACTAGCTACCACACTGACACACATGTACATAATGCACACATAGACCCCTGCATTCATACTGTTTACATGAGAGAGGGAGATGGAGAGACAGAGACAGAGAGAGAGGGAGAGAGGGAGAGAGAGAGAGAGGTGGGGGAGAAAGTTTCTAACAGCTGACAATGGGTACACTAACACACACACTAAAACACACACTAACACACTCACGCAAACACAAACATGGCCTGCCCTTGACTAATTGTTGTGGAATCAAGAAAATAATCAGTGGTCACTGCAGCTGAACTGCATAATGCAGCATCACAGAATGCACAGTAAAATGTAAATGTAGTACTTACCACTCAAAACATAAGGACTGAGATCTGAGACAATCTTGGTTGGAACAAGGTAGCGCTTGTAATCTGGAATCATGCTGCGAAGAACCTTCAGCTTCATCCGACCGTTAAACTCTTCGTCTCCCATTTTTATGATCAGTTCTCAACCTAGTCCTGAATAAAAACACACAACAGATATTTCATCATAACGGATCACTTCTGTCACATTCTTACAGTGTACAGAACACCTGTCTGTCGCACAGAGCCAAGCCCAGGTGTGTTTGGATACAGTTCAAGTGCCAGAGTTCCATCAGGAGTAATCAATATCCATTACTGGGAAACTTACTTGGCAATTCAGTTCCTGCTACCGATTGCTCAGCTGATCATGAAGGCCATACTTTGACTGCAAAAATAATTAAATTCTGAAAAATCATCCTGGAAATTTGCATTATTTCTGTCCCTTGTTAGGTGCTCATAAATTCCAGTGCTATCTTTTCTTTCCCACACATTCTCATTCCATCTCTGCTCAATCATCGTCTAGTCATAAGCACAGATCATCACATAAAGATTATTCTGATTTGCTGCAAACACAGTGTCTGTAGCTGATTTGAATGTCTCAAGGGTATTCAAGTTTAGCACAGTTGCAGAGATGTTACCAGTTTATCTGTGATTGTTCCTTGAGAGAAGAAGGCTAAGAACTATACTCTTTTATGAATGAGACTGTTCATAACACATGCCAAGTAACTATTTCAATACATTTAATTGTGTCCCAGGCACCCGTATTTGTTTCAGGAACAAATTATCAGTGTCAGACCGAATAACTGAGATTATCTGAAAATAAACAAAAGAAAACAAAATATGTAGACGACATTCATTTGTATGTATGAAAATCTGAAAATGACCATTTAAAAGGAGCAATTCCAAAGAACTACGTTGTCTCACACCTTTGAACTGGCCTCGACAACAGATCTCCAAGGAAATTAATCACAATCCATTACAAAAAGCAGCTCGACTTAAACATGGAGGGAAATTATTTATCTAACTCGAAATCCTTCAAAAAAGCAGCTCCCACTTCAGCATGGAAGGAAATCAATTATCTAACATAAACGTATTGAGAAAAAAAAAAGATGGTACAATCAGCTCGTCGATGTTGTATGACTGTAACTCTTTACAAGTTGGAACAGATCAGATCACCACTGGCGAAAGTTACCGACACTGCACTCCGTCTCCAGCGTGTCAAAATTGCCAGACCTTGTGACTTTCCACCACTATGCCAGAAGAATAAGTTCTGAAGGAGAGATCATTCAAGTTTAACACCCACATCCACTTACGGTAATATACAGCAGGACCAGTGCGAACAACCAAACAGGCCTAGCTTCTTTCGGCCTCAGCTCAAGCACTTCCCGTTTGATGGCTTCCCTCACCCACGACAGACGATGAGAGAATGCGTTCCAGTTTCACTTTCAGACCCCACGTTTGCACTGCTCAAAAAAACAAAAAATAAAAAAAACACCTTCTTCCGAAGTGGTCATAATCATATCCACTGGTATGAATCCAACCAACTGAAAATATAATGACTTTCTGTAATTTCTACTTTCACTTTCAGTGTTCTGTGAAAATGTGACTCATAGGTAACTCTCTCGACGTCAAGGGAAACACGCTATTATATACACAGCTAGTCTGCTATTTATTGGGACAAAACTATTATATACACAGTAAGTCTCTGTTGGGCACTCGGGGGGGAAAAAAGTTCGTCTGCTTTTCTGCACTTTCATAACGGCTGCTGCCGCCAAGATTTAAAAAAAAAAAAAAAAAGGAGAGAGAGAGAGAAGAAAAGAAAAGAAAAAGAAGAACAAGTTGTAGAACAACAAGAAGAATAAGAAACAGAAGCAAATTTTATAAAGCGTGCTGAATGCGACATTATGACTTAGTTCCACATGTGTTTCTTCTGATCTCTATATCATTTTCCCTGTCAAACACGCCCTATTGTCAGCAGATACGGTGTTGTCACGTCATGCAGTAAGTTTTTTCCTTTATCACGTCACTCAAAATATGATTAACAAAAACTGTCGAAAGTTTCTCAAATGGAATAATAATAACAATAATAATAATAATAATAACCGAAATGATGTTATATAATTACTGTCATTCACTTTAACAGCTGAACCTGTAGCAAGAAATATTTTTTATATCCTTTGGAAACTGGAAATGGGTTTATAGTGGAGAATTCATTGTCACGTCTACTCTATATAACCATTTGCATCCTTTTGGTTATTAATTTTGTTAACATGAATTGTCTCCCGCATTGTCTCCTTTCCAGCAACCTCATGTTCATTCCACATCCATTTTGCGCCCAGTTTTGAGGAGGTAAGTGTCTGTCTGTTCGTTCTTTGTTTTCGTTGTCCTATAATGTTGTTTGTCCAGCCTGAAGAAGACCAAAGAGGCCGAAACGCGTTGTGTTTGTCTTGTAATTTGTGTGTTTCTTCCGCTCGGCGGCAAAGTAATTTTTCTTTTAAATTCTTTACGGATCTTTCTCTCGTAGAAGACATACCAGCGTTTTGGTTGTAACCTTGGGAGTACGCAGAGAAAATGTACGCCTACACACTGTCAATGCGGATACACGACCTGTTTGTGTATATTTTGTGGCATTCAAATCTTTTTCATTAGTTTCTTTCCAAGTTCTTCTTTAATTTAGGGCAACTAATTACGTGGAATGCCTGGCGCTCTCAATACGACCTAGATTTTTCGTCCTTACGGAATCAATAGATTAATTATGCTACGACTTTTTCAATAGGATGTACATCGTTTGGTGTTACCAGTTTTTTCCCCCTCATGACAGGATTTCTGTTCCTTGAACGGTGACAGCCACAGAAAGGCCCTTTGTGGTCGTCTGGGCTGTAATATTAAAGAATAAAACTCTCTCTCTCTCTCTCTCCTTTCTCTCCCCCCCCCCCCCCCCCCCCCCCCCGATCTGTCTTTATCAATTGCCACCCCCCCCCTCTCTCTCTCTCTCTCTCTCTCTCTGTTATCCAGTGCAAAGGTTCCCCCCTCCCTCTCTCTCTATTGTCCAGTGTCAAGGTTCCTCTCTCTCTCTCTCTCTCTCTCTCTCTCATCCAATGCCGAGGTTCATCTCTCTCTCTCTCTCTCTCTCTCTCTCTCTCTCTCTCTCTCTTTCATCAAATGCCAAGGTTCCTTTCTGTCTCTGTCTCTCTCTGACCCCCCCCCCCCTCTCCCCTGCCTCATCCAATACCAAGCTTCCTCTCTCTCTCCCTCTCCCTCCCTCTCTCTCTCCTCTCTCTCCCTCTCTCAAACCAATGCCAAGGTCACTCTCCCTCTCTGTCCGTTTCTCTGTCTCTCTCTGTCTGTCCCTCTCTCTTTGTCTTTCTTTCTCTGTCTGTCTGACTCTCTCTCTCTCATCCAGTGTCAAGGCTATTCTCTCTCTCTTTTTCTGTCTGTCTCGGTCTGTCTGTCTGTCTCTCTCTGTCTCTCTGTATCTCCCTCCCTCTCTGAGATCCGCTTCCAGTGGTACTATCTCTCTGTCTCAGTGGGTAGTGTCGCACAAAGTGGCATTCAAACCCAGGACGTCTGGTTGTCCTGATGATTTTATCATTGGGCCAGCGTGTAACTCAGTCACGTCTTATATCATTTCCCTCAAAACAAGGAGAAGAAAGACGATGCCTAAATGAAAGGCGATGCCTGTATTGACTGGCGTGTGCTGGATCCAAGACACAGGAAGATGAAGGCTGGCACAGGATGGGTGGAACAAACGGCGAAGGCCGGGGCAGAAACATCCAAGAGCAACACACACACACACACACACACACACACACACACACACACACACACATACACACACACGCACGCACGCACGCACGCACGCACGCACGCACACACAGACACACACACACAGATATGAGCTGTAGGATAAACGATTTTTATTCAGTGAATAACTAGACATCAAATATTGGAGAAAAGAAAGCTCTCTCTCTCTCTCCTCTCTCTCTCTCTCTCTCCTCTCTCTCTCCTCCTCTCTATCTACACACACACACACACACACACACACACACACACACACACGGAGAGAGAGAGAGAGAGAGAGAGAGAGAGAGAGAGAGAGAGAGAGAGAGAGAGAGAAACGCAATTCGTTGTATCTTTCGCAACTCCATCCCACAAGCAAGCAATCGTGCGCACCACACACACACACACACACACACACACACACACACACAACACACACACACACACAAACAGCGCGCGCGCGCGCGCGCGCGCACGCGCACCCCACTCGCACACCACACACACACACACACACACACACACACACACACACACACACACACACACACACACACACAGTGTATAGTTAGAGCGACAGCTTGGCATATCCATCTGTCTGTTCATGTAAAGCAGTAAGTGTTAGGCAAACCTCCCACTTCAGGCTTAAAAGAGATTCCTAGCTAACATCGGACGTTTGTTTTCACATTAATTCCCACCCCCACCCCCACCCCCACCCTCTTCTCAGCTTTTTCTTTAGGAAAGAGTAGGGGATACAGGGCAAGGGGATGAGTGGGGAGGGTGAGGTGGGGGGTGGGTCAAAAACGAAGGGAAGGGGATAGTGAGGTGGGGGTGAGAGTGGGAGCGGGGATGAGTGGGGTGAGGGTGAGGTGGGGGGTGGGTCAGAAACGAAGGGAAGGGGATAGTGAGGTGGGGGTAGAGTGGGAGCGGGGATGATGGGGTGAGGGTGAGGTGGGGGGTGGGTCAGAAACGAAGGGAAGGGGATAGTGAGGTGGGGGTAAGAGTGGGAGCGGGGATGAGTGGGGTGAGGGTGAGGTGGGGGGTGGGTCAGAAACGAAGGGAAGGGGATAGTGAGGTGGGGGTAGAGTGGGAGCGGGGATGAGTGGGGAGAGGGTGAGGTGGGGGGTGGGTCAGAAACGAAGGGAAGGGGATAGTGAGGTGGGGGTAAGAGTGGGAGCGGGGATGAGTGGGGAGAGGGTGAGGTGGGGGGTGGGTCAGAAACGAAGGGAAGGGGATAGTGAGGTGGGGGTAAGAGTGGGAGCGGGGATGAGTGGGGAGAGGTGAGGTGGGGGGTGGGTCAGAAACGAAGGGAAGGGATAGGAGGTGGGGTAGAGTGGGACGGGGAAGTGGGGTGAGGGTGAGTGGGGGTGGGTCAGAACGAAGGAAGGGATAGTGAGGTGGGGTAAGAGTGGGAGCGGGGATGAGTGGGTGAGGTGAGGTGCGGCGGTCAGAAACGAGGGGAAGGGGATGGTGTGGGGGGGTGGGGGTGGTGAAGGTGGTGGTGGTGTGGTGTGACGAACAGTTCCAATTTGATGATACTCGAGATCCCAAGGAAAGATGGAGCACGAGACGAACACCGCCCGCCCTCCGTCAACGCTTGTCACTTCAGCTCCAGAACAAACCTCTAGCATTCCTCTAGTGTACGTCTTTCCACGACACTGTATGCCTCTCTGTCTGTTCATATGTTTGTTTGTCTGTTTGTCTGTCTACCTAATTTATATATTTAAACTAAAACTGCTTTTCTTTGAGAAAGAAATCTAACAAATTTAAAACAATAACACAGGAAGAAGCAAAAAAAAAAAAAAAAAAACAAAAGGAAAGGAAGGAAGAAAAAGGAAACGTTGAAAAAAAAACAACTAGTGGAACAATACCTTTCTTTTCTTTCTTTTTTTTTTTTTTTTTCTTTTTGCCTCATGCGCTCGTCACAGAGCGTATCTATTCTCTTGATTTTGACCCATCATGGTCTGTGGTCTTTATTCCATCGTGCTCTCTTACCGCCTCTCTTTCTTTCATTGTTTTTTGCGCACCGTTTTGTCTGTGTTCTTTGTATCCTTTGTGTCTTTGTTCCATTGTGTTTCATGGACTATTGTGTTTCAGTTCATTGTGCTCTTTTACCATCGTGTCTTTATGCGTTGTCTTTGTGTGTCTGAGTGTCTATAGTCTTTGTGTTCATGTAACTGTATGTCTTTGTTCCCTTGTGTTCATGTACTGTTGTGTCTTTTGTTCATTGTGTTCATGTAGCATTGTGGATTTGTTAAAATTGTAACTTTATGTTGTTTTTGTGTGTCAGTGTGTCTATGTTCTTTGTAATCATGTACCTTTATGTCTGTGTTCTATTGTGTACATGTACCATTGTGTCTTTATTCCTTTGTTTTCATATACCATTGTGTCTTTGTTCTATTGTGTTCATGTACCATTGTGTCTTTGTTCTATTGTGTTCGTGTACCATTGTGGATTTGTTCATTGTATTCATGTACAATTCTGTCTTTGTTCGTTGTATTCATGTACCATGGTGTCTTGGTTCATTGTGTTCATGTGCCACTGTGGATTTGTTAATTGTGTTCATGTATCATCGTGTCTTGGTTCATTGTGATCATGTACCATTGTGTCTTTGTTCTATTATGTCCTAGTACCATTGTAATGATGTACTATTGAATCTTTGTTCATCATGTTTATGTACCATTATGTCTTTGTTCATTGTGTTCATGCACCATTATGTCTTTGTTCATTGTGTTCATGTACCATTGTGTCTTTTTTCCATTGTGTTCGTGTGCCATTGTTACCTAGTCCTATAGTGTTCATGTTCCACTGTCTTCTTGTTTCATATTGGTCGTGACCCAGTGTCTCTTTGTTTCAAATTGTTCATGTAGGGGTGAATCTCCGTTTTGTAGAGGTCATGTAAGGATGAGTGTTCGTTTGATATTGGCCGTGTATCAGTGTGCTCTAGTTTCATGTCTCTTTGTTTCTTAGTGTGTATGTGTGTGTGTGTGTGTGTGTGTGTGTGTGTGTGTGTGTGTGTGTGTGTGTGTGTGTGTGTGTGTGTGTGTGTTTTCGTTTCATGTTGGGTCTCATGCCATTGTGTCTCCCTTTCATGGAAATCATGTATGACTGTTCCTTCTTCATTAAATACATTTTATGTATGCCAGTGTGTCTTCATTTCATGTAAGTCATGTGACACTGCACCTTTGTTTGGTGGTTAGTCATGTCCACTGTGCATCCTCGTTTCACTGTGATCATGTCCCATGTTCGTTCCCTATCCACCTGTTTTTCGGGCATGCATGTGTCCACAAACACAGACAGGCAAACGGACAGACAGATGAACAGGCAGACAAAACATGGATAGTCTGACCTGGGAACAGCAGCATAAGAAAGAACCAAACCTGCTGTAACACACCATCCCAGTCTAAAAACACTGGCCAAGCGGCAGGAGAGGAGAGGAGCGAGCAGGCTTTACACTCAAGTGGAAAGCTTTACAGTCAAGTGGGACGCTTTACACTCAAGCACCAGACACTGGCAGTCATTAGGAACCCTGTGCTGGCTACCCTCTAATCTCATCATGGCGAAATGCCGATCTCCCACACGAAGAACAAGAGGGAAGAAAATGGGGGGGGGGGGGGGGGGGGAAGAAACGGAGGAAGAGGAGGAGAAAGTGGAGGAAGATGGTGGAGGGGGAGGGGGGAGGCGGCGAGAAGAAAAGAAGAAATGGAAGAAAAACGGGGTGCATTAAGTGGCTGCGGCTAAACACACATTTCTGTGGTGCAGTAGAGCCCTCATTTGTGGGAAGACCCAAAAACTCGATTGCCGCGCCCGCCCGCCCTGCCCGCCGCCCCCGCCCCTGCCCCCGCCTCTGCTCTCCTCCCCCATTTACCATCCCTCCCCACCCCCATCCCCTTCCTCAGTTCGTTCAACACTACCTCTGCCGTTGTCCTCACCTCCTCCCACGCCTTCATCGCGTGTAGCCCTTCTCAACAGGATATTGGGGTCATTTCAACTGTCTCAATTTTGGACAGAACTGACTCTATGCTGGCTGATTTACGAACCTGAAGTCTGGACGGAGACTCTGTGTGTGTGTGTGTGTGTGCTGTGTGTGTGTGTGTGTGTGTGTGTGTGTGTGTGTGTGAGTGTGTGTGTGTGTGTGTGTGTGTGTGTGTGTGTGTGTGTGTGTGTGTGTGTGTAGTGTGGTGTGTGTGTGTGTGTGTGTGTGTGTGTGTGTGTGTGTGTGTGTGTTGTGTGTGTGTGTGTGATGTACTAGTGTGTTTTTGTTTCATGTTGGGTCCCATGCCATTGTGTCTTCCTTTCATGGAAATCATGTATGACTGTTCCTTCTTCATTAAATACACTTTATGTATGCCAGTGTGTCTTCATTTCATGTAGGTCATGCGACACTGCACCTTCGTTTGGTGGTTAGTCCTGTCCACAGTGCATCCTCGTTTCACTGTGATCATGTCCCATGTTCGTTCCCTATCCACCGTGTTCGGGCATGCGTGTGTCCACCAACACAGACAGGCAGACAGACAGACAGACAGGTGGACAGATAGACAAAACATGGATAGTCTGACTTGGGAACAGCAACATAAGAAAAAAAATCCGCAAAAACACACCATTCCAGTCTAACAACCCTGGCCAAGTGGCAGGAGCAGAGGAGAGGAGCGAGCAGGCTTTACACTCAAGCGGGAATCTTTACACTCAAGTGGGAAGCTTTACACTCAAGTGGGAAGCTTTACACTCAAGCACGGGACACTGGCAGTCATTAGGAACCCTGTGTCTGCTACCCTCTAATCTCATCATGGCGAAATGCCAATCTCCCACACGAAGAACAAGAGGGAAGAAAATGTGGGGGAAGAAACAGAGGAAGAGGAGGAGGAAGTGAAGGAAGATGGAGGAAGATGGGAAGGGGGAGGCGGCGAGAAGAAAAAAAGAAATGGAAGAAAAACGGGGTGCATTAAATGGCTGCAGCTAAACACACATTTCTGGGGTGTAGTAGAGCCCTCATTTATGGGAAGACCCAAAAACTCGTTTGCCGCGCCCGCCCACGCCGCCTCCACCCCTGCCCCCACCTCTGCTCTCCTCCCCCATTTACCATCCCTCCCCACCCCCATCCCCCTCCTCAGTTCGTCCACCGTCCCTCTCCTCCAACACTACCTCTCCCGTTGTCCTCATCTCCTCACCTCCCCCCCCCCCCCCCCCTCCATCACGCCTAGCCCTTCTCAACAGGATATTGGGGTCATTTCAACTGTCTCAATTTTGGACAGAACTGACTCTGTGCTAGCTGACTTACGAACCTGAAGTCTGGACAGAGTCTCTCTCTCTCTCTCTCTCTCTCTCTCTCTCTCCTCTCTCTCTCTCTCTCTCTCTCTCTCCCTGTTTGTGAGGGAGAGAGACAGAGAGAGCAAGAGAGAGAGAGAGAGAGGGGGGGGAGAGGGAGAGACAGAGAGAGAGATTTTGTATATGTGTGTAATTGTGTGCATGTGCGTGAGCGAGGAAGTCCTCCAGTGCTCATCCTGACCACCTCTCACCCACACCTTACCCCCTCTAGTGAATAACCCACAGAAATACATATCATTGGAACCACCTGACTGTTTTTCTGCTAAATCCTGATCACTGGAGATGTGGGCAGTCGGATCAACGATTTTTTTTTCAGTGAATAACTTGACATCAAATATTTGGGAAAAGAATGCTCACACACACACACACACACACACACACACACCGCGCGCGCGCGCGCGCGCACGCACGCACGGACGCAAGCACGCACACACGCACACACAACACACACACACACACACACAACACACACACACACACACACACACACACACAACACACACACACACACAATGCATCGTTAAAATGGCAGCTTGGCATATCTATCTCTCTGTTCATGTAAAGCCGTAAGTGTTAGGCAAACCTCCCACCTTCAGGCTTAAAAGAGATTCCTAGCTAACATTGGACGTTTGTTTTCACATTAATTCCCACCCCCACCCCCACCCCCACCCTCTTCTCAGCTTTTTCTTTAGGAAAGAGTAGGGGATACAGGGCAAGGGGATGAGTGGGGAGAGGGTGAGGTGGGGGGTGGGTCAGAAACGAAGGGAAGGGGATAGTGAGGTGGGGGTGAGGGTGGGAGCGGGGATGAGTGGGGAGAGGGTGAGGTGGGGGGTGGGTCAGAAACGAAGGGAAGGGGATAGTGAGGTGGGGGTGAGGGTGGGAGCGGGGATGAGTGGGGGAGGGTGAGGTGGGGGGTGGGTCAGAAACGAAGGGAAGGGGATAGTGAGGTGGGGGTGAGGGTGGGAGCGGGGATGAGTGGGGAGAGGGTGAGGTGGGGGGTGGGTCAGAAACGAAGGGAAGGGGATAGTGAGGTGGGGGTGAGGGTGGGAGCGGGGATGAGTGGGGAGAGGGTGAGGTGGGGGGTGGGTCAGAAAACGAAGGGAAGGGGATAGTGAGGTGGGGGTGAGGGTGGGAGCGGGGAATGAGTGGGGAGAGGGTGAGGTGGGGGGTGGGTCAGAAACGAAGGGAAGGGGATAGTGAGGTGGGGTGAGGTGGGAGCGGGGATGAGTGGGGAGGGGTGAGGTGGGGGGTGGGTCAGAAACGAAGGGAAGGGGATAGTGAGGTGGGGGTGAGGTGGGAGCGGGGATGAGTGGGGAGAGGGTGAGGTGGGGGGTGGGTCAGAAACGAAGGGAAGGGGATAGTGAGGTGGGGGTGAGGGTGGGAGCGGGGATGAGT